>OZ034818.1:42474447-42955760 GCA_964030455.1 Linum trigynum | reverse complement strand
AATAGAAAGAAAAAGGCATTTCGGATAAATCGCCCGAAATCTGTGATGGTACACCTTTGGAATCTGCCAAAAATTGACCCGGAATAAATCCGCCCAAATCGGTGCTTAATGGACTCAATCATCGTTGGAGAATAGCCTCAGGCCGAATCCGTGATCTGTAGCCTTCAATATCCAAAGAAAATGGCCTTTCGTCACACAAGAAATTACGAAAATGCCATTCGAAAATAAATTGGCCCAAATCGATGCTTAACGTACTTATCATTCGTGGAGAATAGGATCAATAGACTTCATTATCGGTGGAGAATAACCTCGGCATGATTCCGTGATCTGTAGTCTCCAGAATCGAAAGAAAATGACATTTCGGATAAATCGCCCGAAATCTGTGATGGTACCCCTTTGGAATATGCCAAAAATTGACCCAGAATAAATCCACCCAAATCGGTGCTTAATGGACTCAATCATCATTGGAGAATAGCCTCAGGCCGAATCCGTGATCTGTAGCCTTCAATATTCAAAGAAAATGGCCTTTCGTCGCCCAAGAAACTACGAAAATGCCATCCGAAAATAAATTGGCCCACATCAATGCTTAACTGACTTATCATTCGTGGAGAATAGGATCAATAGACTTCATTATCGGTGGAGAATAGCCTCGGCCTGATCCGTGATCTATAGCCTCCAGAATCGAAAGAAAATGGCATTTCGGATAAATCGCCCGAAATCTGTGATGGTACCCCTTTGGATTCTGCCAAAAATTGACCAGGAATAAATCCACCCAAATCGGTGCTTAATGGACTCAATCATCGTTGGAGAATAGCCTCAGGCCGAATCCGTGATCTGTAGCCTTCAATATCCAAAGAAAACGGCCTTTCGTCGCCCAAGAAATTACGAAAATGCCATCCGAAAATAAATTGGCCCAAATCGATGCTTAACGGACTTATCATTCGTGGAGAATAGGATCAATACACTTCATTATCGGTGGAGAATAACCTCGGCCTGATTCCGTGATCTGTAGCCTCCAGAATCGAAAGAAAATGGCATTTCGGATAAATCGCCCGAAATCTGTGATGGTACCCCTTTGGAATCTGCCAAAAATTGACCCGGAATAAATCCGCCCAAATCGGTTCTTAATGGACTCAATCATCGTTGGAGAATAGCCTCAGGCCGAATCCGTGATATGTAGCCTTCAATATCCAAAGAAAAGGCCCTTTCGTCGCCCAAGAAATTACGTAAATGCCATCCGAAAATAAATTGGCCCAAATCGATGCTTAACGGACTTATCATTCGTGGAGAATAAGATCAATAGACTTCATTATCGGTGGAGAATAGCCTCGGCCTGATTCCGTGATCTGTAGCCTCCAGAATCGAAAGAAAATGGCATTTCGGATAAATCGCCCGAAATCTGTGATGGTACCCCTTTGGAATCTGCCAAAAATTGACCCGGAATAAATCCGCCCAAATCGGTGCTTAATGGACTCAATCATCGTTGGAGAATAGCCTCAGGCCGAATCCGTGATCAGTAGCTTTCAATATCAAAAGAAAATGGACTTTCGTCGCCCATGAAATTATGAAAATGCCATCCGAAAATAAATTGGCCCAAATCGTTGCTTAACGGACTTATCATTCGTGGAGAATAGGATCAATAGACTTCATTATCGGTGGAGAATAACCTCGGCCTGATTTGATGATCTGTAGCCTCAAGAATCGCAAGAAAATGGCATTTCGGATAAATCGCCCGAAATCTGTGATGGTACGCCTTTGGAATCTGCCAAAAATTGACCCGGAATAAATCCGCCCAAATCGATGCTTAATGGACTCAATCATCGTTGGAGAATAGCCTCAGGCCGAATCCGTGATCTGTAGCCTTCAATATCCAAAGAAAATGGCCTTTCGTTGCCCCAAGAAATTACGAAAATGCCATCCGAAAATAAATTGGCCCAAATCGATGCTTAAGGGACTTATCATTCGTGGAGAATAGGATCAATAGACTTCATTATCGGTGGAGAATAACCTCGGCCTGATTCCGTGATCTGTAGCCTCCAGAATCGAAAGAAAATGGCATTTCGGATAAATCGCCCGAAATCTGTGATGGTACCCCTTTGGAATCTGCCAAAAATTGACCCGGAATAAATCCGCCCAAATCGGTGCTTAATGGACTCAATCATCGTTGGAGAATAGCCTCAGGCCGAATCCGTGATCTGTAGCCTACAATATCCAAAGAAAATGGCCTTTCGTCGCCCAAGAAATTACGAAAATGCCATCCGAAAATAAATTGGCCCAAATCGATGCTTAACGGAATTATCATTCGTTGAGAATAGAATCAATAGACTTCATTATCGGTGGAGAATAGCCTCGGCATGATTACGTGATCTGTAGCCTCCAGAATCGAAAGAAAATTGCATTTCGGATAAATCGCCCGAAAACTGTGATGGTACCCCTTTGGAATCTGCCAAAAATTGACCCGGAATAAATCCGCCCAAATCGGTGCTTAATGGACTCAATCATCGTTGGAGAATAGCCTCAGGCCGAATCCGTGATCAGTAGCCTTCAAAATCAAAAGAAAATGGCCTTTCGTCGCCCAAGAAATTACGAAAATGCCATCCGAAAATAAATTGGCCCAAATCGATGCTTAACGGACTTATCATTCTTGGAGAATAGGATCAATAGACTTCATTATCGGTGGAAAATAGCCTCGGCCTGATTCCGTGATCTGTAGCCTCCAGAATCGAAAGAAAATGGCATTTCGGATAAATCGCCCGAAATCTGTGATGGTACCCCTTTGGAATCTGCCAAAAATTGACCCGGAATAAATCCGCCCAAATCGGTGCTTAATGGACTCAATCATCGTTGGAGAATAGCCTCAGGCCGAATCCGTGATCTGTAGCCTTCAATATCCAAAGAAAATGGCCTTTCGTTGCCCCAAGAAATTACGAAAATGCCATCCGAAAATAAATTGGCCCAAATCGATGCTTAAGGGACTTATCATTCGTGGAGAATAGGATCAATAGACTTCATTATCGGTGGAGAATAACCTCGGCCTGATTCGATGATCTGTAGCCTCAAGAATCGCAAGAAAATGGCATTTCGGATAAATCGCCCGAAATCTGTGATGGTACGCCTTTGGAATCTGCCAAAAATTGACCCGGAATAAATCCGCCCAAATCGATGCTTAATGGACTCAATCATCGTTGGAGAATAGCCTCAGGCCGAATCCGTGATCTGTAGCCTTCAATATCCAAAGAAAATGGCCTTTCGTCGCCCAAGAAACTACGAAAATGCCATCCGAAAATAAATTGGCCCACATCAATGCTTAACGGACTTATCATTAGTGGAGAATAGGATCAATAGACTTCATTATCGGTGGAGAATAGCCTCGGCCTGATCCGTGATCTATAGCCTCCAGAATCGAAAGAAAATGGCATTTCGGATAAATCGCCCGAAATCTGTGATGGTACCCCTTTGGATTCTGCCTAAAATTGACCCGGAATAAATCCGCCCAAATCGGTGCTTAATGGACTCAATCATCGTTGGAGAATAGCCTCAGGCCGAATCCGTGATCAGTAGCCTTCAAAATCAAAAGAAAATGGCCTTTCGTCGCCAAAGAAATTACGAAAATGCCATCCGAAAATAAATTGGCCCAAATCAATGCTTAACGGACTTATCATTCTTGGAGAATAGGATCAATAGACTTCATTATCGGTGGAGAATAGCCTCGGCCTGATTCCGTGATCTGTAGCCTCCAGAATCGAAAGAAAATTGCATATCGGATAAATCGCCCGAAATCTGTGATGGTACCCCTTTGGAATCTGCCAAAAATTGACCCGGAATAAATCCGCCAAAATCGGTGCTTAATGGACTCAATCATCGTTGGAGAATAGCCTCAGGCCGAATCCGTGATCAGTAGCCTTCAATATCAAAAGAAAATGGACTTTCGTCGCCCATGAAATTATGAAAATGCCATCTGAAAATAAATTGGCCCAAATCGTTGCTTAACGGACTTATCATTCGTGGAGAATAGGATCAATAGACTTCATTATCGGTGGAGAATAACCTCGGCCTGATTTGATGATCTGTAGCCTCAAGAATCGCAAGAAAATGGCATTTCGGATAAATCGCCCGAAATCTGTGATGGTACCCCTTTGGAATCTACCAAAAATTGACCCGAAATAAATCCGCCCAAATCGATGCTTAATGGACTCAATCATCGTTGGAGAATAGCCTCAGGCCGAATCCGTGATCTGTAGCCTTCAATATCCAAAGAAAATGGCCTTTCGTTGCCCCAAGAAATTACGAAAATGACATCCGAAAATAAATTGGCCCAAATCGATGCTTAAGGGACTTATCATTCGTGGAGAATAGGATCAATAGACTTCATTATCGGTGGAGAATAACCTCGGCCTGATTCCGTGATCTGTAGCCTCCAGAATCGAAAGGAAATGGCATTTCGGATAAATCGCCCGAAATCTGTGATGGTACCCCTTTGGAATCTGCCAAAAATTGACTCGGAATTAATCCGCCCAAATCGGTGCTTAATGGACTCAATCATCGTTGGAGAATAGCCTCAGGCCGAATCCGTGATCTGTAGCCTACAATATCCAAAGAAAATGGCCTTTCGTCGCCCAAGAAATTACGAAAATGTCATCCGAAAATAAATTGGCCCAAATCGATGCTTAACGGAATTATCATTCGTTGAGAATAGAATCAATAGACTTCATTATCGGTTGAGAATAGCCTCGGCATGATTCCGTGATCTGTAGCCTCCAGAATCGAAAGAAAATTGCATTTCGGATAAATCGCCCGAAAACTGTGATGGTACCTCTTTGGAATCTGCCAAAAATTGACCAGGAATAAATCCGCCCAAATCTGTGCTTAATGGACTCAATCATCGTTGGAGAATAGCCTCAAGCCGAATCCGTGATCTGTAGCCTTCAATATCCAAAGATATTGGCCTTTCGTCGCCCAAGAAATTACGAAAATGCCATCCGAAAATAAATTGGCCCAAATCGATGCTTAACGGACTTATCTTTCGTGGAGAATAGGATCAATAGACTTCATTATCGGTGGAGAATAGCCTCGGCCTGATTCCGTGATCTGTAGCCTCTAGAATCGAAAGAAAATGGCATTTCGGATAAATAGCAAGAAATCTGTGATGGTACCCCCTTTGGAATCTGCCAAAAATTGACCCGGAATAAATCCGCCCAAATCGGTGCTTAATGGACTCAATCATCGTTGGAGAATAGCCTCAGGCCGAATCCGTGATCTGTAGCCTTCAATATCCAAAGAAAATGGCCTTTCGTCGCACAAGAAATTACGAAAATGCCATTCGAAAATAAATTGGCCCAAATCGATGCTTAACGTACTTATCATTCGTGGAGAATAGGATCAATAGACTTCATTATCGGTGGAGAATAACCTCGGCATGATTCCGTGATCTGTAGTCTCCAGAATCGAAAGAAAATGACATTTCGGATAAATCGCCCGAAATCTGTGATGGTACCCCTTTGGAATATGCCAAAAATTGACCCAGAATAAATCCACCCAAATCGGTGCTTAATGGACTCAATCATCATTGGAGAATAGCCTCAGGCCGAATCCGTGATCTGTAGCCTTCAATATTCAAAGAAAATGGCCTTTCGTCGCCCAAGAAACTACGAAAATGCCATCCGAAAATAAATTGGCCCACATCAATGCTTAACTGACTTATCATTCGTGGAGAACAGGATCAATAGACTTCATTATCGGTGGAGAATAGCCTCGGCCTGATCCGTGATCTATAGCCTCCAGAATCGAAAGAAAATGGCTTTTCGGATAAATCGCCCGAAATCTGTGATGGTACCCCTTTGGATTCTGCCAAAAATTGACCAGGAATAAATCCACCCAAATCGGTGCTTAATGGACTCAATCATCGTTGGAGAATAGCCTCAGGCCGAATCCGTGATCTGTAGCCTTCAATATCCAAAGAAAACGGCCTTTCGTCGCCCAAGAAATTACGAAAATGCCATCCGAAAATAAATTGGCCCAAATCGATGCTTAACGGACTTATCATTCGTGGAGAATAGGATCAATACACTTCATTATCGGTGGAGAATAACCTCGGCCTGATTCCGTGATCTGTAGCCTCCAGAATCGAAAGAAAATGGCATTTCGGATAAATCGCCCGAAATCTGTGATGGTACCCCTTTGGAATCTGCCAAAAATTGACCCGGAATAAATCCGCCCAAATCGGTTCTTAATGGACTCAATCATCGTTGGAGAATAGCCTCAGGCCGAATCCGTGATATGTAGCCTTCAATATCCAAAGAAAAGGCCCTTTCGTCGCCCAAGAAATTACGAAAATGCCATCCGAAAATAAATTGGCCCAAATCGATGCTTAACGGACTTATCATTCGTGGAGAATAAGATCAATAGACTTCATTATCGGTGGAGAATAGCCTCGGCCTGATTCCGTGATCTGTAGCCTCCAGAATCGAAAGAAAATGGCATTTCGGATAAATCGCCCGAAATCTGTGATGGTACCCCTTTGGAATCTGCCAAAAATTGACCCGGAATAAATCCACCCAAATCGGTGCTAAATGGACTCAATCATCGTTCGAGAATAGCCTCAGGCCGAATCCGTGATCTGTAGCCTTCAATATCCAAAGAAAATGGCCTTTCGTCGACCAAGAAATTACGAAAATGCCATCCGAAAATAAATTGGCCCAAATCGATGCTTAACGGAATTATAATTCGTGGAGAATAGGATCAATAGACTTCATTATCGGTGGAGAATAGCCTCGGCCTGATTCCGTGATCTGTAGCCACCAAAATAGAAAGAAAAAGGCATTTCGGATAAATCGCCCGAAATCTGTGATGGTACACCTTTGGAATCTGCCAAAAATTGACCCGGAATAAATCCGCCCAAATCGGTGCTTAATGGACTCAATCATCGTTGGAGAATAGCCTCAGGCCGAATCTGTGATATGTAGCCTTCAATATCCAAAGAAAATGCCCTTTCGTCGCCCAAGAAATTACGAAAATGCCATCCGAAAATAAATTGGCCCAAATCAATGTTTAACGGACTTATCATTCGTGGAGAATAGGATCAATAGACTTCATTATCGGTGGAGAATAGCCTCAGCCTGATTCCGTGATCTGTAGCCTCCAGAATCGAAAGAAAATGACATTTCGGATAAATCACTCGAAATCTGTGATGGTACCCCTTTGGAATCTGCCAAAAATTGACCCGGAATCAATCCGCCCAAATCGGTGCTTAATGGACTCAATCATCGTTGGAGAATAGCCTCAGGCCGAATCCGTGATCTGTAGCCTTTAATATCCAAAGAAAATGGCCTTTCGTCGCCCAAGAAATTACAAAAATGCCATCCGAAAATAAATTGGCCCAAATCGATACTTAACGGACTTATCATTCGTGGAGAATAGGATCAATAGACTTCATTATCGGTGGAGAATAGCCTCGGCCTGATTTCGTGATCTGTAGCCTCCGGAATCAATAGAAAATGGGATTTCGGATAAATCGCCCGAAATCTGTGATGGTACCCCTTTTGAAACTGCCAAAAATTGACCCGGAATAAATCCGCCCAAATTGGTGCTTAATGGACTCAATCATCGTTGGAGAATAGCCTCAGGCCGAATCCGTGATCTGTAGCCTTTAATATCCAAAGAAAATGGCCTTTCGTCGCCCAAGAAATTACAAAAATGCCATCCGAAAATAAATTGGCCCAAATCGATACTTAACCGACTTATCATTCGTGGAGAATAGGATCAATAGACTTCATTATCGGTGGAGAATAGCCTCGGCCTGATTCCGTGATCTGTAGCCACCAAAATAGAAAGAAAAAGGCATTTCGGATAAATCGCCCGAAATCTGTGATGGTACACCTTTGGAATCTGCCAAAAATTGACCCGGAATAAATCCGCCCAAATCGGTGCTTAATGGACTCAATCATCGTTGGAGAATAGCCTCAGGCCGAATCCGTGATATGTAGCCTTCAATATCCAAAGAAAATGCCCTTTCGTCGCCCAAGAAATTACGAAAATGCCATCCGAAAATAAATTGGCCCAAATCAATGCTTAACGGACTTATCATTCGTGGAGAATAGGATCAATAGACTTCATTATCGGTGGAGAATAGCCTCGGCCTGATTCCGTGATCTGTAGCCTCCAGAATCGAAAGAAAATGACATTTCGGATAAATCACTCGAAATCTGTGATGGTACCCCTTTGGAATCTGCCAAAAATTGACCCGGAATCAATCCGCCCAAATCGGTGCTTAATGGACTCAATCATCGTTGGAGAATAGCCTCAGGCCGAATCCGTGATCTGTAGCCTTTAATATCCAAAGAAAATGGCCTTTCGTCGCCCAAGAAATTACAAAAATGCCATCCGAAAATAAATTGGCCCAAATCGATACTTAACGGACTTATCATTCGTGGAGAATAGGATCAATAGACTTCATTATCGGTGGAGAATAGCCTCGGCCTGATTTCGTGATCTGTAGCCTCCGGAATCAATAGAAAATGGCATTTCGGATAAATCGCCCGAAATCTGTGATGGTACCCCTTTTGAAACTGCCAAAAATTGACCCGGAATAAATCCGCCCAAATCGATGCTTAATGGACTCAATCATCGTTGGAGAATATCCTCAGGCCGAATCCATGATCTGTAGCCTTCAATATCCAAAGAAAATGGCCTTTCGTCGCCCAAGAAACTACGAAAATGCCATCCGAAAATAAATTGGCCCACATCAATGCTTAACGGACTTATCATTCGTGGAGAATAGGATCAATAGACGTCATTATCGGTGGAGAATAGCCTCGGTCTGATTCCGTGATCTGTAGCCTCCAAAATCGAAAGAAAATGGCATTTCGGATAAACCGCCTGAAATCTATGATGGTACCCCTTTGGAATCTGCCAAAAATTGACCCGGAATATATCCGCCCAAATCGGTGCTTAATGGACTCAATCATCGTCGGAGAAGAGCCTCAGGCCGATTCCGTGATCTGTAGCCTTCAATATCCAAAGAAAAAGACTTTTCGTCGCCCAAGAAATTACGAAAATGCCATCCGAAAATAAATTGGCACAAATCGATGCTTAACGGACTTATCATTCGTGGAGAATAGGATCAATTGACTTCATTATCGGTGGAGAATAGCCTCGGCCTGATTCCGTGATTTGTAGCCTCCAGAATCGAAAGAAAATGGCATTTCGGATAAATCGCCCGAAATCTGTGATGGTACCCCTTTGGAATCTGCCAAAAATTGACCCGGAATAAATCCACCCAAATCGGTGCTAAATGGACTCAATCATCGTTCGAGAATAGCCTCAGGCCGAATCCGTGATCTGTAGCCTTCAATATCCAAAGAAAATGGCCTTTCGTCGACCAAGAAATTACGAAAATGCCATCCGAAAATAAATTGGCCCAAATCGATGCTTAACGGACTTATAATTCGTGGAGAATAGGATCAATAGACTTCATTATCGGTGGAGAATAGCCTCGGCCTGATTCCGTGATCTGTAGCCACCAAAATAGAAAGAAAAAGGCATTTCGGATAAATCGCCCGAAATCTGTGATGGTACACCTTTGGAATCTGCCAAAAATTGACCCGGAATAAATCCGCCCAAATCGGTGCTTAATGGACTCAATCATCGTTGGAGAATAGCCTCAGGCCGAATCCGTGATATGTAGCCTTCAATATCCAAAGAAAATGCCCTTTCGTCGCCCAAGAAATTACGAAAATGCCATCCGAAAATAAATTGGCCCAAATCAATGCTTAACGGACTTATCATTCGTGGAGAATAGGATCAATAGACTTCATTATCGGTGGAGAATAGCCTCGGCCTGATTCCGTGATCTGTAGCCTCCGGAATCAATAGAAAATGGCATTTCGGATAAATCGCCCGAAATCTGTGATGGTACCCCTTTTGAAACTGCCAAAAATTGACCCGGAATAAATCCACCCAAATTGGTGCTTAATGGACTCAATCATCGTTGGAGAATAGCCTCAGGCCGAATCCGTGATCTGTTGCCTTCAATATCAAAAGAAAATGGCCTTTCGTCGCCCAAGAGATTACGAAAATGCCATCTGAAAATAAATTGGCCCAAATCGATGCTTAAGAAACTTATCATTCGTGGAGAATAGGATCAATAGACTTCATTATCGGTGGAAAATAGCCTCGGCCTGATTCCGTGATCTGTAGCCTCCAGAATCGAAAGAAAATGGCATTTCGGATAATTCGCCCGAAATCTGTGATGGTACCCCTTTGGAATCTGCCAAAAATTGACCCGGAATAAATCCGCCTAAATCGGTACTTAATGGACTCAATCATCGTTGGAAAATAGCCTCAGGCCGAATCCGTGATCTGTAGCCTTCAATATCCAAAGAAAATGGCCTTTCGTCGCCCAAGAAATTACGAAAATGCCATCCGAAAATAAATTGGCCCAAATCGATGCTTAACGGACTTATCATTCGTGGAGAATAGGATCAATAGACTACATTATCGGTGGAGAATAGCCTCGGCCTGATTCCGTGATCTGTAGCCTCCAGAATCGATAGAAATGGCATTTCGGATAAATCGCCCGAAATCTGTGATGGGTTCGGTCCCCTTTGGATTCTGCCAAAAATTGACCCGGAATAAATCCGCCCAAATCGGTGCTTAATGGACACAATCATCGTTGGAGAATAGCCTCAGGCCGAATCCGTGATCTGTAGACTTCAATATCCAAAGAAAATGGCCTTTTGTCGCCCAAGAAATTACGAAAATGCCATCCGAAAATAAATTGGCCCAAATCGATGCTTAACAAACTTATCATTCATGGAGAATAGGATCAATAGACTTCATTATCGGTGGAGAATAGCCTCGGCCTGATTCCGTGATCTGTAGCCTCCAGAATCGAAAAAAAATGGCATTTCGGATAAATCGCCCGAAATCTGTGATGGTACCCCTTTGGAATCTGCCAAAAATTGACCCAGAATAAATCCGCCCAAATCGGTTCTTAATGGACTCAATCATCGTTGGAGAATAGCCTCATGCCGAATCCGTGATATGTAGCCTTCAATATTCAAAGAAAATGGCCTTTCGTCGCCCAAGAAATAACGAAAATGCCATCCGAAATTAAATTGGCCCAAATCGATGCTTAACGGACTTATCATTCGTGGAGAATAGGATCAATAGACTTCATTATCGGTGGAGAATAGCCTCGGCCTGATTCCGTGATCTGTAGCCTCCAGAATCGAGAGAAAATGGCATTTCGGATAAATCGCCCGAAATCTGTGATGGTACCCCTTTGGAATCTGCCAAAAATTGTCCTGGAATAAATTCGCCCAAATCGGCGCTTAACGGACTCAATCATCGTTGGAGAATAGCCGCAGGCCGAATCCGTGATCTGTAGCCTTCAATATCCAAAGAAAATGGCCTTTCGTCGGCCAAGAAATTACGAAAATGCCATCCGAAAATAAATTGGCCCAAATCGATGCTTAACGGACTTATCATTCGTGGAGAATAGGATCAATAGACTTCATTATCGATGGAGAATAGCCTCGGCCTGATTCCGTGATCAGTAGCCTCTAGAATCGACAGAAAATGGCATTTCGGATAAATCGCCCGAAATCTGTGATGGTACCCCTTTGGAAACTGCCAAAAATTGACCCGGAATAAATCCTCCCAAATCGGTGCTTAATGGACTCAATCATCGTGGGAGAATAGCCTCAGGCCGAATCCGTGATCTGTAGCATTCAATATCCAAAGAAAATGGCCTTTCGTTGCCCCACGAAATTACGAAAATGCCATCCGAAAATAAATTGGCCCAAATCGATGCTTAAGGGACTTATCATTCGTGGAGAATAGGATCAATAGACTTCATAATTGGTGGAGAATAGCCTCGGCCTGATTTCGTGATCTGTAGCCTCCAGAATCGATAGAAAATGACATTTCGGATAAATCGCCCGAAATCTGTGATGGTACCCCTTTGGAAACTGCCACAAATTGACCCGGAATAAATCCGCCCATATTGGTGCTTAATGGACTCAATCATCGTTGGAGAATAGCCTCAGGCCGAATCCGTGATCTGTAGCCTTCAATATCCAAAGAAAATGGCCTTTCGTCGCCCAAGAAATTACGAAAATGCCATCCGAAAATAAATTGGTCCAAGTCGATGCTTAACGGACTTATCATTCGTGGAGAATAGGATCAATAGACTTCATTATCGGTGGAGAATAGCCTCAGGCCGAATCCGAGATCTGTAGCCTTCAATATCCAAAGAAAATGGCCTTTCGTCGCCCAAGAAATTACGAAAATGCCATCCGAAAATAAATTGGTCCAAATCGATGCTTAACGGACTTATCATTCGTGGAGAATAGGATCAATAGACTTCATTATCGGTGGAGAATAGCCTCGGCCTGATTCCGTGATCTGTAGCCTCTAGAATCGAAAGAAAATGGCATTTCGGATAAATCGCCCGAAATCTGTGATGGTACCCCTTTGGAATCTGCCAAAAATTGACCCAGAATAAATCCGCCCAAATCGGTGCTTAATGGAATCAATCATCGTTGGAGAATAGCCTCATGCCAAATCCGTGATCTGTAGCCTTCAATATCCAAAGAAAATGGCCTTTCGTCGCCCAAGAAATTACGAAAATGCCATCCAAAAATAAATTGGCCCTAATCTATGCTTAACGAACTTATCATTCGTGGAGAATAGGATCAATAGACTTCATTATCGGTGGAGAGTAGCCTCGGCCTGATTCCGTGATCTGTAGCCTCCAGAATCGAAAGAAAATGGCATTTCGGATATATTGCCCGAAATCTATGATGGTACCCCTTAGGAATCTGCCAAAAATTGAACCGGAATAAATCCACCCAAATCGGTGCTTAATGGACTCAATCATCGTTGGAGAATAGCCTCAGGCCGAATCCGTGATCTGTAGCCTTCAATATCCAAAGAAAATTGCCTTTCGTCGCCCAAGAAATTACGAAAATGCAATCCGAAAATAAATTTGCCCAAATCGATGCTTAACGGACTTATCATTCGTGGAGAATAGGATCAATAGACTTCATTATCGGTGGAGAATAGCCTCGGCCTGATTCCGTGATCTGTAGCCTCCAGAATCGATAGAAAATGGCATTTCGGATAAATCGCCCGAAATCTGTGATGGTACCCCTTTGGAATCTGCCAAAAATTGACCCGGAATAAATCCGCCCAAATCGGTGCTTAATGGACTCAATCATCGTTGGAGAATAGCCTCAGGCCGAATCCGTGATCTGTAGACTTCAATATCCCAAGAAAATGGCCTTTCGTCGCCCAAAAAATTACGAAAATGCCATCCGAAAATAAATTGGCCCAAATCGATGCTTAACGGACTTATCATTCGTGGAGAATAGGATCAATAGACTTCATTATCGGTGGAGAATAGCCTCGGCCTGATTCCGTGATCTGTAGCCTCCAGAATCGAAAGAAAATGGCATTTCGGATAAATCGCCAGAAATCTGTGATGGTACCCCTTTGGAATCTGCCAAAAATTGACCCGGAAAAAATCCTCCCAAATCGGTGCTTAATGGACTCAATCATCGTTGGAGAATAACCTCAGGCCGAATCCGTGATCTGTAGCTTTCAATATCCAAAGAAAATAGCCTTTCGTCGCCCAAGAAATTACGAAAAATGCCATCCGAAAATAAATTGGCCCAAATCGATGCTTAACTGACTTATCATTCGTGGAGAATAGGATCAATAGACTTCATTATCGGTGGAGAATAGCCTCGGCCGGATTCCGTGATCTGTAGCCTCCAGAATCGAAAGAAAATGGCATTTCGGATAAATCGCCCGAAATCTGTGATGGTACCCCTTTGGAATCTGCCAAAAATTGACACGGAAAAAATCCTCCGAAGTCGGTGCTTAATGGACTCAATCATCGTTGGAGAATAGCCTCAGGCCGAATCCGTGATCTGTAGCCTTCAATATCCAAAGAAAATGGCCTTTCGTCGCCCAAGAAATTACGAAAATGCCATCCGAAAATAAATATGCCCAAATCGATACTTAACGGACTTATCATTCGTGGAGAATAGGATCAATAGACTTCATTATTGGTGGAGAATAGCCTCGGCCTGATTCCGTGATCTGTAGCCTCCAGAATCAAAAGAAAATGGCATTTCAGATAAATCGCCCGAAATCTGTGATAGTACCCCTTTGGAATCTGCCAAAAATTGACACGGAATAATTCCGCCGAAATCGGTGCTTAATGGACTCAATTATCGTTGGAGAATAGCCTCAGGCAGAATCCGTGATCTGTAGCCTTCAATATCCAAAGATAATGGCCTTTCGTCGCTCAAGAAATTATGAAAATGTCATCCGAAAATAAATTGGCCCAAATCAATGCTTAACGGACTTATCATTCGTGGAGAATAGGATCAATAGACTTCATTATCGGTGGAGAATAGCCTCGACCTGATTCCGTGATCTGTAACCTCCAGAATCGAAAGAAAATGACATTTCGGATATATTGCCCGAAATCTGTGATGGTACCCCTTTGGAATCTGCCAAAAATTGAACCGGAATAAATCCACCCAAATCGGTGCTTAATGGACTCAATCATCGTTGGAGAATAGCCTCAGGCCGAATCCTTGATCTGTAGCCTTCAATATCCAACGAAAATGGCCTTTCGTGGCCCAAGAAATTACGAAAATGCAATCCGAAAATAAATTGGCCCAAATCGATGCTTAACGGACTTATCATTCGTGGAGAATAGGATCAATACACTTCATTATCGGTGGAGAATAGCCTCGACCTGATTCCGTGATCTGTAGCCTCCAGAATCGAAAGAAAATGGCATTTCGGATAAATCGCCCGAAATCTGTGATGGTACCCCTTTGGAATCTGCCAAAAATTGACCCGGAATAAATCCACCCAAATCGGTGCTAAATGGACTCAATCATCGTTGGAGAATAGCCTCAGGCCGAATCCGTGATCTGTAGCCTTCAATATCCAAAGAAAAAGACTTTTCGTCGCCCAAGAAATTACGAAAATGCCATCCGAAAATAAATTGGCACAAATCGATGCTTAACGGACTTATCATTCGTGGAGAATAGGATCAATAGACTTCATTATCGTTGGAGAATAGCCTCGACCTAATTCCGTGATCTGTAGCCTCCAGAATCGATAGAAAATGGCATTTCGGATAAATCGCCCAAAATCTGCGATGGGTTCGGTCCCCTTTGGATTCTGCCAAAAATTGACCCGGAATAAATCCGCCCAAATCGGTGCTTAATGGACACAATCATCGTTGGAGAATAGCCTCAGGCCGAATCCGTGATCTGTAGACTTCAATATCCAAAGAAAATGGCCTTTTGTCGCCCAAGAAATTACGAAAATGCCATCCGAAAATAGATTGGCCCAAATCGATGCTTAACAAACTTATCATTCGTGGAGAATAGGATCAATAGACTTCATTATCGGTGGAGAATAGCCTCGGCCTGATTCCGTGATCTGTAGCCTCCAGAATCGAAAAAAATGGCATTTCGGATAAATCGCCCGAAATCTATGATGGTACCCCTTTGGAATCTGCCAAAAATTGACCCAGAATAAATCCGCCCAAATCGGTTCTTAATGGACTCAATCATCGTTGGAGAATAGCCTCATGCCGAATCCGTGATATGTAGCCTTCAATATTCAAAGAAAATGGCCTTTCGTCGCCCAAGAAATAACGAAAATGCCATCCGAAATTAAATTGGCCCAAATCGATGCTTAACGGACTTATCATTCGTGGAGAATAGGATCAATAGACTTCATTATCGGTGGAGAATAGCCTCGGCCTGATTCCGTGATCTGTAGCCTCCAGAATCGAGAGAAAATGGCATTTTGGATAAATCGCCCGAAATCTGTGATGGTACCCCTTTGGAATCTGCCAAAAATTGTCCTGGAATAAATCCGCCCAAATCGGCGCTTAACGGACTCAATCATCGTTGGAGAATAGCCGCAGGCCGAATCCGTGATCTGTAGCCTTCAATATCCAAAGAAAATGGCCTTTCGTCGGCCAAGAAATTACGAAAATGCCATCCGAAAATAAATTGGCCCAAATCGATGCTTAACGGACTTATCATTCGTGGAGAATAGGATCAATAGACTTCATTATCGATGGAGAATAGCCTCGGCCTGATTCCGTGATCAGTAGCCTCTAGAATCGACAGAAAATGGCATTTCGGATAAATCGCCCGAAATCTGTGATGGTACCCCTTTGGAAACTGCCAAAAATTGACCCGGAATAAATCCGCCCAAATCGGTGCTTAATGGACTCAATCATCGTTGGAGAATAGCCTCAGGCCGAATCTGTGATCTGTAGCCTTCAATATCCAAAGAAAATGGCCTTTCGTCGCAAAAGAAATTACGAAAATGTCAACCGAAAATAAATTGGCCCAAATCGATGCTTAACAAACTTATCATTCTTGGAGAATAGGATCAATAGACTTCATTATCGGTGGAGAATATTCTCGGCCTGATTTCGTGATCAGTAGCCTCCAGAATCGACAGAAAATGGCATTTCGGATAAATCGCCCGAAATCTGTGATGGTACCCCTTTGGAAACTGCCAAAAATTGAATCGGAATAAATCCTCCCAAATCGGTGCTTAATGGACTCAATCATCGTTGGAGAATAGCCTCAGGCCGAATCTGTGATCTGTAGCCTTCAATATCCAAAGAAAATGGCCTTTCGTCGCAAAAGAAATTACGAAAATGTCAACCGAAAATAAATTGGCCCAAATCGATCCTTAACGGACTTATCATTCGTGGAGAATAGGATCAATAGACTTCATAATCGGTGGAGAATAGCCTCGGCCTGATTTCGTGATCTGTAGCCTCCAGAATCGATAGAAAATGACATTTCGGATAAATCGCCCGAAATCTGTGATGGTACCCCTTTGGAAACTGCCACAAATTGACCCGGAATAAATCCGCCCAAATTGGTGCTTAATGGACTCAATCATCGTTGGAGAATAGCCTCAGGCCGAATCCGTGATCTGTAGCCTTCAATATCCAAAGAAAATGGCCTTTCGTCGCCCAAGAAATTACGAAAATGCCATCCGAAAATAAATTGGTCCAAATCGATGCTTAACGGACTTATCATTCGTGGAGAATAGGATCAATAGACTTCATTATCGGTGGAGAATATCCTCAGGCCGAATCCGAGATCTGTAGCCTTCAATATCCAAAGAAAATGGCCTTTCGTCGCCCAAGAAATTACGAAAATGCCATCCGAAAATAAATTGGTCCAAATCGATGCTTAACGGACTTATCATTCGTGGATAATAGGATCAATAGACTTCATTATCGGTGGATAATAGCCTCGGCCTGATTCCGTGATCTGTAGCCTCTAGAATCAAAAGAAAATGGCATTTCGGATAAATCGCCCGAAATCTGTGATGGTACCCCTTTGGAATCTGCCAAAAATTGACCCAGAATAAATCCGCCCAAATCGGTGCTTAATGGAATCAATCATCGTTGGAGAATAGCCTCAGGCCAAATCCGTGATCTGTAGCCTTCAATATCCAAAGAAAATGGCCTTTCGTCGCCCAAGAAATTACGAAAATGCCATCCGAAAATAAATTGGCCCAAATCTATGCTTAACGAACTTATCATTCGTGGAGAATAGGATCAATAGACTTCATTATCGGTGGAGAGTAGCCTCGGCCTGATTCCGTGATCTGTAGCCTCCAGAATCGAAAGAAAATGGCATTTCGGATATATTGCCCGAAATCTATGATGGTATCCCTTAGGAATCTGCCAAAAATTGAACCGGAATAAATCCACCCAAATCGGTGCTTAATGGACTCAATCATCGTTGGAGAATAGCCTCAGGCCGAATCCGTGATCTGTAGCCTTCAATATCCAAAGAAAATGGCCTTTCGTCGCCCAAGAAATTACGAAAATGCAATCCGAGAATAAATTGGCCCAAATCGATGCTTAACGGACTTATCATTCGTGGAGAATAGGATCAATAGACTTCATTATCGGTGGAGAATAGCCTCGGCCTGATTCCGTGATCTGTAGCCTCCAGAATCGATAGAAAATGACATTTCGGATAAATCGCCCGAAATCTGTGATGGTACCCCTTTGGAATCTGCCAAAAATTGACCCGGAATAAATCCGCCCAAATCGGTGCTTAATGGACTCAATCATCGTTGGAGAATAGCCTCAGGCCGAATCCGTGATCTGTAGACTTCAATATCCAAAGAAAATGGCCTTTCGTCGCCCAAAAAATTACGAAAATGCCATCCGAAAATAAATTGGCCCAAATCGATGCTTAACGGACTTATCATTCGTGGAGAATAGGATCAATAGACTTCATTATCGGTGGAGAATAGCCTCGGCCTGATTCCGTGATCTGTAGCCTCCAGAATCGAAAGAAAATGGCATTTCGGATAAATCGCCAGAAATCTGTGATGGTACCCCTTTGGAATCTGCCAAAAATTGAACTAGAAAAAATCCTTCCAAATCGGTGCTTAATGGACTCAATCATCGTTGGAGAATAACCTCAGGCCGAATCCGTGATCTGTAGCTTTCAATATCCAAAGAAAATGGCCTTTCGTCGCCCAAGAAATTACGAAAATGCCATCCGAAAATAAATTGGCCCAAATCGATGCTTAACTGACTTATCATTCGTGGAGAATAGGATCAATAGACTTCATTATCGGTGGAGAATAGCCTCGGCCGGATTCCGTGATCTGTAGCCTCCAGAATCGAAAGAAAATGGCATTTCGGATAAATCGCCTGAAATCTGTGATAGTACCCCTTTGGAATCTGCCAAAAATTGACACGGAAAAAATCCTCCGAAGTCGGTGCTTAATGGACTCAATCATCGTTGGAGAATAGCCTCAGGCCGAATCCGTGATCTGTAGCCTTCAATATCCAAAGAAAATGGCCTTTCGTCGCCCAAGAAATTACGAAAATGCCATCCGAAAATAAATATGCCCAAATCGATACTTAACGGACTTATCATTCGTGGAGAATAGGATCAATAGACTTCATTATTGGTGGAGAATAGCCTCGGCCTGATTCCGTGATCTGTAGCCTCCAGAATCAAAAGAAAATGGCATTTCAGATAAATCGCCCGAAATCTGTGATAGTACCCCTTTGGAATCTGCCAAAAATTGACACGGAATAATTCCGCCGAAATCGGTGGTTAATGGACTCAATTATCGTTGGAGAATAGCCTCAGGCAGAATCCGTGATCTGTAGCCTTCAATATCCAAAGATAATGGCCTTTCGTCGCTCAAGAAATTATGAAAATGTCATCCGAAAATAAATTGGCCCAAATCAATGCTTAACGGACTTATCATTCGTGGAGAATAGGATCAATAGACTTCATTATCGGTGGAGAATAGCCTCGACCTGATTCCGTGATCTGTAACCTCCAGAATCGAAAGAAAATGACATTTCGGATATATCGCCCGAAATCTGTGATGGTACCCCTTTGGAATCTGCCAAAAATTGAACCGGAATAAATCCACCCAAATCGGTGCTTAATGGACTCAATCATCGTTGGAGAATAGCCTCAGGCCGAATCCTTGATCTGTAGCCTTCAATATCCAACGAAAATGGCCTTTCGTGGCCCAAGAAATTACGAAAATGCAATCCGAAAATAAATTGGCCCAAATCGATGCTTAACGGACTTATCATTCGTGGAGAATAGGATCAATACACTTCATTATCGGTGGAGAATAGCCTCGACCTGATTCCGTGATCTGTAGCCTCCAGAATCGAAAGAAAATGGCATTTCGGATAAATCGCCCGAAATCTGTGATGGTACCCCTTTGGAATCTGCCAAAAATTGACCCGGAATAAATCCGCCCAAATCGGTGCTTAATGGACTCAATCATCGTTGGAGAATAGCCTCAGGCCGAATCCGTGATCTGTAGCCTTCATTATCCTAAGAAAATGGTCTTTCGTCGCCCAAAAAAATTACGAAAATGCCATCCGAAAATAAATATGCACAAATCGATACTTAACGGACATATCATTCGTGGAGAATAGGATCAATAGACTTCATTATCGGTGGAGAATAGCCTCGGCCTGATTCCGTGATCTGTAGCCTCCAGAATCAAAAGAAAATGGCATTTCGGATAAATCGCCCGAAATCTGTGATGGTACCCCTTTAGAATCTGCCAAAAATTGACACGGAATAATTCCGCCGAAATCGGTGCTTAATGGAATCAATCATCGTTGGAGAATAGCGTCAGGCCGAATCCGTGATCTGTAGCCTTCAATATCCAAAGAAAATGGCCTTTCGTCGCCCAAGAAATTACGAAAATGCCATACGAAAATAAATTGGCCCAAATCGATGCTTAACGGACTTATCATTCGTGGAGAATAGGATCAATAGACTTCATTATCGGTGGAGAATAGCCTAGGCCTGATTCCGTGATATATAGCCTCCAGAATCGGAAAAAAATGGCATTTCGGATAAATCGCCCGAAATCTGTGATGGTACCCCTTTGGAATCTGCCAAAAATTGTCCCGGAATAAATCCGCCCAAATCGGTGCTTAATGGACTCAATCGTCGTTGGAGAATAGCCTCAGGCCGAATCCGTGATCTGTAGCCTTCAATATCCAAAGAAAATGGCCTTTCGTCGCCCAAGAAATTACGAAAATGCCATCCGAAAATAAATTGGCCCAAATCGATGCTTAACAGACTTATCATTCGTGGAGAATAGGATCAATAGACTTCATTATCGGTGGAGAATAGCCTCGGCATGATTCCGTGATATGTAGCCTCCAGAATCGAAAGAAAAAGGCATTTCGGATAAATCGCCCGAAATCTGTGATGGTACCCCTTTGGAATTTGCCAAAAATTGACCCGGAATAAATCCGCCCAAATCGGTGCTTAATGGACTCAATCGTTGGTGGAGAATAGCCTCAGGCCGAATCCGTGATCTGTAGCCTTCAATATCCAAAGAAAATGGCCTTTCGTCGCCCAAGAATTTACGAAAATGCCATCCGAAAATAAATTTGCCAAAATCGATGTTTAACGGACTTATCATTCGTGGAGAATAGGATCAATAGACTTCATTATCGTTGGAGAATAGCCTCGGCCTGATTCCGTGATCTGTAGCTTCCAGAATCGAAAGAAAATGGCATTTCGGATAAATCGCCCGAAATCTGTGATGGTACCCTTTTGGAATCTGCCAAAAATTGACCCGGAATAAATGCGCCCAAATCGGTGCTTAATGGACTCAATCGTCGTTGGAGAATAGCCTCAAGCCGAATCCGTGATCTGTAGCCTTCAATATCCAAAGAAAATGGCCTTTCGTCGCCTAAGAAATTACGAAAATGCCATAAGAAAATAAATTGGCCCAAATCGATGCTTAACGGACTTATCATTCGTGGAGAATAGGATCAATAGACTTCATTTTCGGTGGAGAATAGCCTCGGCCTGATTGCGTGATCTGTAGCCTCCAGAATCGAAAGATAATGGCATTTCAGATAAATCGCCCGAAATCTGTGATTGTACCCCTTTGGAATCTGCCAAAAATTGTCCCAGAATAAATCCCCCCAAATCGGTGCTTAATGGACTCAATCGTCGTTGGAGAATAGCCTCAGGCCGAATCCGTGATCTGTAGCCTTCAATATCCAAAGAAAATGGCCTTTCGTCGCCCAAGAAATTACGAAAATGCCATCCGAAAATAAATTGGCCCAAATCGATGCTTAACAGACTTATCATTCGTGGAAAATAGGATCAATAGACTTCATTATCGGTGGAGAATAGCCTCAGCATGATTCCGTGATCTGTAGCCTCCAGAATCGAAAGAAAATGTCATTTCGGATAAATCGCCTGAAACCTGTGATGGTACCCCTTTGCAATCTGCGAAAAAATTGACCCGGAATAAATCCGCCCAAATCGGTGCTTAATGGATTCAATCATCATTGGAGAATAGCCTCAGGCCGAATCCGTGATCTGTAGCCTTCAATATCCAAATAAAATGACCTTTCGTCGCCCGAGAAATTACGAAAATGCCATCCGAAAAAAAAATTGGCCCAAATCGATGCTTAACGGACTTATCATCCGTGGAGAATAGGATCAATAGACTTCATTATCGGTGGAGAATAGCCTCGGCCTGATTCCGTGATCTGTAGCCTCCAGAATCGAAAGAAAATGGCATTTCGGATAAATCGCCGGAATGCTGGGATGGCCGCCGCGTGCCGGCCGGGGGACGGACTGGGAACAGCCCCCTTTGGAATCTGCCAAAAATTGACCCGGAATAAATCCGCCAAAATCGGTACTTAATGGACTCAATCATCGTTGGAGAATAGCCTCAGGCCGAATCCGTGATCTGTAGCCTTCAATATCAAAAGAAAATGGCCTTTCGTCGCCCAAGAAATTACGAAAATGCCATCCGAAAATAAATTGGCCCAAATCGATGCTTAACGGAATTATCATCCGTCGAGAATAGGATCAATAGACTTCATTATCGGTGGAGAATAGCATCGGCCTGCTTCCGTGATCTGTAGCCTCCAGAATCGAAAGAAAATGGCATTTCGGATAAATCGCCCGAAATCTGTGATGGTACCCCTTTGGAATCTGCCAAAAATTGACACGGAATAAATCCGCCCAAATCGGTGCTTAATGGACTCAATCATCATTGGAGAATAGCCTCAGGCCGAATCCATGATCTGTAGCCTCCAATATCCAAAGAAAATGGCCTTTCGTCGCCCAAGAAATTACAAAAATGCCATCCGAAAATAAATTGGCCCAAATCTATGCTTAACGGACTTATCTTCCGTGGAGAATAGGATCAATAGACTTCATTATCGGTGGAGAATAGCCTCGGCCTGATTCCGTGATCTGTAGCCTTCAGAATCGAAAGAAAATGGCATTTCGAATAAAACGCCCGAAATCTGTGATGGTACCCCTTTGGAATCTGCCAAAAATTGACACGGAATAAATCTGCCAAAATCGGTGCTTAATGGACTCAATCATCGTTGGAGAATAGCCTCAGGTCGAATCCGTGATCTGCAGCCTTCAATATCCAAAGAAAATGGCCTTTCGTCGCCCAAGAAATTTCGAAAATGCCATCCGAAAATAAATTGGCCCAAATCGATGCTTAACGGAATTATCATCCGTGGAGAATAGGATCAATAGACTTCATTATCGGTGGAGAATAGACTCGGGCTGATTCCGTGATCTGTAGCCTCCAGAATCGAAAGAAAATGGCATTTCGGATAAATCGCCCGAAATCTGTGATGGTACACCTATGGAATCTGCCAAAAATTGACCTGGAATAAATCCGCCAAAATCGGTGCTTAATGGACTCAATCATCGTTGGAAAATAACCTCAGGCCGAATTCGTGATCTGTAGCCTTCAATATCCAAAGAAAATGGCCTTTCGTCGCCCAAGAAATTACGAAAATGTTATCCGAAAATAAATTGGCCCAAATCGATGCTTAACGTACTTATCATCTGTGGAGAATAGGATCAATAGACTTCATTATATGTGGAGAATAACCTCGGCCTGATTCTGTGATCTGTAGCCTCTAGAATCGAAAGAAAATGGCATTTCGGATAAATCGCCCGAAATCTATTATGGTACCCCTTTGGACTCTGCCAAAAATTGACACGGAATAAATCCGCCAAAATCGGTGCTTAATGGACTCAATCATCGTTGGAGAATAGCCTCAGGCCGAATCCTTGATCTGTACCCTTCAATATCAAAAGAAAATGGCCTTTCGTCTCCGAAGAAATTACGAAACTGCCATCCGAAAATAAATTGGCCGAAATCGATGCTTAACGGACTTATCATCCGTGGAGAATAGGATCAATAGACTTCATTATCGGTGGAGAATAGCCTCAGCCTGATTCCGTGATCTGTAGCCTCCAGAATCGAAAGAAAATGACATTTCGGATAAAACGCCCGAAATCTATGATGGTACGCCTTTGGAATCTGCCAAAAATTGACCCGAAATAAATCCGCCCAAATCGGTGCTTAATGGACTCAATCATCGTTGGAGAATACCCTCGGGCCGAATCCGTGATCTGTAGCCTTCAATATCCTAAGAAAATGGCCTTTCGTCGCCCAAGAAATTACGAAAATGCCATCCGAAAATAAATTTGCACAAATCGATGCTTAACGGACTTTTCATCCGTGGAGAATAGGATCAATAGACTTCATTATCGGTGAAGAATAGCCTCGGCCTGATTCCGTGATCTGTAGCCTCCAGAATCGAAAGAAAATAGCATTTCGGATAGATCGCCCGAAATCTGTGATGGTAACCAATTGGATTCTGCCAAAAATTGACCCGGAATAAATCCGCCAAAATCGGTGCTTAATGGACTCAATCATCGTTGGAGAATAGCCTCAGGCCGAATCCGTGATCTGTAGCCTTCAATATCCAAAGAATATGGCCTTTCGTCGCCTAAGAAATTACGAAAATGCCATCCGAAAATAAATTTGCACAAACCGATGCTTAACGGACTTTTCATCCGTGGAGAATAGGATCAATAGACTTCATTATCGGTGGAGAATAGCCTTGGCCTGATTCCGTGATCTGTAGCCTCCAGAATCGAAAGAAAATGGCATTTCGGATAAATCGCCCGAAATCTGTGATGGTACCCAATTGGATTCTGCCAAAAATTGACCCGGAATAAATCCGCCAAAATCGGTGCTTAATGGACTCAATCATCGTTGGAGAATAGCCTCAGGCCGAATCCGTGATCTGTAGCATTCAATATCCAATGAATATGGCCTTTCGTCGCCCAAGAAATTACGAAAATGCCATCCGAAAATAAATTGGCCCAAATCGATCTTAACGGACTTATCATCCGTTGAGAATAGGATCAATAGACTTCATTATCGGTGGAGAATAGCCTCGTCCTGATTCTCTGATCTATAGCCTCTAGAATCGAAAGAAAATGGCATTTCGGATAAATCGCCCGAAATCTGTGATGGTACAGCTATGGAATCTGCCAAAAATTGACCTGGAATAAATCCGCCAAAATCGGTGCTTAATGGACTCAATCATCGTTGGAGAATAGCCTCAGGTCGAATCCGTGATCTGTAGCCTTCAATATCCAAAGAAAATGGCCTTTCGTCGCCCAAGAAATTACGAAAATTCCATCCGAAAATAAATTGGCCCAAATCGAAGCTTAACGGACTTATCATCCGTGGAGAATAGGATCAATAGACTTCATTATCGGTGGAGAATAGCCTCGGCCGGATTCCGTGATCTGTAGCCTCCAGAATCGAAAAAATGGCATTTCAAATAAATCGCCCGAAATCTTTGCTGGTGGCCATTTGGAACTTGCCAAAAATTGACCTGGAATAAATCCGCCCAAATTGGTGCTTAATGGACACAATCATCGTTGGAGAATAGCCTCAGGCCAAATCCGTGATCTGTAGCCTTCAATATCCAAAGAAAATGGCCTTTCGTCGCCCAAGAAATTACGAAAATGTCATCTGAAAATAAATTTGCCCAAATCGATGCTTATCGGACTTATCATCCGTGGAGAATAGGATCAATAGACTTCATTATCGGTGGAGAATAGCCTTGGCCTGATTCCGTGATCTGTAGCCTCCAGAATCGAAAGAAAATGGCATTTCGGATAAATCGCTCGAAATCTGTAATGGTACCCCTTTGGAATCTGCCAAAAATTGACCTGGAATAAATCCTCCCAAATCGGTGCTTAATGGACTCAATCATCGTTGGAGAATATCCTCAGGACGAATCCGTGATCTGTAGCCTTCAATATCCAAAGAAAATGGCCTTTCGTCGCCCAATAAATTACGAAAATGCCATCCGAAAATAAATTGGCCCAAATCGATGCTTAACGGACGGACTATCGTCCGTGGAGAATAGGATCAATAGACTTCATTATTGGTTGAGAATAGCGTCGGCCTGATTCCGTGATCTGTAGCCTCCAGAATCGAAAGAAAATGGCATTTCGGATAAATCGCCCTAAATCTGTGATGGTAACTCTTTGGAATCTGCCAAAAATTGACTCGGAATAAATCCGCCAAAATCGGTGCTTAATGAACTCAATCATCGTTGGAGAATAGCCTCAGGCCGAATCCGTGATCTGTAGCCTTCAATATCCAAAGAAAATGGACTTACGTCGCCCAAGAAATTATGAAAATGCCATCCGAAAATAAATTGGCCCAAATCGATGCTTAACGGACTTATCATCCGTTGAGAATAGGATCAATAGACTTCATTATCGGTGGAGAATGGCCTCGGCCTGATTCCGTGATCTGTAGCCTCCAGAATCGAAAGAAAATGGCATTTCAGATAAATCGCCCGAAATCTGTGATGGTACCCCTTTGGAATCTGCCAAAAATTGACACGGAATAAATCCGGCCAAATCGGTGCTTAATGGACTCAATCATTGGTGGAGAATAGCCTCAGGCCGAATCCGTGATCTGTAGCCTTCAATATCCAAAGAAAATGGCCTTTCGTCGCCCAAGAAATTACGAAAATGCCATCCGAAAATAAATTAGCCCAAATCGATGCTTAACGGACTTATCATCCGTTGAGAATAGGATCAATAGACTTCATTATCGGTGGAGAATAGCCTCGGCCTGATTCCGTGATATGTAGCCTCCAGAATCGAAAGAAAATGGCATTTCGGATAAAGCGCCCGAAATCTGAGATGGTACCCCTTTGGAATCTGCCAAAAATTGACCCGAAATAAATATGTCCAAATCGGTGCTTAATGGACTCAATCATCGATGGAGAATAGTCTCAGGCCAAATCCGTGATCTGCAGCCTTCAATATCCAAAAGAAAATGGCATTTAGTCGCTCAAGAAATTACGAAAATGCCATCCGAAACGAAATTGGCCCAAATCGATGCTTAACGGACTTATCATCCGTGGAGAATAGGATCTATCCACTTCATTATCGGTGGATAATAGCCTCGGCCTGATTTCCGTGATCTGTAGCGTCCATAATCGAAAGAAAATGGCATTTCGGATAAATCGCCCGAAATCTGAGATGGTACCCCTTTGGAATCTGCCAAAAATTGACCCGGAATAAATCCTCCCAAATTGGTGCTTAATGGACTCAATCATTATTGGAGAATAGCCTCATGCCGAATCCGTGATCTGTAGCCTTCAATATCCAAAAGAAAATGGCCTTTCGTCGCCCAAAAAATTACGAAAGTGCCATCCGAAAATAAATTTGCCCAAATGGTTGCTTAACGGACTTATCATCCGTGGAGAATAGGATCAATAGACTTCATTATTGGTGGAGAATATCTTCGGCCTGATTCCGTCATCTTTAGCCTCCAGAATCGAAAGAAAATGGCATTTCGGATAAATCTCCCGAAATCTGTGATGGTACCCCTTTGGAATCTACCAAAAATTGACCCGGAATAAATCCGCCCAAATCGAAGCTTAATGGACTCAATCATCGTTGGAGAATATCCTCAGGCCGAATCCGTGATCTATAGCCTTCAATATCCAAAGAAAATGGCCTTTCGTCGCCCAAGAAATTACGAAAATGCCATCCGAAAATAAATTGGCCCAACTGGATGCTTAACGGACTTATCATCCGTGGAAAATAGGATCAATAGACTTCATTATCGGTGGAGAATAGCCTCGGCCTGATTCCGTGATCTGTAGCCTCCGGAATCGAAAGAAAATGTCATTTCGGATAAATCGCCCGAAATCTGTGATAGTATGCCTTTGGAATCTGCCAAAAATAGACCCGGAATAAATCCGCCCAAATCTGTTCTTAATGAACTCAATCATCGTTGGAGAATAGCCTCAGGCCGAATCCGTGATCTGTAGCCTTCAATATCCAAAAAAATGGCCTTTCGTCGCCAAAGAAATTACGAAAATGCCATCCGAAAATAAATTGGCACAAATCGATGCTTAACGGACTTATCATCAGTGGAGAATAGGATCAATAAACTTCATTATCGGTGGAGAATAGCCTCGGCCTGATTCAGTGATCTGTAGCCTCCAGAATCGCAAGAAAATGGCATTTTGGATAAATCGGCCGAAATCTGTGATAGTACCCCTTTGGAATCTGCGAAAAATTGACCAGGAATAAATCCGCCCAAATCTGTTCTTAATGGACTCAATCATCGTTGGAGAATAGCCTCAGGCCGAATCCGTGATCTGTAGCCTTCAATATCCAAAGAAAATGGACTTTCGTCGCCCAAGAAATTATGAAAATGCCATCCGAAAATAAATTGGCCCAAATCGATGCTTAACGGACTTATCATCCGTTGAGAATAGGATCAATAGACTTCATTATCGGTGGAGAATAGCCTCGGCCTGATTCCGTGATCTGTAGCCTCCAGAATCGAAAGAAAATGGCATTTCGGATAAATCGCCCGAAATCTGAGATGGTACCCCTTTGGAATCTGCCAAAAATTGACCCGGAATAAATCCTCCCAAATTGGTGCTTAATGGACTCAATCATTATTGGAGAATAGCCCATGCCGAATCCGTGATCTGTAGCCTTCAATATCCAAAAGAAAATGGCCTTTCGTCGCCCAAAAAATTACGAAAGTGCCATCCGAAAATAAATTTGCCCAAATCGATGCTTAACGGACTTATCATCCGTGGAGAATAGGATCAATAGACTTCATTATCGGTGGAGAATAGCGTCGGCCTGATTCCGTCATCTTTAGCCTCCAGAATCGAAAGAAAATGGCATTTCGGATAAATCTCCCGAAATCTGTGATGGTACCCCTTTGGAATCTACCAAAAATTGACCCGGAATAAATCCGCCCAAATCGAAGCTTAATGGACTAAATCATCGTTGGAGAAAATCCTCAGGCCGAATCCGTGATCTATAGCCTTCAATATCCAAAGAAAATGGCCTTTCGTCGCCCAAGAAATTACGAAAATGCCATCCGAAAATAAATTGGCCCAACTGGATGCTTAACGGACTTATCATCCGTGGAAAATAGGATCAATAGACTTCATTATCGGTGGAGAATAGCCTCGGCCTGATTCCGTGATCTGTAGCCTCTGAAATCGAAAGAAAATGTCATTTCGGATAAATCGCCCGAAATCTGTGATAGTATGCCTTTGGAATCTGCCAAAAATTGACCCGGAATAAATCCGCCCAAATCTGTTCTTAATGAACTCAATCATCGTTGGAGAATAGCCTCAGGCCGAATCCGTGATCTGTAGCCTTCAATATCCAAAGAAAATGGCCTTTCGTCGCCAAAGAAATTACGAAAATGCCATCCGAAAATAAATTGGCACAAATCGATGCTTAACGGACTTATCATCAGTGGAGAATAGGATCAATAAACTTCATTATCGGTGGAGAATAGCCTCGGCCTGATTCAGTGATCTGTAGCCTCCAGAATCGCAAGAAAATGGCATTTTGGATAAATCGGCCGAAATCTGTGATAGTACCCCTTTGGAATCTGCGAAAAATTGACCAGGAATAAATCCGCCCAAATCTGTTCTTAATGGACTCAATCATCGTTGGAGAATAGCCTCAGGCCGAATCCGTGATCTGTAGCCTTCAATATCCAAAGAAAATGGACTTTCGTCGCCCAAGAAATTATGAAAATGCCATCCGAAAATAAATTGGCCCAAATCGATGCTTAACGGACTTATCATCCGTTGAGAATAGGATCAATAGACTTCATTATCGGTGGAGAATAGCCTCGGCCTGATTCCGTGATCTGTAGCCTCCAGAATCGAAAGAAAATGGCATTTCGGATAAATCGCCCGAAATCTGAGATGGTACCCCTTTGGAATCTGCCAAAAATTGACCCGGAATAAATCCTCCCAAATTGGTGCTTAATGGACTCAATCATTATTGGAGAATAGCCCATGCCGAATCCGTGATCTGTAGCCTTCAATATCCAAAAGAAAATGGCCTTTCGTCGCCCAAAAAATTACGAAAGTGCCATCCGAAAATAAATTTGCCCAAATCGATGCTTAACGGACTTATCATCCGTGGAGAATAGGATCAATAGACTTCATTATCGGTGGAGAATAGCGTCGGCCTGATTCCGTCATCTTTAGCCTCCAGAATCGAAAGAAAATGGCATTTCGGATAAATCTCCCGAAATCTGTGATGGTACCCCTTTGGAATCTACCAAAAATTGACCCGGAATAAATCCGCCCAAATCGAAGCTTAATGGACTAAATCATCTTTGGAGAAAATCCTCAGGCCGAATCCGTGATCTATAGCCTTCAATATCCAAAGAAAATGGCCTTTCGTCGCCCAAGAAATTACGAAAATGCCATCCGAAAATAAATTGGCCCAACTGGATGCTTAACGGACTTATCATCCGTGGAAAATAGGATCAATAGACTTCATTATCGGTGGAGAATAGCCTCGGCCTGATTCCGTGATCTGTAGCCTCCGAAATCGAAAGAAAATGTCATTTCGGATAAATCGCCCGAAATCTGTGATAGTATGCCTTTGGAATCTGCCAAAAATTGACCCGGAATAAATCCGCCCAAATATGTTCTTAATGAACTCAATCATCGTTGGAGAATAGCCTCAGGCCGAATCCGTGATCTGTAGCCTTCAATATCCAAAGAAAATGGCCTTTCGTCGCCAATGAAATTACGAAAATGCCATCCGAAAAAAAATTGGCACAAATCGATGCTTAACGGACTTATCATCAGTGGAGAATAGGATCAATAAACTTCATTATCGGTGGAGAATAGCCTCGGCCTGATTCAGTGATCTGTAGCCTCCAGAATCGCAAGAAAATGGCATTTTGGATAAATCGCCCGAAATCTGTGATAGTACCCCTTTGGAATCTGCGAAAAATTGACCAGGAATAATTCCTCCCAAATCTGTTCTTAATGGACTCAATCATCGTTGGAGAATAGCCTCAGGCCGAATCCGTGATCTGTAGCCTTCAATATCCAAAGAAAATGGCCTTTCGTCGCCCAAGAAATTACGAAAATGTCATCCGAAAATAAATTGGCCCTAATCGATGCTTAACGGACTTATCATCCGTGGAGAATAGGATCAATAGACTTCATTATCGGTGGAGAATAGCCTCGGCCTGATTCCGTGATCTGTAGCCTCCAGAATCGTAAGAAAATGGCATTTCGGATAAATCGCCCGAAATCTGTGATGGTACCCCTTTGGAATCTGCCAAAAATTGACCAGGAATAAATCCGCCCAAATCGGTGCTTAATGGACTCAATCATCGTTGGAGAATAGCCTCAGGCCAAATCCGTGATCTGTAGCATTCAATATCCAAAGAAAATGGCCTTTCGTCGCCCAAGAAATTACGAAAATGCCATCCGAAAATAAATTGGCCCAAATCGATGCTTAACGGACTTATCATCCGAGGAGAATAGGATCAATAGACTTCATTATCGGTGGAGAATAGCCTCGGCCTGATTCCGGGATATGTAGCCTCCAGAATCGAAAGAAAATGGCATTTCGGATAAATCGCCCGAAATCTGTGATGGTACCCCTTTGGAATCTGCCAAAAATTGACCCGGAATAAATCTGTCCAAATCGGTGCTTAATGGACTCAATCATCGATGGAGAATAGCCTCAGGCCGAATCCGTGATCTGTAGCCTTCAATATCCAAAAGAAAATGGCATTTCGTCGCCCAAGAAATTACGAAAATGCCATCCGAAACTAAATTGGCCCAAATCGATGCTTAACGGACTTATCATCCGTGGAGAATAGGATCTATAGACTTCATTATCGGTGGAGAATAGCCTCGGCCTGATTTCCGTGATCTGTAGCGTCCAGAATCGAAAGAAAATGGCATTTCGGATAAATCGCCCGAAATCTGAGATGGTACCCCTTTGGAATCTGCCAAAAATTGACCCGGAATAAATCCTCCCAAATCGGTGCTTAATGGACTCAATCATCGTTGGAGAATAGCCTCAGGCCGACTCCGTGATCTGTAGCCTTCAATATCCAAAAGAAAATGGCCTTTCGTCGCCCAAAAAAATACAAAAGTGCGACCCGGAAATAAATTTACCCAAATCGATGCTTTACGGACTTATCATCCGTGGAGAATAGGATCAATAGACTTCATTATCGGTGGAGAATAGGCCCGGCCTGATTTCCGTGATCTGTAGCGTCCAGAATCGAAAGAAAATGGCATTTCGGATAAATCGCCCGAAATCTGAGATGGTACCCCTTTGGAATCTCCCAAAAATTGACCCGGAATAAATCCGCCCAAATCGGTGCTTAATGGACTCAATCATCGTTGGAGAATAGCCTCAGGCTGAATCCGTGGTCTATAGCCTTCAATATCCAAAGAAAATGGCCTTTCGTCGCCCAAGAAATTAAGAAAATGCCATCCGAAAATAAATTGGCCCAAATCGATGCTTAACGGACTTATCATCCGTGGAGAATAGGATCAATAGACTTCATTATCGGTGGAGAATAGCCTCGGCCTGATTTCCGTGATCTGTAGACTCCAGAATCGAAAGAAAATGGCATTTCGGATAAATCGCCTGAAATCTGAGATAGTACCCCTTTGGAATCTGCGAAAAATTGACCAGGAATAAATCCGCCCAAATCTGTTCTTAATGGACTCAATCATCGTTGGAGAATAGTCTCTGGCCGAATCCGTGATCTGTAGCTTTCAATATCCAAAGAAAATGGCCTTTCGTCCCCAAGAAATTACGAAAATGTCATTCGAAAATAAATTGGCCCAAATCGATGCTTAACGGACTTATCATCCGTGGATAATAGGATCAATAGACTTCATTATCGGTGGAGAAAAGCCTCGGCCTGATTCTGTGATCTGTGGCCTTCAGAATCGCAAGAAAATGGCATTTCGGATAAATCGCCCGAAATCTGTGATGGTACCCCTTTGGAATCTGCCAAAAATTGACCCGGAATAAATCCTCCCAAATCGGTTCTTAATGGACTCAATCATCGTTGGAGAATAGCCTCAGGCAGAATCCGTGATCTGTAGCCTTCAATATCCAAAGAAAATGGCCTTTCGTCGCCAAAGAAATTACGAAAATGCCATCCGAAAATAAATTGGCCCAAATCGATGCTTAACGGACTTATCTTCCGTGGAGAATAGGATCAATAGACTTCATTATCGATGGAGAAAAGCCTCGACATGATTCGTTGATCTGTAGCCTCCAGAATCGCAAGAAAATGGAATTTCGGATAAATCGCTCGAAATCCGTGATTGTACCCCTTTGAAATCTGCCAAAAATTGACCCGGAATAAATCCTCCCAAATCGTTGCTTAATGGACTCAATCATTGTTGGAGAATAGCCTCAGGCCTAATCCGTGATCTGTAGCCTTCAATATCCAAAGAAAATGGCCTTTCGTCGCCCAAGAAATTACGAAATGCCATCCGATTTTTTTTGGCACAAATCGATGCTGAACGGACTTATCATCCGTGGAGAATAGGATCAATAGACTTCATTATCGATGGAGAATAGCCTCGGCCTGATTCTGTGATCTGTAGCCTCCAGAATCGAAAGAAAATGGCATTTCGGATAAATCGCCCGAAATCTGTGATGGTACCCCTTTGGAATCTGCCACAAATTGACCCGGAATAAATCCGCACAAATAAGTGATTAATGGACTAAATCATCGTTGGAGAATAGCCTCAGGCAGAATCTGTGATCCGTAGCCTTCAATATCCAAGGAAAATGGCCTTCCGTCGCCCAAGAAATTATGAAAATATCATCCGAAAATAAATTGGCCCAAATCAATGCTTAACGGACTTATCATCCGTGGAGAATAGGATCAATAGACTTTATTATTGGTGGAAAATAGCCTCGGCTGATTTCGTGATCTGTAGCCTCCAGAATCGAAAGAAAATGGCATTTCGGGTAAATCGCCCAAAATCTGTGATGGTACCCCTTTGGAATCTGCCAAAAATTGACCCGGAATAAATCCGCCCAAATCGGTGCTTAATGGACTCAATCATCGTTGGAGAATAGCCTCAGGCCGAATTCGTGATCTGTAGCCTTCAATATCCAAAGAAAATGGCCTTTCGTCGCCAAAGAAATTACGAAAATGCCATCCAAAAATAAATTGGCCCCAATAGATGCTTAACGGACTTATCATCCGTGGAGAATAGGATCAATAGACTTCATTATCGGTGGAGAAAAGCCTCGGCCTGATTCGGTGATCTGTAGCCTCCAGAATCGCAAGAAAATGGCATTTCGGATAAATCGCCCGAAATCTGTGACTTTACCACTTTGGAATCTGCAAAAATTGACCCGGAATAAATCCGCCCAAATCGGTGCTTAATGGACTCAATCATCGTTGGAGAATAGCCTGAGGCCGAATCCGTGATATGTAGCCTTCAATATCCAAAGAAAATGGCCTTTCGTCGCCAAAGAAATTACGAAAATGCCATCCGAAAATAAATTGGCCCAAATCGATGCTTAACGGACTTATCATCCGTGGAGAATAGGATCAATAGACTTCATTATCGGTGGAGAAAAGCCTCGGCCTGATTCGGTGATCTGTAGCCTCCAGAATCTAGAGAAAATGGCACTTCGGATAAATCCCCCGAAATCTGTGATGGTACCCCTTTGGAATCTGCCAAAAATTGACCCGGAATAAAGCCGCCCAAATCGATGCTTAATGGACTCAATCATCATCGGAGAATAGCCTCTGGCCGAATTCGTGATATGTAGCCTTCAATATCCAAAGAAAATGGCCTTTCGTCGCCAAAGAAATTACGAAAATGCCATCCGAAAATAAATTGGCCCAAATCGATGCTCAACGGACTTATCATCCGTGGAGAATAGGATCAATAGACTTCATTATCGATGGAGAAAAGCCTCGGCCTGATTCAGTGATCTGTAGCCTCCAGAATCGCAAGAAAATGGCATTTCGGATAAATCGCCCGAAATCTGTGATGGTACCCCTTTGAAATCTGCCAAAAATTGGCCCGGAATAAATCGGCCCAAATCGGTGCTTAATGTACTCAATCATCGTTGGAGAATAGCCTCAGGCCTAATCCGTGATCTGTAGCCTTCATTATCCAAAGAAAATGGCCTTTCGTCGACCAAGAAATTACGAAAATGCCATCCGAAAAAAATTTGGCCCAAACCGATGCTTAACAGACTTATCATCCATGGAGAATAGGATCAATGGACTTCATTATCGATGGAGAAAAGCCTCGGCCTGATTTTGTGATCTATAGCCTTCAGAATCGCAAGAAAATGGCATTTCGGATAAATCGCCCGAAATCTGTGATGGTACCCCTTTGGAATCTGCCAAAAATTGACCCGGAATAAATCCGCCCAAATCGGTTCTTAATGAACTCAATCATCGTTGGAGAATAGCCTCAGGCAGAATCCGTGATCTGTAGCCTTCAATATCCAAAGAAAATGGCCTTTCGTCGCCAAAAAAATTACAAAAATGCCATACGAAAATAAATTGGCCCAAATCGATGCTTAACGGACTTATCATACGTGGAGAATTGGATCAATAGACTTCATTATCGATGGAGAAAAGCCTCGGCCTGATTCGGTGATCTGTAGCCTCCAGAATCGCAAGAAAATGGCATTTCGGATAAATCGCCCGAAATCTGTGATGGTACCCATTTGGAATCTGCCAAAAATTGACCCGGAATAAATCCGCCCAAATCGGTGCATTATGGACTCAATCATCGTTGGAGAATAGCCTGAGGCCGAATCTGTGATCTGTAGCCTTCAATATCCAAAGAAAATGGCCTTTCGTCGCCAAAGAAATTACGAAAATGCCATTCAAAAATAAATTGGCCCAAATCGATGCTTAACGGACTTATCATCCGTGGAGAATAGGATCAATAGACTTCATTATCGGTGGAGAAAAGCCCCGGCCTGATTCAGTGATCTGTAGCCTCCAGAATCACAAGAAAATGGCATTTCGGATAAATCGCCCGAAATCTGTGATGGTACCCCTTTGGAATCTGCCAAAAATTGACCCGGAATAAATCCGCCCAAATCGGTTCTTAATGGACTCAATCATCGTTGGAGAATAGCCTCAGGCAGAATCCGTGATCTGTAGCCTTCAATATCCAAAGAAAATGGCCTTTCGTCGCCAAAAAAATTACGAAAATGCCATACGAAAATAAATTGGCCCAAATCGATGCTTAACGGACTTATCATCCGTGGAGAATTGGATCAATAGACTTCATTATCGATGGAGAAAAGCCTCGGCCTGATTCGGTGATCTGTAGCCTCCAGAATCGCAAGAAAATGGCATTTCGGATAAATCGCCCGAAATCTGTGATGGTACCCATTTGGAATCTGCCAAAAATCGACCCGGAATAAATCCGCCCAAATCGGTGCATTATGGACTCAATCATCGTTGGAGAATAGCCTGAGGCCGAATCTGTGATCTGTAGCCTTCAATATCCATAGAAAATGGCCTTTCGTCGCCAAAGAAATTACGAAAATGCCATTCGAAAATAAATTGGCCCAAATCGATGCTTAACGGACTTATCATCCGTGGAGAATAGGATCAATAGACTTCATTATCGGTGGAGAAAAGCCTCGGCCTGATTCAGTGATCTGTAGCCTCCAGAATCACAAGAAAATGGCATTTCGGATAAATCGCCCGAAATATGTGATGGTACCCCTTTGGAATCTGCAAAAAATTGACCCGGAATAAATCCGCCCAAATCGGTGCTTAATGGACTCAATCATCGTTGGAGAATAGCCTCAGGCCGAATCTGTGATCTGTAGCCTTCAATATCCAAAGAAAATGGCCTTTCGTCGCCCAAGAAATGACGAAAATGCCATCCGAAAATAAATTGGCCCAAATCGATGCTTAACGGACTTATCATCCGTGGAGAATAGGATCAATAGACTTCATTATCGGTGGAGAAAAGCCTCGGCCTGATTCGGTGATCTGTAGCCTCCAGAATCGCAAGAAAATGGCACTTCGGATAAATCCCCCGAAATCTGTGATGGTACCCCTTTGGAATCTGCCAAAAATTGACCCGGAATAAAGCCGCCCAAATCGATGCTTAATGGACTCAATCATCATCGGAGAATAGCCTCTGGCCGAATTCGTGATATGTAGCCTTCAATATCCAAAGAAAATGGCCTTTCGTCGCCAAAGAAATTACGAAAATGCCATCCGAAAATAAATTGGCCCAAATCGATGCTCAACGGACTTATCATCCGTGGAGAATAGGATCAATAGACTTCATTATCGATGGAGAAAAGCCTCGGCCTGATTCCGTGATCTGTAGCTTACAGAATCGAAAGAAAATGCCATTTTGGATAAATCGCCCAAAATCTGTGATGGTACCCCTTTGGAATCTGCCAAAAATTGACTCCGAATAAATCCGCCCAAATCGGTTCTTAATGGACTCAATCATCGTTGGAGAATAGCCTCAGGCCGAATCCGTGATCTGTAGCCTTCAATATCCAAAGAAAATGGCCTTTCGTCGCCAAGAAATTTCGAAAATGCCATCCGAAAATAAATTGGCCCAAATCGATGCTTAACGGACTTATCATCCATGGAGAATAGGATCAATAGAGTTCATTATCAGTGGAGAATAGCCTCGGCCTGATTCCGTGATCTGTAGCCTCCAGAATCGAAAGAAAATGGCATTTCGGATAAATCGCCTAAAATCTGTGATGGTACCCCTTTGGAATCTGCCAAAAATTGACCCGGAATAAATCCGCCTAAATCGGAGCTTAATGGACTCAATCATCGTTGGAGAATAGCCTCAGGGCGAATCCGTGATTTGTAGCCTTCAATATCCAAAGAAAATGGCCTTTCGTAGCCCAAGAAATTACAAAAATGCCATCCTAAAATAAATTGGCCCAAATCGATGCTTAAAGAACTTATCATCCGTGGAGAATAGGATCAATAGACTTCATTATCGGTGGATAATAGTCTCGGCCTGATTCCGTGATCTGTAGCCTCCAGAATAGAAAATGGCATTTCAGATAAATCGCCCGAAATCTGTGATGGTACCCCATTGGAATCTGCCAAAAATTGACCCGGAATAAATCCGCCCAAATCGGTGCTTAATGGACTCAATCATCGTTGGAGAATAGCCTCAGGCCAAATCCGTGATTTGTAGCCTTCAATACCAAAAGAAAATGGCCTTTCGTCGCCCAAGAAATTACGAAAAATGCCATCCGAAAATAAATTGGCCCAAATCGATGCTTAACGAACTTATCATCCGTGGAGAATAGGATCAATAGACTTCATTATCGGTGTAGAATAGCCTCGACCTGATTCCGTGATCTGTAGCCTCCAGAATCGAAAGAAAATGACATTTCGGATAAATTGCCCGAAATCTGTGGTACCCCTTTGGAATCTGCCAAAAATTGACCCGGAATAAATCCGCCAAAATCGGTGCTTAATGGACTCAATCATCGTTGGAGAATAGCCTCAGGCCGAATCCGTGATCTGTAGCCTTCAATATCCAAAGAAAATGGCCTTTCGTCGCCCAAGATATTACAAAAATGCAATCCGAAAATAAATTGGCCCAAATTGATGCTTAACGGACTTATCATCCGTGGAGAATAGGATCAATAGACTTCATTATCGGTGGATAATAGCCTCGCCTGATTCTGTGATCTGTAGCCTCCAGAATAGAAAATGGCATTTTGGATAAATCGCCCGAAATCTGTGATGGGTACCCCTTTGGAATCTGCCAAAAATTGACCCGGAATAAATCCGCCCAAATCGGTGCTTAATGGACTTATCATCCGTGGAGAATAGGATCAATAAACTTTATTATCTGTGTAGAATAGCCTCGGCCTGATTCCGTGATTTGTAGCCTCCAGAATTGAAAGAAAAAGGCATTTCGGAAAAATCGCCCAAAATCTGTGATGGTACCCCTTTGCAATCTGCCAAAAATTTACCTGGAATAATTACGCCCAAATTGATGCTTAATGGACTTAATCATCGTTGAAGAATAGGCTCATGCCAAATCCTTGATCTGTAGTCTTAAAAATACAAAGAAAATGGTCTTTCGACGCACACAAAATTATGAAAATGTCATCCGAAAATAAATTGGCACAAATCGGTGATTAATGGACTTATCATCCGTGGAGAATAGGATCAATAGACTTCATTATCGGTGGAGAATAGCCTCTTCCTGATTTCGTGATTTGTAGCCTCCAGAATCGAAAGAAAATGGCATTTCGGAAAAATCGCTCAAAATCTGTTATGGAACCCCTTTGCAATCTGCCAAAAATTGACCCAGAATAAATCCGTCCAAATATGTGCTTAATGGACTTAATCATCGTTGAAGAATAGTCTCAGGCCAAATCTGAGATCTGTAGCCTTCAAAATCCATATAAAATGGCCTTTCGATGCCCACAAAACTACGAAAATGCTATCCTAAAATAAATTGTTCCAAATCAGTGCTTAATGGACTTATCATCCATGGAGAATAGGATATATAGACTTTATTATCGGTGGAGAATAGCCTCGGCCTGATTCCGTGATCGGTAGCCTCCAGAATCGAAAGAAAATGGCATTTCGAAAAAATGCCCCAAATCTGTGATGATACCCTTTTGCAATATGCCAAAAATTGAGCCGTAATAAATTCGCCCAAATCAGTTCTTAATGGACTTAATCATCGTTGAAGAATAGCCTCAGGGCGAATCCGTGATCTGTAGCCGTCAAAATCCTAAGAAAATGGTCTTTCGGCGCACATAAAATTACGAAAAATGCTATCCGAAATAAATTGGCCCAAAACGCTACTTAATGGACTTATCGTCCATGGAGAATAGTATCAATAGACTATAGTATCAATAGACTTCATTATCGATGGAGGATAGCCTCGGCTTGATTCCGCGATCTGTAGCCTCCAAAATCGAAAGAAAATGGCATTTCGGACAAATCACCCAATATTTGTGATGGTACCCCTTTGCAATCTGCCAAAAATTGACCCGGAATAAATCCGCCCAAATCGGTGCTTAATGGACTTCATCATCGTTGAAGAATAGCCTCAGTACGAATCCGTGATCTGTAGCCTTCAAAATCCAAAGAAAATGGCCTTTCGACGCCCACAAAATTACGAAAATGCCATCCGAAGATAAATTGGCCCAAATCGGTGCTTAATGGACTTATCACCTGTGGAGAATAGGATTAATAGACTTCATTATCGGTGGAGAATAGCCTAGGGCTGATTTCGTAATCTGTAGCCTCCAAAATCGAAAGAAAAAGGCATTTCAGAAAAATCGCCCAAAATCTATGATGGTACCCCTTTGCAATCTGCCAAAAATTGACCCAGAATAAATCCGCGACTTGATTCCGTGATTTGTAGCCTCCAGAATCGAAAGAAAAAGGCATTTCAGAAAAATCGCCCAAAATCTGTGATGGTACCCCCTTTGCAATGTGCCAAAAATTGACCAGGAATAAATTCGCCCAAATCAATGCTTAATGGACTTAATCATCGTTGAAGAATAGCCTCAGGCCGAATCCCATAAACGAAGTTTGGATACTTGTCCTTTTGGTCCTTAAATTAGTCAAGAAAATAAGTCGCTTCGCCACGAGCCATATTCTTTTGTATTTCTTGTTCAAATGGTTCTTCTAATCAGATTTGGTAAAAGTCATATTCTCATGCCCACCCTCACACTCAGCCCGTAGATGATACAATGACTTAATACTCATCCCGACATTGCAATTTGCTTCGGCCACCCGTCCTTGAGCATCCAAAATTGTGTTATAGTTATACTAGTAAGTGGAATGCTCTCGCACAAACCGTCCAATAGGGAGGTGTTTCGATCAGATTCTTATAGGCAATGTGGTATCCCTAGAGAGCCTCATCAAGTTAGTCTACCAATATCTGTGAGAATGACCAACTATCTTTTACAAGATTTGTTTGAATTATTTGTTTGTGATATCCACTTTGGAGTTTTTTTTTATGACAGGAAATAGATTAGAGTGAGGCACTCCAAACTGACCACATACTCGCTAGAACTGGTGTTGCAAGTGGGTGCCCAATCATTGATAATGCAACATTATGTACAAAATCGAGTAAAGAGTTTCTTCAAAAACTTCCCCTTTGCCCACTTCAAGACATAGTCCACATGAACTATAATGTACTCGTTTCCAAGGGATGGAGGAAAGGGTATCATAAAGTTGATTCCTCAAACATTGAACGGTTCCATCGGTTTAATATTTGGGGCATATTGTTCCTCCAGTATACATTTTCACAGTTGTTGTCATGCATCTCATACCTTAGAGTATCAATCACAAACTTGAAAGATCGTAGGCTAGTAGAATCCACGTTCTAGAACTTTGCAAGTCATTCTGATGGTTAGACACACCTTCGAATAATTCCATCTGATTCGATACAAATGAAATATTGCCATAAATAGTATTTTAATATACAAATAACTTCTTCTTTTTATAGTCGAGACCACTTAGTGCCAGTCATATAGGTTGTCATGTTAGCGAAATAAGGACCCTGTGCCTCTTCAATTGGTATCGAAAAATGTACTGATTAGGGAAGGAGTTATTGACATCAACCATGCCTGTGGATTGGATTCACCATTCTTGGCAATAAAATATATGAGTGCTTGGTGATCGATGCAGATCATCATATCATATATCACTAGATTAAGAGCAGAAATTACAACTAACACACATGCATTAGTTCTTTCTATGTGGTCGTGTAATTTCACTCGGCATCATTTATTGTTCGAATGTCATAGTATGTAGCACAAAACTGATGCTCCTTTCTCTGACAACATTGCGCCGATTGATAATCTCTAGCATCACACATTGAGTTCGAAGGGTGAGGACCATTTTGGTACAACGAGGATAAGAGCATGAGTGAGGTTCTTTTTCATGAACTCGAATTCTAATTGGCCTTTTTTATCGAATTTAAAACACTTGCTTAAACCACTAAAATGTGAACCGCTCACGGTAGTCTATATCGGTACATACTCAGGTCAGTTTCCGACAACATTGGCTATTTTGCTAGATGACCTTAGTTGAATGATCTATACTAAGAGATGACATATATGAGTGATGGGTTTTGTAAATGGGGTTAGTCAGGTGACTAGTTAAGAAATTCGACTTTTTAATTTGTTTCTACTTTCTACGCAATGGCGCAATCAGACGACAACATAGAAATTAGAATAATCCATTCGTCCATCGTTCTCCATCCAAGCGGTAAACCAATATCCATCGTCCATTCAAATATCTATCAACGGACCTGCATATCGATCCGTGTCTTTCATCCTCATTGGTCGAAAGACAAGTTCGCACTCTCTATATAAATCCAACCGCTCCCTTTCTTCAGTCTAACAAATCAATTGCGTTTGTCATCCTTCTCCCGAGCTCGTGTTCCTGCAAATTCCTCTCATTTTCTCTCAAAGGTTTTCTTTCCCGGGGAAATTTGATTCAGAGATGGCCGGTAGGGGGAAAACCCTAGGTTCTGGTGCCGCGAAGAAGGCGACCTCCAGGAGCAGCAAGGCTGGTTTGCAGTTTCCCGTCGGCCGTATCGCCAGGTTCTTGAAGGCCGGCAAGTATGCCGAGCGTGTTGGTGCCGGTGCCCCTGTCTACCTCGCGGCCGTTCTCGAATACCTTGCCGCTGAGGTTTGTATTCAATTATCCTTCTCTTGTTCTTCAACAATAATTCTTGGTAGTTCTGTGTTGTCTTTTGGATCTAGGGTTTTCAGAGATTGTCAGAAACCGTAAGAAATAACGTTCAATTAAGCAATTGTCTTGTAAAGACGAAAGCTTTCTGCGCTTCAAATGCCTCAATTGAGGATGAGAGAATTAGGGTTCGGATTTATTGTTTGACGACTCCATTCCTCCCAAACCAATTAGGGGTCTAGGATCCGCAATTTCGTATTTCAATCTTGTTGTTTCTTTCTCGTTTGTTTACTAATGTGAAAAATAAACTAGGGTTTGGAGGTTTATCGGACGAAAATTGAACCATGTTTGTTGGGGTTTCCTGGCAGGTGCTTGAATTGGCTGGAAACGCAGCAAGAGACAACAAGAAGACCAGAATTGTGCCCCGCCACATCCAGCTTGCGGTGAGAAATGACGAGGAATTGAGCAAGCTTCTCGGAGACGTGACAATCGCCAACGGTGGTGTGATGCCCAACATCCACAACCTTCTCCTCCCAAAGAAGGCTGGCGGGTCTGGATCCAAGGCTTCTGCCGACGACGAGAGCTAAACCTGTCAGAAGAGGAGGAATCTTTTTCTTCATCAACGGGAATTGCAAATTAGGGGTTAAAGTTTGGTTTTTTTGTTTTTGGTTTGTGTCCGCATTTGTGATAGTAGGAGGAAAGTCGGTATCTTTAGTAGGTGGGGTGGTTTATGTTGAAATTGTAGGGCAGGGTGTTGGATTAGGTCTTAGGCGAGAATGGTAGAGAAGTTAGCTGTAATTGATTTGTGTGTTCTTGATCTAATGTCCTCTGTTTCACTCAACAGCTTTTCTGCAGATGCTTATATTGTAAATTCACTGTTTAGGTAGTTTGATTGCCTTGTTTCAATCTTGTGCTCTGCTTTCCACTAGCTTCCATTCTCTTCTTAAAAAATCTCCTATTGAGTCCTTTATTTCATTGCAATCAGAGCTGTATGGTAATTGGTACTTCCCTTCTGCGTAGTTGGCAACTATATTTTGCCCGGACAGAGATGGGAAACTGCATTTTATGGTAATAGACAGAAATACCGACGTGCATTTTCGATGGCTTCATGTTGATTAGATTGTCATGGAGTTTTCTTGATGGAGTTCAATTATCTTACTACTTAAGCTCTTCCTTAGTGCAACAAAAAAAAAAAAAATGTTCTTTTGTGCTTCCTGATCTTCTAGATCTGAAGTATTGTGAGCTGCGATATATTTGCTGAGCACATATCTATATACATTTCAATAAATAAAAAAAGTATTCAAAGTGCTCATACTAGCAGCAGCCAATATACTTCTAAATCAAACCCACTCTGTTAGTATACATATTCTTTGAACAAGTATCCACGTTTCATTAGATTGTATCCATTGCACAATAAAATGAATTCAACACTTTCAGACTAATATTCAACTAAGGCTGACTATATGGTCCAGGTTTTTTGGTTTTATTCGAAATCGGACCGTATAATTTGGACTGAGACCGGATAGCGAAGAATATAATCCTATCTTCGGGCCCAAATTTGAGATAAAAAATCGTTTGGGACCTGACCGAAAACCGGATAAGAGAGCCCAACACCCAAGATTTAACCTTCTAACCCTTTCAGTTATGAGGCCACTCAAATCCCCCCTCAGCCCACTCAAATCGCTACAAGGTCAATCTAAAATCAAGACCGAAATGAGACTAAACCGGTTCACGACGAGACTGTATCCAATCCAATCTTTGGTCCTTATATTCTCGAAAAGAAGAAAGCGACCGGATCAAATCAGATCAATTTAACCGAACCGGACCGTATAGTCACCCCTATATTCAAGATTCAACTACAAATGGACACTAATTAGTGGACTCGTAACAATGAATATTAGTATTCATTTTCTCCAAATATGTATCCACACTAATTAAAACGTACTCATTGGCTGGCCTCCAACATGGTCAGACTAGTATCCAACATAATTTGAAATCGTACCGACTAACCCGTATCCATTGATCTAAAAAAAGTACTCAGCACCTCCAGGCTAATATTCAACAACAAATGGAAAATGAAATAGAAGGTTACTCTACCGATATAGCAACTCTTAAAGCGCATAAACATTCCAAAACTCAAGATCATATGAGCGACAAAATTGGTGCCCTAGGCGGCAATGGCCATCGATTTTCAAGTCCTTTTGGGAGCCTTGTATTTGAATGATGTTTTCTCATGGTTTTGTCTCCATGAGCAACTAGTTCGTAGTTGAGTAGGTTTGTGAACCCTAAAAGTTCTTTATAATGTGTAACTATTGATTCTGAGTATATATAAGTATTTGAGTTTCTTATTTTATGTGCTTGATATCTTAGTTTGATTTTTTTTTTTTTTGTCATTGAAATCTTGGTAGATTTACAAGGCAAGGATAAGGGTAGCCACAACAGATCGGCACACTCACTTATCAAAGGTCATAAAAACAAGTATATATAAGTATTTGAGTTTCTTATTTTATGTGCTTGATATCTTAGTTTGATTTATTATCAATGAAATTGCGTGTTAAAGCAAGGTTAATATCGCATGAGATGTAGACTTTAAAATATGACTTTGTATTGGATGTGATTGGATACGACCGTCCTTCACAATCGATCATCAATCGAATGAACTACGTGACACTTAGAGGGAGAAATCTGTAGGGTCATTGTAACCTACTAGATATGGTAAACGCAATGACATAAGGTAGGAATAAAACTTACAACAATCAAACAACTCAAACATCATCACTGTAACAGAAGCAAGCCTAAGGAAACTCTAGGCTTTCTACTTATGTTCTTCTCGTCCAAAGTAGTTTAGGTTTTCATTTATTTTCTTTTCTTAATTCAATGGGGAAACTCAATCTTGGAAGTACCTCAACTTCCACATTTGTTTTAAAGCTCTAAAGAACAAGTCCTTTACTATTTGATTAAGTGATCGTGAGAGACCCTATGAGAATACGATCTTGATTACCAACCAGGTAAATTTGTGTATGTTCTATGACTGATCACCTATCTCTTAAGTTGCGAGGCATCACTTAGACTAGTGGTTGGTTCAATGATCACGTCTCCCAGCCAAAATTCTAGAAAACTAAGATAGTGTATGAGCTTGCCCACGTTGATTTTAACTTTTGAGGGAACCATAAAAGATTAAAAATGTAGAGTAGCACTTGGTTTCCCGTTTGGAAGTCTTTCTTGTTCAACCTTGTATCAGTATGATGCTTAGTGCGTTCTTTATAAAATTTAGTACTTTCATAGGCATGAAATCTAAACTCATAGAGTTCATGGATTGATTATTGCATTCCTCGCCCAATAGCTCCAACTCCATATTAAGTTCTTTGATTTTCCAAAATTGTGTTATAGTTATACTGGTAACTGGAAAGCTCTCGCACAAACCGTCCAATAGGGAGGTGTTTTGATTAGATTCTTATAGGCAATGTGGTATCCCTAAGAGCCTCATCAAGTTTAGTCGACCAATATCTGTGAGAATGACCAATTATCTTCTACAAGATTTGTTTGTGATATCCACTTTTAAGTTTTTTTTTTTTATGACAGGAAATAGATTAGAGTGAGGCGCTCCAAACTGACCACATACTCGCTCGAACTTGCGTTGCAAGTGGGTGCCCAATCATTGATAATGTCACATTATGTACAAAATTGAGCAAAGAGTTTCTTCAAAAACTTCCCCTCTGCCCACTTCAAGACATAGTCCACATGAACTATAATGTACTCGTTTCCAAGGGATGGACGGAAGGGTATCATAAAGCTGATTCCTCAAACATTGAACTGTTCCATCAATTTAATAGTTGGGGCATATTGTTCCCCCAACATACATTTTCCAAAATGTTGTCATGCATCTCATGCCTTAGGGTATCAATCTCAAACTTGGAAGATCGTAGGCTAGTAGAATCCACATTCTAAAACCTTGCAAGTCATTTTGATGGTTAGACCCACCTTCGAATAATTCTATCTGATTCGGTACAAATGAAATGTTGCTCATCCCATAAATAGTATTTTAGATATACAAATAACTTCTTCTTTTTACAGTCGAGAACATATAGTGTCTCTTTGGTAGTCATATAGGTTGTCATGTTAGCGAAACAAGGACCCTGTGCCTCTTCAATTAGTATCGGAAAATTTAATGATCAGGGAAGGAGTTATTGATACCAACCCATGGCTGTGGATTGGATTCACCATCCTTGGCATGAAAATATATGAGTGCTCGGTGATCGATGCAGATCATCATATAATATATCACTAGATAAGAGCAAAAATTACAACTAACACACATGCATTAGCATTCGTTCTTTCTCCATGGTCGTGTAATTTCACTAGGCATCATTTATTGTTCGAATGTCATAGTACGTAGCACAAAACCGTTGCTCCTTTCTCCGACAACATTAAGCCGATTGATAATTTCTAGCATCACACATTGAGTTCGAAGCGTGAGGACCATTTTGGTACAACAAGGATAGAAGCACGAGTGAGCTTCTTTTTCATGAACTCAAATATATGAGTGATGGGTTTGTAAATGGGGTTAGTCCGGTGACTAGTTAAGAAATTCGACTTTTTAATTTGTTTCTCTCCGCAATCAGACGACAGACACCATTCGTCCATCGTTCTCCTTCATCCAAGCGGTAAAACAATATCGACCGTCCATTCAAATATCAATCAACGGACCTGCATATCGATCCGTGTCTTTCATCCTCATTGGTGGAAAGACAAGTTCGCCCTCCCTATATAAATCCAACCGCTCCTTTTCTTCAGTCTAACAAATCAATTTCGTCTGTCATCCTTCTCCTGCTTAGAATATTTCTCTTAGCTTTTTTCGAGCTCGTATTCCTGCAATTCCTCTCCTTTCCTCTCTCAAGGTTTTCTTTCTCGGCAAAATTTGATTCAGAGATGGCCGGTAGGGGGAAAACCCTAGGATCTGGTGCCGCGAAGAAGGCGACCTCCAGGAGCAGTAAGGCTGGTTTGCAGTTTCCCGTCGGCCGTATCGCCAGGTTCTTGAAGGCCGGCAAGTATGCCGAGCGTGTTGGTGCCGGTGCCCCTGTCTACCTGGCCGCCGTTCTCGAATACCTTGCCGCTGAGGTTTGTATTCAATTATCTGTTTTTCAACAATAATTCTTCGTAGTTCTGTTCAATCTTTTGGATCTAGGGTTTTCAGGGATTGCGGAAACCGTATCAAATCAGTTAGATTAAGTAATTGTCTTATTAAGATGAGAGCTGTCTGCGCATACATGCCTCAATTCAGGACGAGAGAATTAGGGTTCGTATTTCATGTATCCAAACCAATTTAGGGGTTTCGGATCCGCAATTTCAGTCTTTCATTCTCTTGGTTTCTTTCTCCTCTGTTTTACGAATGCGAAGAAAAAAACTAGGGTTTGGAGGTTTATCGGACGAAAATTCAACAATTTTTCTTTGGGTTTTCATGGCAGGTGCTTGAATTGGCTGGAAACGCAGCAAGAGACAACAAGAAGACCAGAATTGTTCCCCGCCACATCCAGCTTGCGGTGAGAAACGATGAGGAATTGAGCAAGCTTCTCGGAGATGTGACAATTGCCAACGGTGGTGTGATGCCCAACATCCACAACCTTCTCCTCCCGAAGAAGGCTGGCGGGTCTGGATCCAAGGCTTCTGCCGACGACGAGAGCTAAACCTGTCAGAAGATCTTATCTTCATCAACGGGAATTGCCAATTAGGGGTTAAAGTTTGGTTTTTTGTTTTTGGCTTGTGTTCGCAATTATGATAGTAGGAGGAAAGTCGGTATCTTTAGTAGTTGTGGGGTTTATGTTGAATTAGTAGGGCAGGGTGTTGGATTAGGTCTTAGGCGAGAATGGTAGAGAAGTTAGTCTGTAATTGATTTGTGCTTTCTTCTACCTTATTTTCTCTCTTTTCACTCAACAGCTTTTCTGCAGCTCTGCTTATATTGTAAATTCACTGTTTTAGTAGGTTGACTGCCTTGTTTCAATCTTGTGCTCTGCTTCCCAGTTCCCACTAGCTTCCATTTTCTTATTAAAAAAAATCCCCTTTTAAGTTCTTTATTTCATTGCAATCAGAGCTGGATGATACTTCAATTATAAGATGGGAAACTGCATTTTATGGAAGAGATTTAATCATTCTGCCAATAGTCAGAAATACCGATGTGCATTTTCGGTGACTTCATCTTGATTAAATTGTCCTGATGACTATTGATACATACGATGTTGTTTGCTTGATGGAATTCAATTATCTTACTGCATAATGTGCTTTGAATTTGCAACACTCCACACTGTGAATTGTACTAAAAATTTAGCTACTATTGCTACAAAGAAGGCGATGACCCGACAACTATATCAAACCAAGATTTTTGGAGACAGACATGCAAAATACAGATACAGAATATATATGATGAAATCATTTGAGTAAAGAAAGCCAAAACGATAGCCAATGTGACAAATTGCTACCCCAATTTCTCAATAATCACATTCATTCCCGCTTCAATATTCAATCTTGGAATGGTTAGATCATCCACACCACCGGAAGTAAACTCAATCTCGGAAAAAAGCCATATCTAAAGGCACAGCCAGATTGGTACACGCTAAAACACACTACAAAAAAGAACCCTTCTTGGTTTATCTTACACAACTAACTACCTGTTAAGTACCTAAAATGGTTTCTGATTATCCATACACTCAGCAACAACTAATTGGCAAATAGCGAAGCAACAAACACAATCGAGGTAACTCCATCATTTTACAGAAAGCGTCGCTAACTGCAGCGTCAGTCGACAAGGGTTGTAAATCGTAATTCAATCATCATAAGCTTGTATTGGGGTTGTTCCCAGCAAGGATAAGAGAGATCTCCAAGCCTCTGCTGAATGCTTGATTGAACATGAGACGGGTTTGGAATGTTGACACGAATGGGAACCACGAGAACAATGCGATTGGTATGAAGATGATCATTCCCATGCCTGCATCGTACAAACGGGCAATTGAACGGATTGACTTCCACAGCCCAAGCTTCTTCATCAAAGGCTTCCAAGCCGCAGCAATCTGGAGGAAAGAACAAGGTATGTATTGGATCTACATGAATCTGAATCATGTATGTATATCACTAGTGCCAGTAGATAGGTCCTGCCTCCTCTAATATCTCAGTTTGAGATCTCTACTACACATGACATGAACTACAATATCTAACTTTGCATTACTTTGACGCAGCTTCAGTTGCATGCGCAATTTCAGTTGCAATCAGACACGGAAGTGTCAAAAAAAGACAATTGTTTGTTTAAATGTGTGCTATTGCAAATATCTCAGACACACCCAAACCCTGCTTCTAATAAAAGCAACCTGAAAAGTTGAGATGATGAGAGCACTCACCGATAAAATTCCCCATCCAGTAGGAATGAAAGCTAGTATGCCAGCAAATATGTCTGGCACTGACAGATTGGTGAACACAACTGCAACCGCTAAACCAGCTATTGCCATCAAGAAGGCGACACCTTGTACAAACCGCAGCAGTAGCTGGAAGTTGACAGATATTTTCTGACTGAAAGTGAACACCTGAAAACCAATAGGTTTCAACGGAGGTTCAATTTCCAAACCAAAAAAGGAACAAGGCTCGTAACAGCTAGGCAAATTGAAATACATATTGCATACCTTGAAGAGAATTATAAGCACCGCTAAGACAACCCATGATAAACCGTATACCTGAAAAGCAGCAAATACAGCTTCAGATATTTTGGTGCGGTGCAAATTTTTTAACAAAAAACCAATCCTGGTAATGATTGTTCCACTGCCATGCTAGGCTATTATGGCAGGGGAAGTTGTTCTTATGAAAGACTCCCTACGGCGATGTTGGTAAGGCAACCTACACAAATCTAGCTTTTATAGTGATCCTGTCAGGAAAGCATTACATGAATGACAATCACAATCTTTAGAGCAGGAAGAACATGACAAAATCCTACAACACCAAAACAACTAGGATTGCAAGGTTTTTCAGAGAAGAGCTGCACATTGTAACATCTGGTAGTCAGTTAATACATGCTAGCTCATGGATTGGATGTGAGATTGTTTATGTGTGAGCAATCATCAGCCTTTTTGTGCCGTTATCACACGCAATAAAGGTTTTTAGTACAAAAAAGATGGTTCAAGTCTATTTGCTGAGTTCTACAACTGCAAAAGCACCAAGAACTAGCATTACAGGGACTTGCTATTGAGATCCCCTTGTCAGAAAGAAGTCATAAAACAGTAGCCACCAAACTAATAATAAATGCAGCACTTACTGTCAATGAGGTATTATTTCCTTGAGCATCGAGCTTATACACGATGCCATACTGGAATATGAAAAATCTGAGACTCAAAATAGTCTCCATGATCCTCCCACTGAAAGTCCTGATATGTGCCTACAGAGAGCAAGATTAATAAGACCACAAGCAATACAATCTAAGCCAAACAAGAAATCAAAATACAACTAGAGACAATACCAGTTCTTCCTCCCACCAAGCTTCCCAGCTTTCTTCACCCTTTACACCAATTCCACCTCTATAAAGCAGCCAATTGGTCCAATCCCTAAAGTCCTCTACTGTTCTGAAAATGAAACAAAGAAGGTATCAGTGGTAAATCCATCAGCTTGTAAGCTTACCTACTGAAACTCCAATAATGTTCGTACTTTTGCCACTCAAATCCAGATGGATTGAACAGGTAGGGGGCATAAAGCCAGGAGAGGGCCATAAACCAGCTGCTAACTGTAAGGAGAATGTATGAAAGTGTTCCACCTTCATTATAGCCATACGCAAGGTACACTATCAGCAAAACCACAACCTCTAGCCTGCACACAAGATAATTGGACACGTTACTCCAAGCTTGGACATACAAAAACCTCATTCACAGCTGAAAATGCACACCAGAACACTCAGGGGGAGAAAGATAAATACCCCTTGACAAAATGACTCCGGGAATAAAGGCGGTAGTTTTCACAGAATCTTATATGGCGGACAACAAACCCCCTCCCAGTAGCTTGGTACTGAGCATAAAGAAGAAGATATATGTTAATACATTGAGAAGCTAATCAAAATAGTAAGAAATCTGAAGGCACTTTTATCGGATGTCCCAAAAGGGACATATATATGAAGGCCAAGAAAAAGGAGGGAATAATAAAAAAACTGGAGGCATACCCTTGCACCACCATGAAGAATAGTTCGTCCAAAATAATGTGTCTTGGTGCCCAAAGAGAATGTAAAGAAGACAGAACAAAGCTGCAGTTGCATAGTGACGAAACTGACAATTGCCTGTGGCATTGACGATGGATAATCAAGTTCACAATATTTCACTTCTTGGGTCATAAGTGTTAAACAGGGAAGCAATGCAAATGCAGTGTATTTTAAATACTTGAACTGTCCATGCATCAATTTCAATAGTGGCAAGCATGGAGATAACATAGTAAACGTAGTCAATCATGCAACTACAACTGGCAAGTTACTGAAAGAAAATGCAAAATCACAGAGAATGTGTTGTGGGATCAAAGTTGAGGAGGATAATCAATTACACTGACAGCAGAGGGAATGGCCTAGTGCTCATGCAGAGCAAGAGATGGAATGCAAATCAACAGAAACTTTTGTCTGTTCATCAGCTAAAATGAAGTCAACAGGTGAAAATAAGATCTTACCTTTAGGAAACCCTGTTCCAAGATGAATCCCAAGATCATTGGCACAGCAGTAAAAATACCGATCTGAAAGAGAAACTGCGTATTTAGAGCGGCGCTCAGGGCAGTGTTCTGCAATATTTGGGCTCTCTCTTGGATAGTTTCACCAACTCCAGATAGTGCCTAAAAAGAGGAAAAAGAACTGAGATAGTAAGGTAGAGAGACAAAACTTGCACGGTAGATGCTGAGAAGAGTAACTTGAAATAAATTAGTCTATTTTTTGGTGAATAGGAAAAAATAGACAAATTTGAACGAATCAGGTAAACGATGAGAAGAGTAATTTGAAAAAAATTGTTCAGTATAAATACTAACAGGCGAATAGAAATTATGTTATTAAGCCACCAGATCAAGTGACAGGCAGTTTGAAATGCAAGTTCATAATGACCCGTTTTAACTCTAATCAACATTCATCATTCACACATACCATTGTTCTTGCATGTACAAAGTGCATTTTAACTAGAAACATAAACAATACAAATTATTCTATGCAATCTCTTTCACACTAATAGTGGGAATGTCATGCTTACCAGATATGCCTTCCCGTATAGGAAAACGTACACTGTCAGCACAGTTAACTGCAAAATAGGTTTCACATAGGAGCCTGTTAGTGATGTACAACAAGGGGAACAGTTAACATGATATATTTCTCAGGCCTATTTCCATGATGCTTTTTATGTTCAGCTAGATATTGATTTTTTTACGGTAAACTAGATATTGATAATTAAATAAGACAAGCAGCACTTCTAAGTTTTCTGCTGTATGGGCAGATTCAATTATTGTGCAATGAACAAGTAATTTTTGGTCACTGTATCATCAACTGTGATAATAAGACATCCAGGTGTAATAGAAGCGAGGGACTTCAACTAATGGCACCTGTTCAATGCAAATTGCCCTACTATGATCTAGTTTTTTTTCCTTCAAATTTTAAAATGGTAACATGAGCTCAACATACCATTGTACAGAAGTAATAACCCACTGTGGTGAAGTAGAATGACATCATTCGAAAGAAATCAAAGAGCTGACCGAGCCTGAAAACATCCCGGCTAAGAACCTGCTCACCGTTGCCACCGGCAACTTTCCCCTCGAATAAAGCAATCTGATTGAGGCCGACATCTCTTCCTTTTCCAACCTGTAGATTAGATAGGAACGATTAGCACTCAAGTCAAAACCTTCAAGAAGTAACAACAGGCTGAAGATAACCTGTATGTACTCATGGTGAGTAATGTTTCCTTGGCGCAAGGTTGAATTGAAACCTGTATGAGTGGTACAAAACAAGTTAACATTAATGGAATCCTGAATTTGTAACCATTGGCTAGAATATGCAGATGGAAAGATAATTTCTAACATGATTAAACACATGACCCAAATAAACTAAAGGATAGATCAAATCTGTCCTTGGATTGGCAACATAAGAGAAGCAAAGAAGTACTTGTTGAAGCAAAAACTTCTTGGATGCAAGTTTCTGGAATTGGGGTCCTTCATACAGGCACTATTTGTGACGTCAATTTAATCGAAAAAGCATGTCAACTTGTGATGCCAAAGCCATATGTTTTTATCTCTCACATTTCATATGGTCCTGGTATCTAAAGGAAACCATCTATATACACATAATCAAAGAAAGGCAAAAATTTAAGTCTGTAAAATCAAACAGACATGCCTGCAAATATATCTTCACTGATGTTGATGACACGGGAAGCCTTGCTTATACCACCACGCGTGATGTGAAAAACTCTGTCAAAGACATCTGGATGACCATAATGCATCCGGACCCTGACATTTAAGAATATGAATGTCATGGTGCAGGACCCAAATTATTACCAGGCTAAGTAATTGAACTTATTAAGCTACTTACTTTAAGGGGTTCGATAGAACTCGCTGGCCAAGAGTTACAAAGCTCGTTTCTTGATTTGACATAAATGAGGCTAGAGAAGATACACTGTGAACAAACAAATTTAAGAATCACATGAGTGGGAGTGATATCTCAAATCTTTTTCTCGGGAAAAGTTTGAAGAGATGCACCTTCCAGTAAATACATGTTCCCTGACACCAAGGATAGTTGGAGGGCGGATACCATGATCATGATGGAATTCCTCAAGGAGATTTCTCATCTTCAAGGCTTCCTCGAAATAATTATCCTACATGATAATAAAAGGCTCTATTTATGTAAAAATGTATAATCTACATGGACAATACAGCAGCCACGAAGCATCAACTCACACAATATGAATTGAGCCAGCAGTCAATAGAATGACTTGGTACCAACAAGAACGAATACACACCGAAGTAAGGCACAAGCACTTGAGCAGTAATTAACACGGAAACAGTTATTTCCAGTTGTCAACTGAGCTCAAGATTAAGAAATTGAGAGATCAACATAAGGAACCAAACAACTAGTACAAGGAAAACTGAGAAGAAAAGCAGAAAATTGCCAGCAGGCCACCTCTTTGTCCTCTATAAGGAGACAAACATGAAAGGGCAGAATGACATCCCTAGATATTAGAAAAACAACTAGAAGAAACAAGATTAAGTAACAGTTTCCATTGACAGGTACGATAGAACCATAGGTACCAGTACGCCAAACTCGTCGCATCCACCACTCTAAGTCTACTTTGCTTCACATTACAATAATCACAATTGCACATGGAATCATTAGTTTCACCCTTCTACTCAATACCACACTTGCAAAGAACAAGTTTCATCCATAAAAAAATCACCCGAAGAACTTCATGTTGAATCAAGAGCTGAGCACAAGTTGCAAAACTGAACTTCCTTTAAACTACAATAACTATGCTCAAGATGGACCACAAGAATTACATGGCCACAAGTTCATTTACGGCTGACGAATTCAGCCAACCAATGGCAGTAAAATTATATTACCAGTAGATATCCCTCCGGGGATGCCACAGCATGCACTCAGGCTAAGAGAACAGTTTGCACAAAGCTATTATGGAGGTCTAGCAAGTTCAAGATAATGTAAACAAGTGTAATGTACCATAACAAGTTGATTACCTGATTCATATCGATCGTCTGAACTGCACTTCCACGTGTAAAAACAATAGCATGGTTTTGATTCTCAGGTTTTCCCTCTCCAATTTTTGGATTTCCTGGTAACTTTATCGAGTATATTTCCTACAGAATGAAATGTCATGAGCACCAATCCAATCAGACGAAAAGAAGACAAGACTTAGAACTGATGTAGTACACTAAAGGATAAACATCCCTGAGCATCAGAAACAAGTAGACGATAAGATATCCACTTCAATTTTAAGAAGCAAGCAGACCTTAAGAAACAAATGTAAGCATGCGAGTCTAACATCAAAGCTGACGATTTTAAAGAGGGGCAATGGGAGTAACCAATAACATCAAAAAGGAAGGGGGAAGAAAAGAGAATTTCCATTTGTGTAAAAAAGGTCTAATTACTAATCATCCATTGCTAGAGGTCATGAGTATTCTCTTGTCAGATCTTGATGCAAAAGGAGAAGCAGGTATTGTTGTCTTCGAGGGAAGTTTAGTACATCCACTGAGAGCTATTCAATGATAAAATATAACTACCACTGTCACTGCGAAAAAAAGGAATAAACATAACCCCACTTATTTTTCATCCAATAGTTACATGTACATGCATAGGATATAGTTCAATTACTGAAAGAAAAGGTATCCGGACTTTTGGTCAAGTGAACCAATACAATATCTCAACAGCAGAACCAAAGAAGAACTAAAGATACCTAATATATAAATCCCAAAATGAAAGAACGTAAATATAATACATGGAAGTTTGAAATAATTCAATTCAGAAACTCAGAAATATTATGAACAATAGGGGAATGAGCGAACCTTATCTTTCCCGTTAATATCAGCTTTGACAAGCTTGGAGAAAAATTCTCTCTGCACTCTTCCCTCTTTCAATGTTTCAACTTCATCGATAAAAGCGACACGAAGAGCTTCATTTCTAGTTTCAAAAGCAGAGAATTAGCAGTGCAAGCATAATTTTCATGGCAGGATAGGGCATAAAGAATATAACTGACTACCCAACAAAGAAAGACCCCCAAGCCCCATAGATGACATAAAAGAAAATGATCCTGACGTGTCAAATTCACAATCATTCAAGAACTATCATTCTCTAGGTTAATTCATTGAACGTAGTGGCAAGCACATTTAATCAAATTGGAGCTCAATTCGATTCGGGATATTTTTACAGCAAAGCTTTCTTTAGCAGGAGTCGAAGATGACATAGCAGTAGAAGTCGCTTAGAGATTACCTTTGCATAAGCAGTGCAATATCAGTAGCCTCAGGCTTCTGTTCTTCCTTTTGTTTCCCATATATTTGGCAAGTCACCACGTACGTAAACTTTAGATCTGCCTGTGCTCTGGCCTCAGGAGATAACTCAAAACCTTGGGTATTGGTCGCATCTTTTGTACCAACAGCAGCTTCCTCATCTGGAATATGCTTACACTAGGTTCGTCAAAAGAAAAAAGAAAAGGAAAAAAAGGGGGACGATGTAAACACTGAATACACAGTATCTCTCACCTTCAGCAGTCCCTCTCTCTAAGTAACTTTGAAGCATAATAGCCTTCCTGTAGTACATCATGCCCCGCACTGAAAATACAAAGCCAAAGCTCAATACAACATCAAGGGAGTTGAAAAATACAAAAGGCAAACATTCTATGCAATAAGCATCAATGGCCATCAGGGTTCATCTGTGCAGAAGAAACCAATGACTGGCAACATAAATATTCAAGTAACAAAGAGAAACAAGAACTTAACAATGCAAGACTAATTATGCATGAAGCCACCTCCAGTACTAAGCCTGACTAATGTACCGTCCAAAACCCACACAATTAGTACATATCTTATAGGTTCAATGAACAAAGGTGAAGTATAGGAGGATGAACGAGGATATAGCGCAACGGTAAAGCTCGCTGCCTTCCAACCTGGAGATCCCAGGGGCGCCGAAGGGAAGCCTTTGGTAGCATTCCGCTCTCACCTGGGACGGGTTTGGCCTGACTACGGCATTACCGAAGGTGGTGACCGTGGAGGGTGTTCATCGTCAAAAAAGAAAAAAAGTACAGGACGATGAATGTGGCTTATAATAAAGGGAGTCGGTGTGGCGTAAAGTGAAGATTGAGGGAAGTAGAGAAAAAATTCCCTTTTGGGGTATACAACACTTCTAAACAAAGTACAATAGCAGCCATGGCCTATGGCAACCAGAAAATTTACCACCTAAGTAACTCATATACAAGCGGCTCATTCGGGATGACACTACAGCTTTCTATTAGACCAAGCTTAACTTTGGAGGCCAAAAGGCCAAAGGCTAAACCTACAAAGCTCCATTTAGATGTGGCTTCATCCCCTCCAAGTTAGCCTTTGGCTATATATGGACAGTGAGCCATGTAGGGGAGGGGGAGAGGGGGCAAAAGCAAATAGCAGCAGCAACCGCGGGGCCACATGGACGCACGGAAGGAAGTCCTATTCGCACACTTGTGCTGGACATCGGCCCCTCCGCAATGTTGTTGCTGGCTAAATTTGAAAGATTATTGGGTTGCAGCAAACACAGATGTTGGGGAGGAACCTAAAAAGCTGAAGTGGGAGTTTTAGGAGGCTAAATTTAGCTTCCACAGTTGCGGTCAGCATTAGAACAATTGATTTTGAAAGACACATAAACAGTACTGAACTCCCACATATGGAGAATATTGAAAACCGACAAGGCATAAAGACCCACCCAACTCCAAGCCAAATTCTTAATGAGTTGAGATGACACAAGAATGAGAGTCATTATCAAATCCATAAACAAGTATTGAGTTTAGGCCTAGTTGTCAAAGCATGAGTCCAGTACAGAGTAGTGCAACCAAATAAATGAATTATGAAGGAATTTCCCATCAGAACTTGAATAGAAATATATTCTCAAGAAGCAACAAAGCCACTCAAGCTAATAGTTAGTGATGTTGAATAGAGACAGAGAAAATTTACCTGTTCTAGCTAGTGTTTGACCCCTATATGAAGCCCAAAAACGAAGCTCAAGGATGTCAGCAGGACTGTCAAACAGTTCTGTATCGGTAGAATTTTCATCACGACCGATTCGAGCAAGAAAATTCTTCCACTCATCTGTACCAGCATATGACAATAGTTAGGATACAGTTTATATGTTTTAGGATGTGCTTAAAGCTAGAAAATTAAATATTTGTCAGTGTACATATCGACTACAAGACCGACTGTTGTATCGAGTAGACGGTAATACCGAAAGTTCTGGAAAAATGACTTACAGATATGGCAATTGAAGACCTTTTTCGTTTCAGAAAGATTAGTAATTAACGATTAGATGTACAAGAAACTATATAAGATGCACATAGATTACGAATTACAGAATTTTGGAAATATCGGATGTTCCTAAAGGGACGAATTTTGGAAATATAGTAAAACACAATGAAATTCTCTGTACGTCCATTAATGATCGTACGTTGGCAAGACAGTTTAAACTCCTCAACTCAGCAACCTGAATTAATCAGGTAATAATTCTTGAGAACTAGTAGACAGTACCTGGTTGGACTAGGTTACGAATTCATACCAACCCAAAATATTATCAATATTGGTAAATTTAGATATGCTTCAACCTTTGCCATTATATCCATGTGATCAACTGAAATTAAGAAATGGCTTCATCCACTTTAGATTGATCAAATTAGGAGAACTAAATTATAGTAGAACAATCTGAAGAACTGATAGTAAATTTGAACTTTATTATTATTTTAATTTACATAAAAGCCTAATATACAGGCAACACTATGAGTATGTGATCAACAAATGCTCATAAATTATGTCAATGAACTGTTTAACCACAAATAAGTAAATCGTGTAGTTAAGTGCCTAACCCACTAGTCCCTCTTTACTTGACCTTGTAATGGGTAGTCATGCAAATAAATTGCCGCTGTTTATTATAAGAATATCCTTAAGATCTCTATACTTTGACCTTGTAGGGCAGATATATCATCATTCCACCAGCCAGGTTTCCCAAGAGCCGGCACTAAAACATTTAATATTAATGAAATACAAATAATTGTAGAACAAAACGTACCTGGGTATATTTTCTGAAGGTAAAACAAGGTTGATATTCCATCCTCGTTCTTCTTAAGAAGCTCAGACATGCTGTAAAGAACAATCTCTGAATAGTATGGAGTAAACACACTGCAAACAAAATAAAATGGATCATGAGCTGGTAAATTGACTGTATAAGTATAAAAGTCAGAAAGCAAAGGAGCATGACAATGTAACATAAAAAGCATATAACCTGAAGGACATCATCTCTCGCACTGGCTTTGCTGCAGGCATATCCATAAAAAGTGAATTTGTGAAGAACTCCAGCCTACGCCTGGCTTCAAAATTGGTAGGAACATTGGCGGCAGAATCTTTGATGGTTAAGAGAGAATGTAACCTCTTGATTTGTGTTCTCTGCATGTCCACAGGTACATTTTAATGGAAATTCCATGACTGGTGGGTAAGAAGGTGAAATATGATCCAACCTACCAACTCTGGATCGCTAGGCCACTTCAAGTTTGTAAACAACCGGCCTTCAGTTCTTGCCTTTGACAGCAAATTCCATGTGTCATAATGCTCCCTATAAATTGAGTTGACAAAGTTCACAAAGATGAGGGAAAATCTCCAACAGTTCCAAGGAGTTGGCCTACTACTAATGGGTAACTGACCAACATCATCAGTCAACAATCCATTCAGCAACAAGAGATTGTACCAAACCTTTTGTCAATAGAAAGGACATCATGCTGAATAACATCATAAAGATCTTGAACAGCCTTAATTGCACCTTTTTCCATTTCTGGCGTTCCTGCCTCTTTCTGAAAATGAATTTAGACATAATGAAAGACAGTCAGAAGCATTTCGACTTCAAACAGGACAGGTGAAAGCCTCTATAACACCAAAATCATGATGCTTGCATCAGGGAAGAGGGCAGACTTGCTCCACTGATCCTGTCATCAAGCATGTTTGTCCTCTATGGATCAAAAGGTATTTAAGAGAATGGAAACTCACCAAAATTCCCATTAGAGCAGTCACTCTTTGAATAACAAGTGCCAACTTATTCAACTGGAAGTCAATGTGAATACTCCTGTTCTGTATACTTGCTTGAATGTCCTGATACACTCTTTCAGCCCTACGAGAAATAGAAACAAAGCTCTTGTTATAACTCTTACGGTCACAAATCCACTGATTAATAATCATGAGATGTTTACAATCATATGTTTCCACGAGAACTTACCACATCCTTCCTTCACCTTGTAATATTTCAGTCAGAATATATCTAAGAGCATTATAGCACTCCTCAACAGCATATTTCATATAGTCATCTTTTGAAACCCTCTCCCACAACTCATCTTGTGAATCCCTACTCTCCGCAGCAATATCCTTAGCCAAAAATATCTACATAAGACCAGGATACGTGAGCTTAGTAAGTTTGTCTGTCAACTTCCTTTTAATATAAAGAAGGAACTGCATGAGAAAGTTGAAAATGAAGGCAAAGGGGACCTTGTTGGCAAGAAGAAAAAGCGGCCATTGAACCAGTGTAAGATCTCCGGAATTTCTAGGCATTTCAAGCAACTCCATTTCGCTGCAAATAAAATATAAACAGGCATCAGACTGACTGCATTAAGTCAAGGTAAACTTGCACTATATGGTTTCAACAAATAAATTTATTAGACAGATTGTCAATTACTTAGATTATCAAAATCATAATTCAGCACAAGAAGTAGAGAAGAAAGAAAAGCACACATGATGCATATATATATAAAAAAGTGCAACACGGGCTTAAAAGACTGTAAAAATCCACAATAAGAATGTCTAGTGTAATAGAATGATGGAAATGCCAAATAAAATCCAGCCACACAGTTCTATTGATCATTCCTTGAAAAATGTCCTTAGACTATGATGCCTGTATTTGAAGGGTAAACAACATATGCACTAGTTTTCTAGACCTTGACGCAAAGAATGAAATGAGTAGACTTTCCCATTCACTGTCACGGGATAAAACGAGAGGGATGGGAGAAAGTTACATTCCGAATAAGGACATAGATAAAAGCCCTTCAATCATCTCATCACTACTGTAGTACTTTGGCAGCCACCATAACATATCTCATACGACCAAAAGAGAAACACCAAAAAATATCACACAAGACTGGGGAAAAAGCCACTAGCTTCTGTGATATGTGATGGTTAATCTAAATGAACCTCAAGGTCTGCTTTATAAATTCCACCTACTCCATTACAAAAGAAAAAAGAACAAAATTTAAACCCTTGGATAGACAATTACTATGAGCAAGACTGTAAAGCAACAATGTCTCTGTAAATATGTAGAGCACTTTTAGTCAATGCCCCGATGGCAATTGCAAAGCGAAGAGTTAGTTTATCAGATGTAAGAAGATGACCTATGACAGAGCCACAATTAACAAATAAAACAACAACTGGAATAGCAAGTTTGAGGAAAAGATGGATAAACTCCACTCACAAATTTGCAATATAATCCTCTTCCCTCAGATTCCTTATTATCTCATTCCAAAATGGGGAAAATCGAGCTGCATCAGTCTTTCTCTTCTCAATAGCCTTCAGAAACATACAAAAAACATATGGATGATCATGCTACTTTGGACGTGAATTCTTAAGAGCAGGAGGATACAAAGGGACTACACGACATAATATTTATGAAGATATTTGTTCAAGGATGCCTTGGTGGTGAAATGGTAGACACGTGAGACTCAAAATCTCGTGCTCAGTCATCCCAAGAAAAGTCCGTTAGTGAACAAGAAATAAGCAGGCTAATTGTCCACCCTTTCCAAGTGTGATTTCCCACTTGGGAGCTAGGTCCAATGTGAGTAGGATCACTTAGCCATGCTTCATAATTGGAAAAACCCGTCTCGATAATATTTTTCACTGTTCATAATGAGCTGTTCCGTGATAAAACCTGTTGTTAAAAAAAGCTTCCTATACCCACTTATCTTTCGGGTTGTAGGAGCTACCCGTAATAACGAACTTGCAAAATGAATATTATGTGTGGCTAACATAGAAATCGAATGCTGTGAGCACATTCAATACCAAATTCAGACATCAAGACCAGAAGATTAGGCACAGATAAAAGCATTACATGATAAATCATACAAGTTACTAGTTTCCCATACAATGAAAAGTTTAGACAACTAAAAAGCACAGAAGCAAAAGAAAACCAAGTGCGCTCATCTAATGTGAATATTCTTCCATGTCAAATTATAAATAGCAAACCTGTATAGAAATGTTCCCAGCCGTCCTGCAAAATAAATATCTGCTATGAAATCCCAGCATGGAAATATCAGAAAAAGAGATTTATAATCACAATGCTTGCATCAATGATGTGGATTAAAGTTAAAAAGAACACAATCATGCCTGTTATAATGCAGAGTCCTCATAAAGGCTGCGGGGAACTCCTCGAAAAGTTTATGGACAGATTCAATTGATCGAATCTGAAATTAGTAAATTGAAGTGAAATGTTAAAGATATGAACATATGCAATGCAATGGACATGTTGAATCAGACATGTCAGCAGAATATAAAAGCTAAAATGGGCTCAAATTCTTTATTTATTTATGAATAACAAGTGAAACAAATTGGATGGATAAAAACCAAGAAATTACCACCATCGCTTAATAAAGAGGTACAATCACTACAAAGTTACTCACTTCTCCAAGTCGGTCTCTAGCTCCAAGCAAAAACCCCCAAACAGCAGAGATAAGAGTGTAAAACACATGGATATCTAAAAGATAGATCTGCAGTGAAAGGAAAAGGAGATCAACATCACAAAATGTGAAGAGTCGAGAGATACCTTTCGTATCCCAAAGATAACCACTTGTAATACTAATACGGACGTTTGCTAACCAATTTATATTCATAACTTCTGCAAAGGAAAACAACCCTATTACTGCTATCGCTTTTAGAGGACATAACAGGTAATATACATTTGAAGGGATACAACTTAAGAGAAGATAAATAACTTGCCAGAGTAATTAGCTACCATTATGACAGAGTAATATCTCTTCTAGTACACACACACACACACACAAAATCAACATGGACACCATGTGGGGTCACAGAAAGACCTGACTTTTAATGTTAATGAATTAGTAAATTTATACTCAAACACTCAAGTAATTGTTTATTAGCATGAACTACAACTTACAGCAACTACAGGTGCCCAGAGGGTAACAACTGTCAAGGCATTATGATTATCTGCAAAAAATACATTTGGAATGGGGTCAAGGACAGGCAAGCCAACTAGGACAGATTAAATCACTAAGTATCATAGACCAAGCTACATACCAAGAAATTAAAACGTTCAACTTGAACATAATATAGAAAGACATACAAGTTCTGTTTCTTAAGGCAGTGTAAGGAAATAAGCACATTGAAGTATAACATGGTGTAGCCAAGAGAAAATTTATAACAAGAGTTTTCTGAACAGAAACTGAATACTCAGTAGACTTTATTTCAGAAATTTATTAATCAAGAATCAGAGGCTTCATGTTTTAATAGGTGCCAGCAAGCTTTCTGTAGACTTTAATTCAGAAAATATGATATACTAATTCAAATCCACACTTATATCTTCAGTCAACATGCAATAGCACATTCAATCTTGAAGCGTAACTTAAAACGAATATCGAGATAAGAATTTACCACCAAGTCATATACTGTTGGAAGAAAATTAGGAATTAAAATCATGAACTGAACTATATTGCAACAAATAATAAAAAATCAGAATCATCATCAAGACTCTAGACAGTTTACAGTGTCAGGGAATTTACGTTTAGACACAAGGTCATGCCAAGAGTATTGGATATTATCAGTCATACTGACAATAACTTTCGTTGGTTTCACCAGTGGTTTTATCTACAACATAGAAAAAAAAAAAAACAAATCAATGACGAAAAAGAATATGAAAGCTTATATCAATGCGTTGGGATTAGTTCACAAGTAGGGATGTAGCAAGTAACCTGAAGGAAATAAGCAAATGAAAATTTTGCACTCAGAATGACAAGCCAGAAAACCGTATACCTGCACCAGTAAACCATATTAATCAAAAGCCTGAACCGAAATTTGTACTTAGATAGCATAGACATGTAAATAAAATGAAAATTAGAAAGCAAACTGGATATTACTTGATGAAATCGCTAGTCCTTTCATACATTCCACGGCCAACATAGTACCGTTCCTTCAGGAAAAAAGATAACAAAAAATTAACATCACATGGTACCAAATAAGTATATGAACGGAACAAGATCCTCAAAGTAGGGAAATAAGAGCAACAAATAATAGTTGTGTAATGAGCAACGGAAAACCTGTCGCATCCATTTTACAAAACGAACGAGTGACCACTGATCACATTGATTAGTCAGGAGATGACAGGCTGGTATGCGCATTAGGAAACTCAGGAAAAACTGGACACCAGCATAAATTCCTATCACAATAACATATAGCTTGAAAATGACTGAACTTGTATCTTGCTCCTGCAAAGCTTTCCTGATAAAAAGAAGGAATAGAGAAAGATAAACCCAATGCTGTTTGCACAAACATAGATAAACTTGAAAGGCAAGAATCAGATGAGCACATACACATAAAGGAAACATATGAAGACAGAAGCACAGCTAAACCAAACGAATCGAAGAAGAATTCGAGAAACGGCGACACGGCGTGTTGTTGAATAGGCACCATACATCATGAGGACATCCAATACGCCTGCATCATGAAGTGAAAACAATTATAATAAACAAATTAACCAAATAGTTAGAAAAGAAGTATACGAGACGTTCCAACAGTGCAATAGAACTGAATGTCGATGATTATCTAAGAGGAGCCATACTCTCAAAAAACTTCATCACAACAAATGTTGGACCCAGACTCAAAATTTCCCTGAGAGTCCTAGAGTTGAAGCGCCCATCATTGAAAGCAATGACAGCAAGCCCCTGGAAAAAGGGAACATAGAGCTCAAGATTCATAAAACGAAAACCAAACTAGTAATAAAAGCCGGACAACATAAGATAAAGTAGGTGAAGGAAACACACAATGGGACTGATGAAGGGATATTACAAATCAGGCAAAAGAAAAGGACATCATGCTCACAAGTGGGTTCTTTCTCACAAATAAAACCTACTGGGGTTCTTCTTAGATGTCATATTTGTGGATAGGATCCCAGGTATCCTCGGGAATAGGATATCCTAGTGGGTATCTGTGGTTTCAGTACCATCTTTAGGGAAACAAAAGCATGAAAAAGAAAAACCTAACAAGATAATAAAAGATTATAAATTTAACAAGGATAACACATTGCCTCACACTGACCAATACATGGGCATTCGGAATTTGCAATCTAAAATTATGAAAGCAAGGTCCATACACAGAGAGAATTGGAGACAAATTAACCCTGTTCACTTCTATTTTCGTTTTCTGTTTTCATGTCATAAATTTAGCAACACAAATAAGAAAACTTGTTTACTTTTCATTCTCTTTTCTATTCATTTCCAACTATGAAAACAAAAAGTGGCAACTTCCTCCTGTTTTTGGAAATGACAAAATATTGTTTTCACCTGTTTTCAACATCTGTTTTCTCAAAAACAGGAAACAGAAATGAAAGTAAACAGGCCCTAAGGCTTTCAGATTGGACAGCAAACCTGAAACATCATCACCAGGAATATCCACAACCGATGAAAACTATGGTAAAGGTGCAGAAATGTCCGATGCTCCACAAACGAAGTTTTGCCTCTCCTCTGACTTCCGGCTGTTTTTAGCAGATACTGAGAATAAAAAAAATGCAGGGTCAGAGTGAAGGATAAATGAAGTCGAATACAACACCAACAGACATCCAAATATAAGAAGCATATTATTTGCACAGAGAAGTGAGAACATCTGCAACTTCAAAAAAATATTTCAAGGTGAGCAAATATCGGAGATAGACCATTGTGTAGTTGTCAAGTAGTACGAAATAAATGAGGAGAGTAAAGATCTAAACCTTGGTCCTTGGTTTAGGCTTCTGGAAAAAGGAGGAACTCTTGCGCCAGGGCCAACTGAGATCGAAGCAGTGAAGAGACCTGGCAAATGGGAACGCGATGAAAAAGGTTCACATCAACCAGACAGATAGTCCACAGTACTAAATGGAACAGCTAGGCAAACAAAATTACACAAAAACATACAGGTCAGTAAGAGCTCCATAAAAAATACAAGTGATCTATAAAATTGATGGACAAAAATCTGACTGAAGAAACAGCACAAAATATTTTGTTGGCAAGTAAACTTAATAAATTGAAAGTCTGCAAGAGTGAATGCCATCGTGTGAACCAGAATAGAGTTACGCAAACGTCACTCTTAGCACCTAATAACACAAAAGCTTTCAAACAGATAGCAAGCTTCAGTTGCAAAATGAATTTGCATTAAAAAAAAAAAACTCAGTTCTTTCATATTCATGCTAAATGGACTTTTGGTAGTTCCATGTCCTTTTTACCCTTTCAATCCAATGAGAATGCAGGAATCAACTCATACAGTTCCGATATGCATGGTTCCACAAGTACAAGGGAATCAGCTAAACAGAATCATACCAAAAGAACTCATTGAAATCATCATAATTTCTCCAACCAGAATGAGGTGCTCGGCCATTATCGTTGTTCGCAGCTTCCTACAGATTTTCAACAACATAAGTAGAAAGAGTAAACTTAGGAAAGCCATCCAGCTAATCAGGTAATTATGGCACCGCAAGAGAAAGAAGCCGGAAAAGTAACAGAGATAAAAATAAAATAAATAAAAAAAAAAAAAAAAAAGCAAACTAGTGCAACAAAGCAGCGCATCCAGGAACCCTCCGACTGAAAGGCCCAAGAATTGCCTGGAAGCACAGATCCCAGCTCCTAGAAGAGCAGTTTTATTGGAAAGTGAGTACTGGCCAAGGTCTGAACTATCCTGAATTTGTTTACTCCGTCTGCCACTAGTCAAACCCCTCGGGGGTTCCAGGCGAGCCCTAGTTGATCATATGAAACCTGACCCTTTCTTAATGCTAGGCCTATTGCAAAAGATTATTTGGATTTGATGACTTGAAATGCAGTCAGTAATTGTTCTCTGCATAAGTGAATATTAAACAAAATCCCTTCTGTCTCATAAAAAACGAATTGACAGAAGACGAAGATGCCTTGAATCATGGACTGTTTCTTAGCCGCTATGGTACCAACAAAACAAGCAACCCTTTGTTGATATCAATCAAATAGGAATGACTGCGTCCTGCAGGCCACCCACAACTTACTAAGAAACCTGGTTTTTTAGACAATGCACTCAATGATTCGTACCACAAAATGAAACAATAATGAAAATTAAATCCAGTATTAGTGGGGTATAGGCAAGAAATATGTAACTAGAGAAGAGCCACAAACCCTGATGTAATATAATCTCTTAAGGGAACAACAGACGGGCCCAGAAAACACAAGCAAAATATAGAAAATGCGAAATTCTAAAGCCAAATCCTGATACTTACAGCTGAAACCACGTCATATACTGGGGCAATAACTTGATCAAGGAATGATACATGGGCACCATCCTCAGAACTGCAACTATTTGCCGGCTGGGCATTTCGCTGCCTTAAGATCTCATCCATTTCTCGGGCCATCTACATGTTAACCCAAGATTTTAATATACTCTGAGACTACTTTTGAAATAGGAAAGTTGAGTTTACCTATAATTTTAAAACATGGGCAAACAGCTGACAGTCAAATGCTTAACAAAATCATCAAGTAGGAAAGTAACTATTTCAAGAAATTGAACCATCCGAATTCGTGTCTTCAGATAAATAGATTAGTTGGTGAAAAACCCAAGTGTAGGTTGCTCAAGAAACCTCTGTTAAACGTTCAGTCTGAGAGAAGGAAATCCTTAGTACACAGTAAATAGAATAGTCTTGTACACTCTGGTTCTTGGTAAAGAAAGAACAAACAAAATATGAGTATCCAAACCTAGTGTTTTACTTACATGATGAAATATGTAGCATAAGCATTCTGGAAGGAATCTGACATTGGCTGCCTCACCCCATACAAGGAAGTACAAGGAAACAAATAGCAGTTTCTTGTCCTTGCTCAAAGCCTCCAAACTGCCATACAAACTTGTCAGACCATCATCGTCTACCATAATAGAAATAGAAAGATGGCCAGTGAGAAAGAATATTTCTAACAAATGCGGAGCCATACTTGCTCCAAACAGGCTGAATGCACAGGTAGCTGCACCAACTTATGTAATTTCCAAGTGACTTCATAAATACATTTTGTACAGCAGCCTCGTCTAATTTCTGCACAAAAATAAAAACGAGAGGATGTAAGGCAGTACACATAAATATTTTTTAAATCCGTAAAAAATCTGGAACTATTACACTATTGTTAAGACCTCATTCCATTAAATGGATAGCACAAATTGAAGAGTTTATGCAACTAAATGTAGACTTTTACACAATACTAGCCAGCAGAAGCACAGAAAACAAAGGGAAAGAAATTATGGTGAAGAGACAAAATGACATACTGGTTCACTTGCATCAGGTATACCAAGTCGCGATTGTTCATTTGCAAGGAGGTGAACTATGTTCTCTCGCTGGTTAGAGACATTATCTTTCTGTTGGCACAAAATCTTGAGTTAGAAACATATGATTTGAAAGAATAGTAAAATTAGAAGATTTAATGAATAGATGGCCAATAACTTGTGTCAATGAGAGTATTTCACAGGTACTCCTAACTCCAGATCTAGATCTAGATAGAACAAAAAATTAAAACAGCTTATTTCCCAATTTGCTTTACCCTGTTTATTTTCAAGTGATTTTCTCGAATGGAGATTAGAATATTCAACCATTGTGTGCGACTTTTGAAGGCATAAAGGACGAGAAGGTTAGAGCCATATACATCCATACTACTCATTCTTAAAATGAGACTACTACAAGCTGAGAGACATCTATCTCACTATCATTGATCAAATCAGAAAGATTTGCAGTTAGGAACTTTGTTCAAACGTATCCAACAATCTATCTCTACTATAAGATGCACCAATTCCTCAATAAAAAACCGCCATTCACATCAATTGTCAAACTAGTTATAAATGGCAGTAGATTTTCTAATGTCATTTCAGAACCCGCCACCTAATCCTATCTCTCAAATTTAACCAATGCCAAGAAAACAAGATATTATATTAACTTTTTACTTATCTAGAGCAATTATGGAGTCCATTCAAACCACAAGTGTAACTACCACAAGGCGTCTGGACCAGGGAAACCTAACAAGTTAACGGAACCACAGTCCATAGGAAAGCAAAACCGAAATCACTAATAGGACAGATAAACTACAAAGCTCAAGGATTGACAAAGCAGATTCCCTTCTATTCAAATACACCAGAAAGGAAATAGCCGTTTTTAAAAAATTTGGATTTTATACTATATAGTTCCCTAACTGCTGTTGTTATTTGTTTTATTCAATGGCAACAAAGGTAAGCACAAACCTGGAACCCAAAAACATAGTGCAGAAAATCAAACATATCAGCAGCTCTTGTGGATGGAATAGGAAAATCAGCAGGCAAACTTGGCAGACCTTGGAAATATTTTAAGGACAACACAGCTGCTTGAACCTGCTTAGGAAATACTGTCAGAAGAAAAAAAGCAGAGGGAAGAAAAGAATAATGCAAGGAAATAATATATAAAACAGGGCACTGTCAGACCTCTGGGAAAGACACTACAGCGTTTGTTATAGTTTGAAGATCGAGAGGAATGATATTGTAAGCAATCAGGTCCTCTGTCATGGCTGCATCTGACTCAATCATCCTAGTCATCTGCATACAGAAGTAATTTTTTTTTTTTTTGTAAGTCATGATGAGTATTATTAAAGATGGAGAGAAATAGCATAACTCACAAGCTCTGATCCTATAGGCAGAGGAAAGTTGGACATAAAAAAAACTGTGAAAAAGATTGTTAATCATATCATCCTGTACTAAACGTAACAGTATCAGAACATGAACCACTAAAAGGAAGAAGCCAAAAAAAAAAACACCTAATAGCTCTAGTAAAGAATATGGCATCATTAGAAACTTGGCAAGTCAGCCAGATAGACATTAGGCCTCACTGTCAAATGACCAAATGCTGAAAACTCAGCAACTGAACCACCTATAGATGACGGTTCAGCATAATTCATTAGTAAATAAATATATAGAAAGATATTAACATTAAGTAAGACATTTAAACATATCACAAAGTTCATAGACAAACTACAATTGATTCATTAGGAAAGTGAAAGGGACAATATTAGGGAAAATAAAGCCTAAGGAGACTCTGAGCACAACCTCTTCAGGCATATCCTTAGTCAACTGCTGAAGAACTAACCCCAAAACTTTTAGGGTTGCAAATACTCTTTTCCGTTTAACAGTTTTGCGCTCCAACCTGACAGCAGTCAGACAAAATCATAAGAAAAACACATCAAGCGAAAAAAAGGTTACAGTTACAAGGAATAGGGGCTTCATTCTCTAAATAAGAAAACAAATTTGTCAAAGCCAACTGAAGAGCATGAAAATGGTAGCGCGAGAATGAGAGCATGGATAAACACCAGACTATATGTTGAACAGAAGTTCCATTAAGAAGAGTCATGAAGCTGAAGCATATACAAGGATAGCATTAACTAAACTTGTCTACCCAACAAACAAGTGAAGAAGCATTTAGAACAAGTTTGCAATCTTGAAGTATGGCAGCTTCTACAGAAAGCGTGTCAAAACACAGGGGAAGAGCCAAATATAAGATATAAGCACATATTTACACAGAGTGATGACATCAACTATTCATAGAATACCAAGATAGTTGAACAATCATATATCATCAAAACCTTCCACCAATCAAAGGTAATAGGAATGTCAACAATTTATATGATGCTTGCACATCCAGAAACATACTCGCCAAGATTTCCACTGAAAACACCAGATTCCCGCAGTTTCTTTTCCTCCTCCTTTAAAGTGTCTACTCTGTTCCGCTCTCTGTATAGCTTGTAGAATTCCTGTAAGCGTGCAATGTCTTGCCCTCTGTCTATCATTCCAACCTCTCTCTTTGCAAGTTTTTGCTGCAATGCACATGAACAAAGATGATATGCACATCATTTACCAGAAAGTGAAACACTAAATCGAATAAAAGATAGGCATCTGATAATGTTTCAAGGATCTATAAAATAATTTTAAAACAGAGTACATACGTACTAAGACCAGACATACAATGATAAGATAAATATAAAGGCTTCATGACAATAATCTTATTTTTCTAACACAAGGATACCACAGAAAATTGGGTAGCTAGTGCACCCCATGTTAGTAGTATCACCAGTCATGAGCATACAGAAGATTAGGATTAGGCCGAAAGAAGTTGCTTGTATCAGCAACTAGACCAGGGAGCAGAATGATCTAATTTCATCTGGAAGTAGTGCCTAGTTCAGGGCATTCAGAAGGACTGCAGAGCACAAGTAGTTGGGAGGAAGCATAGAGCTAACAATTAGAGATCAACTTCTACCCAAAAGAAAAGCAATTAGAGTTCAACTATTGTTTAGCACCCAGGTTGCTATTCCCTTGAGGCATTGTACAACTTGTATATTATGGTTAAAGACCAAACTGATATCAAACAACAATAAACAGATAAATGAGGCATACCAAAAGTGTGAAGACATATTTCTTAAATGAGAAACCTACCTTAATAACTGACATCAGACCAGTTTTGAACTGCAGCACTCCTCTTCCCTCGCTATTAGGGTCCAGATTTTGAGCTTGTGAATAAGCATGCTCACAAACTGCGGACAAAGCGATCATTCAAAAATGTAACCATCAGCAACTCGCCAATAAAACATATTGAAACGATGTACATGAATTGAAGCAACTACAACAATCACAAACAGAAGGTCGCAATATCTGGCTTTCTAAAGCAACAAACATAAAGTGTCTAAAACAAACACAAGATTCGATGGACCCTAATTATACTCTTAAAATGTCATGATTGTCCGAATTTTATCATTGAATTCAACTTGTGTCATGAAACATATATGAACATATCAAAATGTTTTGAAATGAAAAAATTCAACCAAAAGAGAGAGGCTACATACGAATTCTCGAGACGTTTGGATCTTCATCTTCGATCTCGTCAGCAGCTCTAAGAATGGAATCTATATCCCTGTTGTTTTCAAGCGAAGAAGGGACATTGCCAGCAATTCCCGTAACAGCCCCAGCAAATGCACCAGCACGAGTGCGCTCACTCCTTAGCGCAGCGCGCACTAACCTCTCCCACAGCTCCTCCGCTCCAGACATTCTCTGCGACGAATACATGTAAGGAACTAGCCAGCAATTCTACTGCTTTGCCATCTCTCCAAGAGTAGAAGGAAGGTCTCAATTTATGGTTCCCTTCATCAATAATAATAGAAACAATAGAAAAAAACGAGTCGAGTGAGGATTAGCGAACGGTGGTGTACCAGAATCGGAAGGCCAAAACCCTAAACACCGAGCCGGCGGCCGGAGCTGAATCGCATCAGTAGTATCGAAGTGTCAGTTCTTGGGCTGCGGAGCAACACAAAGGGGGAATCGGGAATTTCAATCGCAAGTGTTCGAGCTGATGAAGTATAGGATTTCTGATTCAAAATGAGAGATTCCAAACTCTATACAAAAGTGGCGAAAAAAGGTTGAGCTATGTCGGAAACTATAAGAAAAGAAATCGTGAAAAGGAAAATGGAAGGGGCATTTCAGTTTTGAACTGCGTTTCGAAAGTCATAAGTCGAAGGGGTTCGGCTTTTTTCAGTTTTCGTGTTCGACGCGGCTAAGGAAGCAAGGTTACCTCTCTCTTTAGCTAGCCAGGACCAAATCATTTTTTGAAATTTCGGAGGGTTTTCCTTTTCATTTAACTAGCATGTTGCCCGGCCGTTGGCCGGGTGTTATTGCCAATCCATTTATTTAAAACGCAACTAATTACGTGTATCGGTGTATGTACATGCTTATGGTACATTACAACTCGCTTAAACTTTCAGATGTTTAAAAAAAAAAAATATTAAAGCATATCACGGTTGTTGACATTGAGTAGTTGTTCCGCTGTGACACTGAAGATCTTTTTGCTGGAATGATCTAGGTTTACAAAGTAAGTTGTATTGGTTCCGTTCTTCACTAAAAGCACAATCATGTACCTGCATGGTGTCAGGATTATATTAGATGAATGATGTTTTCATAGGATCTAATTGTTGGTAATTGAAGGTAAAGATTTGGATTTAGTACCTTTTCAACCATCAAAATGATGTCCAAATGCATGAGGACTTTGGTTTTGATGTTCACTGGCACTGCACCCACATTCCGGAAACTCTTGTTCGAATTGTCCTTGAAAAGGTCCTTCTTCAAGACTGTCCAGCAGTGTGTTTTCCATTGTGATGCTCCCATGTTGGATATATGTTGGAATCCCTTCTTCGCCTCCGACAACTGAACGGATAATCGATTGAAATGGTTGAGTTATGAGATGCTGCTGCAAAACGTTGATGATTTTCGCTTTGATGGAACTGTCGTTTATAGTAGTTGTGTACAGATTGAATATTGCACGCAATGTCTCTTGGGCGAGATACATTGTTCTTAAATAGTGCATCATCGTTGGTAGAGTGTGAGTTATTGGCAGTTGTTTGGATGTTGAAATGGCCGAAAAGATGCGGTGATTTGCTGGGTTTGAATTTGATTTTATTTGAAGGTAGCAAGATCTTTTGTCGGTGATGAGGGTTGGAGATGCAGTTGGTTTTGTGCCTATGTTTTGGTGGTAGTGTCGATTGGGAGGATTTTTTTTATTATTTGAATTTTAATTGTTGTAAACCTGCAATGGAAGGTGGATGGTGCAAAGATTAGAGCATTCATATCAATATAATTGTAAAATTCATTGCATATTGTTTTTTATTGCTATCTCAAAATTTTTGCAATCCAACTCAAGTTTATTTTATTACACCTTTATCAATGTAATTCACTTGCAATTGCATAGGACGGTTTAAGTGATTTTATATTAAATAAAAATAAATAAATCATGGGAAAAAATAAATTATTGTTTTATTATTTTCCTACGTGGCTTTCATCTTAAATTTCATTTAATGCAAGCTTGCATCTTTGGAATTGTCCACTACATTGATGCAATCCTTTTTGCGATTGCATATTAAGTTCCATGTAGGATATGCAATTGAGAAAATATCATTGATGTGGATGCTCAGTTGGCCCCACGTAGAGTGGTCGAGAATGCCTTTTAACTTGTGTTTTGAACCAAGTAATTCTATTTAATTGGTTTAGAGCATCCACGTCAAGTTATCATATTCAATTGCAAAATGACATGAAAATGGAAATATCATTAGATTTTTATTCTATTGATAGAAGTGTTGATTGCAACAATGCAAGCTATCATTTCTAGCAATTCCACATACTCATCATGGATTCTTTATTTTAGCTTTGGATAAAATAATAAACATATATACCTTTTATTTTTCTAAAAAAATAAGGTATGCCCATATACCATTGCAAATTAATTGCATTGATTTAGCTACATTAGAGTAGTATGAGTTAGGTTGCAAAAAAAATTGAGATGGCGAAAAAAATTACAAATGCAAATGTTTTTCTTACAATTGCATTAAAAACAATTCCCTCCTAAAATATGAAACATAAGTCCGTCTATCCCTGGTTTGACATGTGGTATTGTTTGGGATTTTTTTCTTTTTTTTTTTCCTTCAAAATTACTATAAACATTTACAACAGTAGGTATTCACATTTTTTTTTAAATATATATAAATAACATTGCACCAGGAAAATAATACTGCACAGGATAGGGGAGAAATTTGCTGCACGTGCGGAAAAAACAAAAAAAAACCAAAAAACGGAAAATATACATGCTGACGTGGACAGCTCTCGTTTTAGTTGAGGGTACGTGGCAGGGGGTAAAAACTAAAACTGCTTTAATATTTTTAAAGATGGTATAACCTCAGAAAAGGTTAGTGTGAGTACTTCGTTCGAAAAGCAACTTTAGGATTGAATAGGGAAAAATTCGTTCGAAACTCGACTTGTTTATTAACGAGCCAAGTTTGAGTTTAGCCTTGTTAAACTCGCGAGCTAGCTCGACTCGATGACTTGTTGAGCTCAACTCGTGAGTTGGCTCATTTAGAGCTCATGAGATGTCTCAACATTGTGGTTTGAGGCCAACTTGATCACCGACTTATGGACGAATCGATCTAATTTGGACTTTCATAATTCATAGGATTGTTAAATCATATATCTCACATCATGTGAAGTTTAACATGTTGAACATGTAAGAAAATATGCCTTGTTTTTAATTCTATAAAGAAATTATGTACAAAATTGTTTCGGTACTATGAAATAACATGATTTGAACTAGTTAAAATTTATTAACTAAACAATATGACACCTACAAATTATAATATAAGATTAATTAATGTTGAACATTTGATTATTTTTTTAATCGTTACATCAATCACATGTACCATACACGACATACAAAATGAATGTATCAAATACGATCTAAGAATTTAGTAAACAAGCCTAACTCGAACCCGACTCGACTCATCTCGTTAATAAATGGCTCGAGCTCGAGCTCAACTCATTTGTTAACGAGTCAAGCTCACGCTGGGATAAAACTTTGCCCAACTCGGCTCATTTGCAACCCTAATTGTGGCCGCTATAGTATCAATTTAAAAACCCTGAATTTTTCGCACTCGGTCCACTAGTGCTAGGCGTTTGTGAGTACTTCGTTTTCGCAAGACATTTGTGAGTATAAATTGAATTGGTATAACTTTAGGGTATGTACTATATTAAGTGTCTCGTCCATTCTTTTCTCTGACGCTCAACAGAGTTGTACTATGGCAAATGACATCCCAACAATGATGACACCTGCTATCTTGGTGCTTCGACCGTTAATGAGGTTAGAGGAGCTATGTTACATGGTTAGGTTGATGGGCTAAATGGGATGGGCCTAATGACTTGGGCTGAGTTTGGCAAGTAGGTATGTATCATTACTAACCCAACAATTGTCCCCTAGTTAGGGACCTGAGTCCTAGCGCTCAACTTCACGCACTCTGTTTAATGTTTGCAAGCGATGATGTACGTTCCCTGACTTTCGTTCATGCGCCTGGTGCTCTTAACTATTCATGGCGGGAAGTGCCTTTACTAGTGGTGCTCCCTTTGATCTTTCTTGACCATGTCTCTTGATTATCTTTCATGTGCCTAGTACTCTTACCCTGGCATTCATGGCGTCGTCCCAACCACCATGTGAAATGAGAACATGCACTTATTCTAACATGTCTAACATGCCCCCCCACCCCTTCGAATTTTATTATTGGAATTAAAAATAATGAGAACTGAGAGATGAATTGTTAATTTATTTACTCTTATCCATGCTTCCCTTTTCTCTCTCCTTCCTCCTCTATCTAAACCCCCTATTGCTCATTTGCTACTAAATACTAACTAATTCCTCTCACTTGTTTCTCGCTCTACTCTGAGCTTTTCTTGTGTCATCGCAACTCCGTCTAAATATTACATTGAGCCATGGTTGATACAAGAAAGGGTACCTTTGAGTCATGCCCAACTCTAGTGGCGTGTATCTATCACGAGAGAGTATGGAAGATATTGACGCTGCCAGTACTAATTCCAGAAAGATAATACCTCGTAGAATTCGTGCTTTGCTTTTTTTTTCTTTTTCGTAGATCCTTGGTTGTTTGAGAGTCGTATGAGCATGGACCAAGAGAGTCCTCCATTTCAAACTCGTGGACCTGCTCATCATCGATTGATGAAGCCGGACTTACCGCACACGTGAAATTATGATGAAGCCTTAGATGTCTTTACTGCGGAACTACTCGCCCTGCAAGATGCTATTTAGTGGAGTCTAAGCATAATTTTTGGTTGTGATATTTTGTGGCAACTTTCAACTTATCAGTCTACATGCTATGTCAAAAGAAGCTTCACACTCGGTGGCGGGGCCATCTTGGAGGAAACTCGTCTTCTTTTTATGTCACTCGAGTGTGTATCATGTCATTTTTTTCCTTGGAGCTTTAATAGACATATCCTTTAATGAATTTTTTTTTATCAATAGTTTGATTGCATCCGGACTACCAGTCTACCACAGGTGATTGCTGTTGATAATTAGTCATTTCTCGGCATATAATCGAAAAAAGAAAGAGATAAAGCACTATTTAGCATGACCCAATTTGGTATTGTACAAGGAAATACATTGAAAGTTCAATGTTGTTAGAATCGAACTGAAGTATGAACTGATTTAATTAGTGGGTCGTTCGCATTTTATTGGTTAACCGATATAATACTGTAAAAAATTATTGACAAATCGGTATCTCATAACAAAGGAAACATAAGTTATTTAGACAAGAACGACATAATAAACATAATAACTTAATCACAAATTTGTGAAAGAAATTAAAATTATTATTGAAAATGCAAGCAAAAAAATTGTTACTAATAAGTATTTCAAAATATAGTTTTATTTTCAAAGAATTAATATAGAGTGAATTATTTTATAATTTATGTCGTGTGTTCAAAACCCCCACCCCTAACATTTTTTTAAGAAAATATAACAAGCATTGGGGAGTTCGAACAGGTCAAGTGGGTTTCTCAGTTAACCGCTCAGACCAGTTGGTGGTCGGTTGGTTCTCAGTAGGCAGCCACAACTGCCACCCGGACAAAGAACTTTTTGCCGGTTCTAATGGTCGAACCGGTTGATCTAGTTCGGTCTCAATAACGCTAATTAAAACCAAGTATTTGTTTAGTTTAATAATTTGAACTAGGTGTGAAAGCTTGTCCCGGAAGACCCACTGACCCGTCCCTACCCGTCCCGTCCCTAAGGGTCGGGACGGGTCAGTTTGTCTACAGGGACAGATTAGGGACGGGTCATTTGTTGACTCTGTAAGGGTCGGGACAACTTAGGGACGGGTCACGTTTTGACCCTGTGACCCTTAGCAACAACAAATATCTCTTACTTCATTGGACCTTTTTTGTAAAGTTTTAAAAGTTTAGGTACTAATTTGTAAAAATAAAAAAATCTGGGTACCAAAACGTAAATTTACCATCAAAATTTATGGACTTATTTGTAAAAAAAATAAAATTTAGGTACTAAATTGTAAGAAAAAATAATTTTGGGTACCAAAACATAATTTGTAAAAAAGTAGTGTGTTGATTAGGGTCGACCCACTGACCTGGCTCGTCCCGTCCCAACCCTTGAGGGTCAGACAGGGTCAAGAAAGAGACAGGAACGGGACGGGACGGTTATACATCTTGACCCTTCAGAGACGGGTCAGACAGAAACAGGGACGGGACAGACAAATTTTCGGCCCTAATTTGGATTGAGGTAGACAAAATTACAAGGGAGAGAGAGGAGTCGGAGGGAGATATTCCCACGAACACATGCATCTGACTCCTCTGGCATACAAGTCAACCCTTCAATTATAAAACCAAACGGTACGACTTTTATGCGTGGATTACCATAACCAAACACATGCATGCTTATAATTAGTCTTTTCTTACATCCTTAAAATTGCTTTGGTAGGCGTGAATTTCCTTCAGATTTGACCTTAAGGATCGTAATAAGCAATAAGTAACTGCTACACACTAGTCCTATGGTTGGTTTCAATTATTAGGAACGGATCTGGAAATTAAAGAAATTTACACACTTTCAATTTTGGCTTATATATATAATCCAACATAGTCATCATTTGTAAAGTATACAAATTAATCAGTCTGTAAATACTAACACATACATACATATGGTTTGTGAACTCTAGAGTAAGTATATTGATTTATCGTTTTTTTTATAATATATTGTAAATTTGGTTATTAAAAAGAAGCTGTGAAAACGCGGCAAAGGGTTTTTGACTAAGTGTGCTTTTTTTAATTAATGTTTGCTTGAACGCAAAGGCGAAATTCATGAATTTCCGGCGAGCACCTGCCGCCTGCCGCTGGCCTCTGTCGCTCTCTCTCTCTCTCTCTCTCTCTCCCGCAAGAACAATATTCCACCTTACTATTTATACATAAATACACATCTTTGCCTCATCAATTCAAACACCTTAATTAGCTAGCTAGCTAGATCGGTCTACTTCTCTTCCTCCCATGACAAATAAGCCGTTGATCTCTATTATTTAGCCATGAAACGCATCCTAATTGTTATAATTCCCTATTTGTTAGCCTCGCTTCTATGCTTATGCTTCCTCTTTGCCTTCTTCTCCCGTTCCCTATTCAATCCTTCCTTACTCTACGACGAACAACAACAACATTACTACTACTACAGCGGCGACGGCAGCAGAAACTGGCCGGCGGTGTCGTTATCGGCGAGCAGCAGCAGCAGCAGCAAGTTCGATTTCACGCCATTCCTCGAAAGGCACCGCTACTGGCAGCTCCACCGCAACCATCATAGTTATCATGAACGTCACAAACGGCCGGCAGCCGACGCCGGGAGTGGTGATCATCATGACGGTGAGATATCATCGGTTGACCCGCGCTACGGCGTTGACCTTCGCCTTGTTCCAACGGGTCCAAACCCTTTGCACCATTGATTCTTTCTGTACTTCTGGATACATAGTTAGAGATAATCGGCGTGAGTAAGAATTTGTTCATCAAATTCTACGTCGATGTAAGGAGGTTGTACAGTTGATTATCGAATTCTTTATTTTTGCCAGATGGGTTTCGAATTTCGCAATATAAAAAAAATGCACATTAATTAATTAAATTATCAATTCTCAGGTTAGTACGTGCTAGATCATGCTTGCACTTTGCTCAATATTATTAGATACTTTAATTTCTTTTTTTTTTCCGGTTATATATATATATACTAGCTTATAACCCGGCCCGTTGGCCGGAATATTCATATTTGATTATTTATATTTTTATGTTACGTGTAAATCTATCAACTCATTTAATTTTATTGACAATCCTTCGATCGAGATGATACATATATAAAGAATATATCGATCGAAAATTTGAAGAAATATAGAAATGTATCATTGATCTCATTTTAATAATGATAATTAAGTTCCCGATAAAATGCTATTGGTTAGTTGATTATCAAGAAATATAGAGTATAAAAGCTCACTGAAATTCCCTCACGAACCATAGATAGTTTGAAACTAAATTTTAAACCTCACAATCCTACATAAAGGTTCGATGTTTTCATTTTAAGAACAATATTCCACTCATAAAAAAGAAATAGAGAGTTGTTGATTCAAGTCAACTATATGTTAACAACTCACCTAAGAGGGGACCATCACAACTTGAGAGCAAACGTCAAATTAGGGCTCTATCAAAGTAATAAGGAACAAAATTAGACACTCCTTCTCTATCAGTTCCAGTAGGTTGAATAAAGAATCGACCGACCTACTTCAGTAAATAAATCAATGATTCCTACTTTTAAGATATAATTAGGTCACCATAGCTTCAACAACCATAAACCTAAAGATCCAATAGCCTCCACTCTCCGTTGTACAATAAATGTTTATCCACTATATCTTCAATCTCAAGGCGTATATTTCAACTAAAAATTCAATTTTTAATCCTCCTTTGGCACCTCCATTTATTGAACTCCATTCTATTCGCCATTGATTGATATCGGAATTTAAATCTTTTACTTGCCCAGTTTAAATCTCCAAGAATAAAATCGTAGTGCCAAGAGACTGGAAGATTGATTTTCAAAGGTGGCCTTGTACCATGAAGTGAAGGGGAGCAAACTATTGCACCGTGGACGGAATTTCAGAGGTCGTTAGAAAGAGATAAGAACAAATATAAAAAAGTACAAATTGAAAAATAAATTGAAAATGCAAAGGACACAACACGTAGTAATAGAATTTGTTTCTTCCATGTTGGCCAATTACCAATTTACATTTAGTGACAATTAAGGAGAGAGCAGTAATTATAGAATTGAGAAACTACATAAAACTCTGCTATGAAAATTGATGTATCAATCACCATAAAATACATATGGTAGACTTAGTGGGCTTGCTAATCATGATGAAAAAGTCCTATGATTTTTAGAGTGTCACCTCGTGTATGTTATGTGTTAAAAAAGATATAACAAATTTGTTTAGTCTAATTGGTTGTGATTGTTGTCTTTATTTGTAGAGACCAGGGTTCAAACTTTTACTCTCGTTGCAGAAAATTTGAAATAGAGAAAAGTAGATAAAACTCTACTATATATTATTGGAGGATATATATATATATATATATATATATATATATATATATATATATATATATATTCATGATTATGCATGCATGACCGAAATCTTATGTCATGTTCTTTTCCATAATATATGTGTATTCTAATTTCTAATTAAACCTATGGTAGCTGGTATTAGTAATTATTACCAAAAAAAATGGAGAAAGAAAATAACAAGTAATAATTAAGTCAGTTTTCTCTTGGTAACAATTTCAGGTTTTGTTGTACTTTCTCCTTTTATTGCGCTTAATCTCAAAGGCTGGCATTTTAATTTCAACGGAGTTGGTATATATACATTTGGAGTGTAGTAAATTTGAAACGTAACAGCAACGTCGACGCCACCCTCTTTGTCTTCTTCTCCTCACCCTTAATTTGAAATTTCACAACAAAGCAGAGGAAATTTATTTGAATTTAGCTCTATATCTGATCGAATGACGATTTTTATATGAAACTCAATATTCCAAACACAAATATTCATTAAAAGAAATATATAATTTAAAGAAATTGCGCGCAACGTTCACATCATATATCAATTTTCAAACACAAAATCTAAACAGTTAAGCAGGTCCGATATCCTCTAACTTCTACACTGAAGAGTAAAGAAGAACAAAAGAGAAAATACAAATTAAAATTAAAGACAAAAATAATCAAAGTGAAAAAAAAAATACAAAATTTATGGTAATAAAACTGAAATTTATACCTTTTAAGAAAAAGGGACAACCAATGGAAGAAAAAAAAAACCGCTAGAAGATTTCTTCTCTCTTGTTCCTATCATCAGAACCACAAACAACGGAAAGAAAAACCTAATAAGATCCAAAAAGTACCCGTCGGAAACTATATCCTAACCAGATTCAACCGTGAACCCAACCCAACCCGACCGGTCCGACCCATCAACAATTGGAGCTAGGCTCCAGGAGCAACATCCTTGTTGGTCTTGTCTTGCATGTACCCACTATATTCTTTAGCACATTCCTTGACATGGGTAGCCGTGTCGACGATCCGGTTCCTGGCCTGTTCCACCCGGTCCGACCCGGGCGGATGCATCCCTCTAAAATAGCTATGCATCCACGACAACCCGGCAACAAAGGCCACAAAGCAGCCGCACGTCATCAAGAAGCCGGAGACGAGGACGAAGAGAAGCGCGCCGACGGGGATCCATACGGGGCTGGAGATGATCACCAACGGGGCAAACAAGATGAGAGTCAGAATGGCGACGGCGATGGTGACGCCGGTGAAGAAGAGCAAAACGGTGCCGGATACGAGGAGGGTGAGGAGCCCGATTAGCTGTGTCGACGTCGGCGCATTATTCCAGTATCGCGAGCAACTATTTTGTGCTTTGCGGAGGAATGTCGTTGTTGTAGATCCGGCGCGACGACCACTCTCTAAGCTTGTTTTGTTGTTGGTATCGCTTTTGTTTTCTTTGTCTTTTTTGGTTGATAGTGGAATGAGACCATTGCTATCTGGCTCGACGGCGAGTGGTCTCGTTGGCCTCGGGACTCCTGTTGTCGTCCCTTGATACTCTGTAGACATAATTAATTACTATGCTCAAAAGGAAAAAAGGGGGAAAGAAAAAAAAAATTAAACTAGGGAGGAGGGAATTACAATAGAGATTTTCAAGATCTAATTTATGTGATTGGTAAAGAGAAATGATGAGATGCTAAGATTTCGAGATTGAATGTAGGAAAAAAAAGAGAGAGAGCGAGTTTCAGAAGACTTGTACCTAGTACACGCGTGGAAGGATGTGAAAAATGTACTTCTCGAAAAATTAGTCGCGCGATCGGCTTCACTGACTGTTTCCTTTCTGCAATTCTGGGGGATTGGTTGAAAAGTATGGGTGTTTCGAAAAAAAGGAAAGAGAAATAAGACTCGTGGCATGAAACTTTTCTTTTTTCCTATTTGTTCGTGATTCTTTTTATTTCGTTATTTTTGTATGAAACAAGTAAGGTAGTGTGTCAACACCCATACATAGACTTTCATCATCCATTAGATTTGTTTTCTTTAAAGGGTCGTTTGGAATTGGATGGATCAATCTAGAAATGAGTCAATTTGATCAATTGTCTCGTTTTATAAACGAGGCAATTAAAACGAGTCAATTCGAATTACCTGCCCCCACCCCAGGTGATTGAAATTGACTCAAAACGGATCAATTCAAAATACCTCAGGCAGATTGATCCTTCCAATTTTTTTTGCTGGCAAACGCGAGGCAATTTGGTACAATTGTCTCAAAACGAGACAATTGTATCAAATTGATCCGTTACCGTTCCTCATCCAAACGACCCCTTTAATTATTTTGCATCGTTGAATTCAAGGTGCTTTGTTATCTGATGTAAATCAACCCTTCGGTTTGAACTTCCAATTTTGAGGGGCATAATTGCAAGTTTGGTCACTCGAATTGCTACAAAATTTCACGTTTGCCACTCAAATTAATTTATTCCATTTATAGTCACTTAAATTAGGTTAACATTCCAAGTTTGGTCACTGGCCGTTAGTCTCCGTTAACTTTTGCTGATGTGGCGGTCAACTCTTATAGTTGACCGTTAAATGCATGACGTGGCAATTAAAAATTTTAAAAATTTAAAATTTCCACCTCAACTACGGCGGTTACCTTCCGACGTTTCCGCGTCGGAGGAAGAAGTAGTCGCTCCAGTCGAGGGTGGCGCCTTTCTCGACCCCGAGGCGGCTGCCGTACCCTTTGTCGGAAATGGGGTCGTTTGCGTACTGCTGCTTGGAGTCGAGGGGGAGGTCGAAGAACTCCCGCCAAATCTCCCGGATGTTCCTCATCATATCCACGTCGACATCGTGGTTGACCACCTGGAAGAACCCCCAGTCCTTGCACGCCGACGACAGCCGCCGCAACGTCTCCGACCTCACGGATGGGTCGTGGGAGAAGTCCTCCGCCAGGTCGGTCACCGGGATGTTGCTGACCACCGCGGCGGCGGCATTGTGGTTGAGGGATGGGCGGTGGGAGGGTGGCTTGACGTAGCAGTCGGGTATCTTTCGGATCCCGCTATCGGATAAGGACTGGACTCGGACCATGGGTTCGGCGGTTACCTCCCGATCTCGTCCAGCTCCGTCGAATTAGGTGATTTCATTTACAATTTTACTCCTCTGTTTCACCGCTTTCTTGGATCTCCCCCTGAATTTCATTCTTCCTCGATTGATCATTCATTCTCTCCCCCGCCGTCGAAGTCGAATTCTGCCTCCGAATTTTGAGCTGAGTCTTCCCTGTATTCTCTTGATCCATGTACCCATTCGACAATGGCGCCCTCTTCTTCCAGCAAGACGCGCTCTCATAAGTCACCGCATCGCACAAGCAATCGCTCAAATAGAGATGAAGAAGAAGGGGCAGAAGAGGAAGAGGAAAGAGAAATATGACATAGTTGAAGAAGAAGGGGAGGAAGATGTTGCAGAGCCCACGATTCAGGCAGCGTCGAAGAAAGCTGCGGTAGAGGAGAAGGACGAGAAGGAAATGGAGGAAAAGGAAACTGAGACTGCAGCTAACGAAATGGCTGGCATCCCAATCGTTCAGATCGACCAACATACCAAAAAACCTGGGATCATTTTCGTGCTGGAGAGCATAGTTAGTAAATACTCCGTTTAATACACGTATATGTACCCGTACGTACTTTATCCGTTTAAAACTTCCGTATTCGTATTATTGTCAAGTCGTTTCATTTTTGTCCGTTCATTTAATGGCCCCCGTATTAAACGCGTATAAAACTCGTATAACACGTTTAATATCCGTATTTAATGAATTCAATTATTAACTTTACTATTATTAATATATATATATATTTTTTAAATAATTAATTTTTCTATATTTATGACAATTAACGTACTATTAAACGTAACATTAGCATAGAGACGAAGTAAAATACCCGTCCGTATATTATACGTAACTTTCTCGTACCGTATTTTACTAACTATGCTGGAGAGGGCCTCTTTGGAAGTTGCCAAAGTTGGTAAGGTAAGGTGTTTTCTCTTGTTGACTCGAGGTTCAAATGCTTCCCCAGTTCCCTGATGTTCATCAGTCACATTCGTTTCATATTTTAAAATTTTTTAATTGCCACGTCATGCATTTAACGATCAACTATAAGAGTTGACCGCCACATTAGCAAAAGTTAACGGAGACTAACGGCAGTGACCAAACTTGGACTTTTTAAAATTTTTTAATTGCCACGTCATGCATTTAACGGTCAACTATAAGAGTTGACCGCCACATTAGCAAAAGTTAACGGAGACTAACGGCAGTGACCAAACTTGGACTGTTAACCTAATTTAAGTGACTATAAATGGAATAAATTAATTTGAGTGACAAACGTGAAATTTTGTAGCAATTCGAGTGACCAAACTTGCAATTAAGCCAATTTTGAGGTAAGGAGTCATCCTAATATATTGGGCCGTCAATCATCCTAGTATTTTTGAGGTAAATAGTTATGGGCTTCTGAATGATACTTTTCAAATCCTCTCAGCTAAAAAGCCCAAGAGGGAAAGGAAGTGGATTAAACAAAAATCAACGTTTTGGAGGAACACACAATTAGAAAAAGGCCAATACTACAGTGTCGCTGTAAAAAGTGCGGCACCGGTAACGCAGTTTGTGATTGGTCCACGTGGCCTATTATGTGGCGGGCTGGCTTTGTTTAATCGAGCCCGAACTGATGGCCGATTAGACCTACCCAATGTTGGAGAAGAAGTGGAGCTGTAGTTGCTGAAGCAATCCGAGTCCGAACAGGAGAAGGATTTGTCTTGGCGCCAAAGTTCAAATGGGAGTCTAACTAAATAAAACGGTGTCGTGTGGCTCGGTTTAGTTTATCTGTCTGTCGAGTGGACATTTTCTGGTTTGGTCCTTGAGTCTTGGTTAGTGTTAATCGAGTCCTGTTAGCAGTTAGTTTGTGTGGTTGGTTATGTGGAGATCATGTTGCTGATTTCCAGGTTGTGTAGTTAGTGGTGAAAGCCAGGACTGTTGGCTAAATCCCACGGTGTATTTAATAGTTGCAGTTGCACTCTAATGAAATTGTCAGTTTGCAAAGCTTTGTTTGTGTGGACTGAAACACCACAGTAGTTGTGGACTGAAAGTCCTCCTTCAGTCCCACTTTAGTGTCTTTGGTTGTGTGGCATACATGCATGTACCTGATCAACAGAGAAAGAAATTAGATGACAAGAGTGTTCCTTGTCAGTTTATTGGCATTTCAGTAGAATCAAAAGCCTACAAACTCTATAACCCCAACACCAAAAAAGTTGTGGTCAGTAGAGATGTAGTTTTTGATGAAACCAAAGGTTGGAGGTGGGATTCTGAGGTACAACCAGCTCAGACACATTTGTTTTGGGAAGAAGGTGATCATGATTGGTTTGATTCAGACACTGAAGAGGATGCTGCAGATTTGACTATGCCAGTTGTTGCTGCAGAACCAGAATCATCACAACCTGCCACCCCAAAAACACCAGAAGGAACAGGAGGAGGCTCTATGAGCCATGAACCAAATGATGAGACTGATTTGGATATGGACTCAGATGTTTTGGGGCTTCCAAGTACCAGTTTGGGAAAAAGGGTTAGCAAGTTGCCTAGTCATTTCCAGAACTATGACATGAGTTTTATTGCTACAGATTGGGCAGCAATGGTGGCTATTACTGATGATCCTCAAACTTATGAGGAAGCAATGTTGGATCCCAAGTGGAATGCTGCGATGAAGGAGGAAATGAACTCCATTAAAAAGAACAACACTTGGACCTTAACTGATCTTCCAGAGGGTTTTGAAGCAATTGGTCTGAAGTGGGTGTACAAAACAAAATTGCAGGAAGATGGGAATGTGGACAAGTTTAAAGCCAGAATAGTGGCCAAGGGATATTCACAGAAGCAAGGTATTGACTATACAGAAGTCTTTGCCCTAGTCGCTCGTTGGGACACTATCAGGACATTTTTAGCACTTGCAGCTCATCATGGCCTCCCAATCTACCAGTTGGATGTGAAGAGTGCCTTCCTCAATGGAGAACTCACTGAAGAAGTTTATGTGGAGCAACCACCAGGGTTTGTGGTTGTTGGGGAGGAAAGTAAGGTCTATAGGCTGCACAAGGCTCTTTATGGCCTCAAGCAGGCACCTAGGGCCTGGTACAATAGGATAGAATCCTATTTTGTCAAGTCTGGTTTTGAGAGGAGTCCCTATGAGCATACACTGTTTGTTAAGAGAACTGGAACTGGCATCTTAATTCTAAGTCTATATGTGGATGATCTGATGTATGCAAGCAACAGTTCTGAGATGATCACTGAGTTCAAACAGGCAATGCAGTCAGAATTTGAGATGACAGATCTTGGGAAGATGCATTTTTTTCTGGGAGTTGAGGTTATACAGAGGGAGTCTGGAGTGTTTATCTGTCAACAGAAATATGTGAAGGAGGTACTTACTAAATTCAATCTGCTAGATTGCAATTATGTTCACAATCCTATGAGTCCTGGCAGCAAGATGAGTAAGGCTGGAGATGGAGTTATGGTGAATCCTACTGAGTACAAGCAGCTAATTGGGAGTCTGTTGTATTTGACTGCAACCAGACCTGACATCATGTACTCAGTGTGTCTTCTTAGCAGGTATATGGAAATCCCACTAGACAACATTTGCTGGCTGCTAAGAGGGTACTGAGGTACTTGAAGGGAACTATCAGTTTTGGTATATGGTACAGACGTGGGAGTGAAGGAAGGGAGGAACTGATTGGGTACACTGACAGTGACTATGCTGGAGACACTGATGACAGAAAGAGCACAAGTGGCTATGTATTTTATCTAGCAGGTGGAGTTATTTCTTGGGCTTCCAAGAAGCAGCCTGTGGTTACTTTGTCCACCACTGAAGCTGAATTTGTTGCTGCAGCACACTGTGCAGCACAATGTGTCTGGCTCAGAAGGATTTTGGAACAGATGGGTTGGAGAAGAAGTACAAAGGGTGCAACAGTCATTTTTTGTGACAATAGCTCAGCAATCAAGCTGTCTAAGAACCCAGTGCTCCATGGCAGGAGCAAGCACATTGATGTGCGGTTTCACTTTCTCAGAGAATTAGCAAATGAAGGGGTGATTGAATTAGAGCACTGTGGCACACAAGAACAGGTTGCAGACATCATGACTAAGCCTCTGAAGTTGGACATGTTTCAGTTGATGAGGAGCAGGATGGGTCTATGTGACGTTTCTGAGTTCACTGCCGAAGTCTGAAGGCTGATGGAATTGAACTGAACAATGGAGAGAAGGTTCAGTTCAGGGGAGGATTTGTTGGAGAAGAAGTGGAGCTGCAGTTGCTGAAGCAATCCGAGTCCGAACAGGAGAAGGATTTGTCTTGGCGCCAAAGTTCAAATGGGAGTCTAACTAAATAAAACGGTGTCGTGTGGCTCGGTTTAGTTTATCTGTCTGTCGAGTGGACATTTGCTGGTTTGGTCCTTGAGTCTTGGTTAGTGTTAATCGAGTCCTGTTAGCACTTAGTTTGTGTGGTTGGTTATGTGGAGATCATGTTGCTGATTTCCAGGTTGTGTAGTTAGTGGTGAAAGCCAGGACTGTTGGCTAAATCCCACGGTGTATTTAATAGTTGCAGTTGCACTCTAATGAAATTGTCAGTTTGCAAAGCTTTGTTTTCTACACCCAAAACCCAGCTACCCAAACGAAGGCGGGTTCTCTCCAACTCCAAGAGCTCCAAAGTACAGAGGATACGAGATCGTTGATGCTGCAAATTCTGTAATCCTCACTTTTTTTTCATATTCTCTAATTAAAAGCATTGAATTTTAAAGCCATGAAAGTCTGCACTACAAACAAAAGAGAACATTGGCGAACGCCATACCCACATCAATTACACTGCACACCAGTAATTCAACACCTCATCACCATCAATTGCAACTATTGATTTCCCTTCCTAGTTCACACCCACAATCGACCCATCCAATTCTTCTCGTAACTATCATCTTTGAAACCATGCGCTACCTTTATTTTTAGAGCAGTTCAGTCGGCTTTCATGTTTGCGGCATCTGCAAATGGTTTTTCTTACCATAAAAACCCGAATCGGTAGCTCCCTCTCAATCAATAGACATTAAGGCAAAGTGGGGAGACAGAGGAATAGATAGTGGAGATTAGAGAGGGAGACAACGGAAAAGAAATACCTAATAGTATTTCACATTCGTTGAGATATATCGCAATAAACCTTCAATCAAGAAACTTAGGATTAAGATTTCGACATTTCCAAGAGAGAGCGCACAGAGCTAGGGGATGATACAGAGAATTTTGGATTTGACACTTCGAAGAGAGATGGTGCAGAGCGAGAGAATATACAGAGGATTGCCTGGATCCATTGGTAGTAGAACATTTTAACAGACAGAGATAGATAGCCCACCGGTAAATATTGTAAAGAAGATGTGATCGGCGACAGAGAAGTTTTTCAGAGCCTTTTGTTGATTTGACAGTCCGGCGGAGAAGGAGGGCTAGGAAGATGAAGGGATTGTTTCGAGTTTTATCTCTCTTTTTCCTGGGGAAAAAACCCGGGTCTGTTGGGCGGGTTAAAGGCTTTGAGCCGGGTGATGGGTTTGGGTTGAGTGTTTAGAAAGACAACCAAGCCACATAAGCAGCCACATGGACCAATCACAAGCTGCGTTACCGGTGCCGCACTTTTTACAGCGTCACTATAGTATTGGCTTTAGAAAAATGAACAGAATAGACTTTTACTGATGCAAAAGCTCTAAAGCTTTCAACAACATGGGTCTAAACCTTCTAACATCAAGCTTTACATTCTGATTGTCCAAGTAAATCGATTTGAACAGATCCCACCCTTGTTTCGCAAAGGACCACGGCTTGGTGAAAACGACGTCGTCGGGCGGATACTGTTCTCTCAAGCTGCTCTCTTCTCTCCTAATCTTGTACTCCAGATACCTCACCTTCATCTCCTCCGACGGCTCACGAAAATACGTCTTCGAAACCCAATCCGCGCCCAACGGAACAACCTGAATCAGAACCGCACCGTCCGGAACGAAAACCACGTTGGTCAGCCCGGCTCCGTGAACTCCCATCACCACGTCACACGAGTTCATGATCTCCGCCGACTTCGAGATGTTCCTATCCGGCTCCGCGACCGTTACTTGATACCCAAGTTTTCTCGCCATCCTGGCGACATCGTTCACATTGGTGAATGCTCGAGTCCTCTTGCGAGATATGATCAGAAGACGTGGCGGTGGCATCATCGTCGATTTCTCGTCGTCGTCTCTGGCTCGTCGCAGTTTGATCGCGGTCGCCTTCTTTAACGAATAGGCACTTCTTAGGAACTGTTTGAAGTCTGCCATCCTGTACTCGGATTCCGATGGGTTGATGTTGAGTTCTTTCTTGTGCCTCCCCTTTAGCCCTAGTATCAGCCTCGAAAAACAATGTGTTTTCACGCTTTGTTGCTCCTTGTCGATGTCCACCAAATTGTACCTGGATTTGAGTTTATAACATGTTAGCTTTCCACCAAAGTTTCGATCTTTTACGAGTCTACTGAATTGAAGAGGAAAATGAAATCGTTACTTGGACAGTGCTTGGAGTATAGTTCCGAACTTGGACACGAGCCACGGTTGATAGTCAGTCACGAGGAACTCGACTTCACCGCGAAACTGCCGTGCGGTGGCGAACAATGGGACGAGAACATCGGTGAAGGCGTGGAAATGGTTGCCGGCGAACCCTCCCAGAGAGAAAATCACCCCCGGAGGTTCATGAATCCGATCACAACGCGGCGGTGGCGAGTCCCGGTCATCTTGAGCCACCGTTTTTACCGACCATTCTCTCACCAGTCCCATGGCAACCTCGTCGCCCTTTCGCCCGTAAGGCTTTATCGACATTGTCGAATTACCACTGTTTCGACCTCCGGCGACGACGTAGTAAACCGTTGCTGAAATGGGATCAACCCTGACGTCACCGATTAGGTCGCAAAAATCCGATCTTTCGCCCCTGCTGCACGTAACAGAGACCATGCTCTGTTTTTTGCTCTGTTTTTCCTGTCCTGCATCTGTGGAGGGGGGGGGGGGGGGGGGGGGGGGGGGGGGGGGGAACAGAGAGAAATGCTCTGTCATAATGTGATCAGAGGTCAACCCAAGTGAATTATAGCTAATAATAAATCATGACGACGATTGGAAATAATGATGGTTAGTTAGTGGGGAAGAGCAGGCCATAAAGTAATCTCCGATTAGGTGAAGGGTAGTTAGCCATGGAAGATTCACTACTACCAAATTACTTTACCTTCTTCCCTTAATTGATTAGAGTTGTTGTTGTTGTTGGCATCTTTGACAATTGGAGTCGTCACGTTCGTTCTGATTCTTCCGTCTTCCTCCCCTGCTTACCAAATTTAATAACAAAAATATAATCAGAAGAACATCAATTCCCTCGGTGTCAGCTGCTGCAGTGCTGCCCATGAACTTCCCTCATTTTGGCTTGAAAATAATATTTTAACTAATTTTTGCTGAAATGATTTTGATGTTGACAAAAAAATGACGTACCGTTATTGGTTGTGGCGTGGGTTTCTCTTTTGCTCGTTGTGATCGTGCCATTCGTCGTCGTTTTGGTGCTCTGTTTCACAGAAGCTGCATATTCATGGACACAAGACACTGATCAAATTACAACTGGGAAATATCCGGAAAAGTTTGAACTTGAACGATACTGCACATTGTGAATTCTTACTTTGCAGGGTTGGTTGCTGGCTGGAGCTTCTTATCTCACCATTAATGGCTTCTTTATGCCCTGCGGTTTCTGCAAAACGACGTCGATTTAGCACCCATCAGTGATCAAAGTAACCTCTATTGTGAAACTTGGAGTGAATTTGACAACTTTTTTTTGGTTATGATGATGGATGAACTTTTAAACTTTTTCTTATTTCGCTGAAAATCATGCTAGATGTAGAGTCAAACATCTTTTGCCTTTATACTTTCTGTTTTGACGGGAAAAACCAGAAGTACTCACGATTTGGTGTGCTGTTCTTCATTGAGCTGATCGTATAGTTCTTCACCTTCGCAGGAATGTCGTTGGAGGCGACTTCAGCGTCTGTAGAGGTGATCATCGATAGGTGGTTTGAGTTAGTTATATGCCATGGAAAACCTTGAGGAAATCATGGAGTGTTCCAGTCGTTCTGAGGGCAAAGCACACTTACTGATCTTCTTTGGCATCTGGAGCAGAGAGGTGGCTGTACCATTGACAATATGCAACTTTTGAGGAGACCACCTTAGATCCACTACAAACAGAAATGGCGATGTCAGAATGAGAAGAAGACACACAAATGAAGTTGAGACAAGAACAAAGGGATTGAGTTGCTATATCTACATACAGGGTGAAGGCAGGGGACCCCATTTCTGAGGCTTGAAAATGGTGCAGAAGCTGAGGAAAATGAGGAAGCAAATGACCAATGCCCCTGTTCCCAGCTTCTTCTGCTCATGTTTGCTGAAGCTTCTCGCCAGCAAGCTATCATACATCATCATTTTTTCTTCTTCCTCAACTTTTCGATCAAAAGACTCCTTCTTTAGCAGCAACCAGTCGTTGTGCTCATGGCTAAACTCTTTTACTCGAATATAAAAGGTGGTGATGAAATGGGAAATGGAAATGGCAAGGAGCAATAGGGACAAAACAGAGTGGTTGGAAGATACAGGGGAGGGTGCGAAACAGGGGAAGAGATTTATTATGAATAATTATAACATTATAATGTGTAATTTGGAGCTGTTGCTCCCCACGTATAATCATGTTTCCCAATTAACATTTTGTTTAATTTTGTGCAAACGGGTTTGATTGGGACAATAGGGAGGAGAGGTTGACTATTGCTATATAGTATTATACCAATCGGGCGGCCACCTTAGTTTTGGTGACTGATATATTCACCCTCTCAAATGATGTTGCCGGCAGCAAGCCAAGAAGTTTACACATAGATTGCAATACCTTTGTTGAGAAAAGGGCAACGTGACATAGTAACTATGATGATTTAACATCAGTGCTGTTTCAAGAAGATGCTATATCATTGCCAAGGACAAAAAGAAAGGTACACCGCTTTTGAGTTCGGATCAACAATCGTAAAAACCGTACTTGAGGTTGTACAGAAACAGTCAGCGATAAGTAGGGGTGTAGCTTTGGCCTAAGATAGTCACTGACCTGGTCCGGCCCTGCTCTGAGTGTCGGGCTGGGTTAGTTTAGAGTCGGGTCATCTTTCGGGCATGTAAGGGTCGGGCATGGTCCACTCAACTTAGGGAGGGTCACTTTTGGGCCTATGACTCACAACAGCAACTAGTGATTTGAAATTCTCCATATTAAAAGATTGGACCTATTTATGAAGTTTTAAAAGTATAGACACTATAATGCAATTTAAAAAATATAAAGGTATTAAAATGCAATTATGCTATCAAAATTTCCTGTCCTATTTGTAAAAAATAAAGTTTAGATAGTAAATTGTAGAAAAATTAAAAATTAAATATCAAACTGTAAATTAAATTTTCATATATCAGTTTGTTGGTTTGGGAGGACCTGCAGGCTTGACAAGACCCCATCTAGCTTGAGTGCCTGACCCAAGTGGGTCAGACAAGGTCAAGGGAAAATAGGGTTGGGCCGGGTTCCTAGCGCGACTCTATAGTGCCTGTATTTTGGGTAGTTGTAGGGTTAGAGTTGGGTTTGACCCATTTCCATCCCTAGCGGTAGGATTTTTGTACTGAAACCGTGATTTAATCACAGTTAAATTTTTTATTCCGCTAAAAACCGTCTAATGATTTAGACTCCGATTGAATATTTACTCAGATCTTACTGTACATTAGTGTATGGTTCTACAATATTTGGTTTGGATATATGTCTCTGGAAACGGTACACAATGAAAGACAAAATTAGAATGCGTTAGATGAAAACTTTGCCCTCATTGGACGAATAAATCTCAGTTCGTAGTTCTCACCCAAGAGAACGAAAATCAGTCTGGTGAGACAGGCCAGCGAAAGAACTACGCTTGGATAATAAACAAACGAGGGCCTTTCTGGTGCATTGGAACACAAATGGCGGTCTAGACTACAACATCTGGTTTGCTCCCTTATTTTATATGTTGAAGGGAAAACATGGCATTCAAATGAAAGGCTAAATCCTCACCTTTCATCATAAACTAAAACATCTCAACGAAGTGTATCAGTGGTGGAGTCAGAAATTCGAATGAGAAGAGCTAAAAGTTTACGTATAGATAATTCGAAAATAGAAGATGAGACTTATACGCTTTATCAACTACTATATTTTGCCAATTTATTACAAAATTTACATGTATTTTTAGATAATTTTGAGAGTTAGGGGGGCTAAGTCTCCCCTGCCATTAACATAGCTCCGCCGCTGATGTATGTATCCTGTTAGAATTATTTGAATATTTGTTTCTATCATTATAATGACTAGCATAGAGCCTAGCCCGTAGGGCGGGTTGTTCTTATAATTAAAGAAAGTTCTGGAGCTTTGAAGATTATGGAGTTTCTTGTGTCGTCATTTCTCATTGAGTGTGACTTCATATCCAAAGTTGTGCTTCGAATTCCTCATGGTTCGGATGATAGGTTAGACTAGCCGTTCGACCCTCTGGCATGAAGCTAGGGATGGCCGTTGGCAGGGACGGAGCCTAGGATTTTTAATTAGGGGAGCCAATTATTTTTTCAATACACTTGTATAATATCCACTTAAAATTTTGCTAAAAATTGCAAAAATCATATTTCTATACATATGAAATCATTTATAAAAAAAATAATATCTTACATAGTCTCCTATACTTATCAATCTGATAATTAAAAAAATTAATAATTCCAAATTATAAAATAAATCAAGCCCATATAATATAGCTGTCAAGATTTGACTATTTAAAAATAGAAACATGACTTACAAAGAGAGGGTAATCAACATTGAACAAGTGATTTCAAAGAAGCTAATTATCAAGTCAACGAGCATGCCTTCGAACCCTACTACTTTCGATCAAGGATGAGACCAAACTACCCCTATAACCACTACGCTGCCAAAATTTTATACGCTCCTTGCCTGTGTTTTTTGTAATTTCAAATGTTTAGGGGGGCCATGGCCCCCCTTCATAAGAGCTAGCTCTGTCCCTGGCCGTTGGTTTGCTTGCTTCTGGACCTTTGGTCCTTCATACAATTGGTCCTAGTCTAATATAATAATCTTTCTTCGGTGTATTTAGGTTCGAAAAATAACTTAAAAGTACCCAAAACGTAAGAATAAGAAAATACTATCGAATGAAACTTAAGGACGCTTCGAAAAGCGATTCCTTAACCTTTCGAAAGATTTTCATGGTCGCTTCATTCTTTCATTTTGATTTATACCTTTTCTTTTATGTATTTCTTTTGCACAAACCATACATTGTAGCACTTTTTATTGAGAAATCCCCAAAATTGGCTTAATAAGTTTTTCAAAGTAGAATATCATGGTAAAAACCAGCTAAGGGGAATCTTTGGAAATAGTTCAAGCGAATTTTGGCTTGAAAGAACATATATTGGTTTAAATTAAGTTGTAAAGAAAGAAATAGGCCTTAGCCGACTGTAGGTCATGCAAAACATTAGGCATATTTATCATGCAAAAAGGGATCCATCAAGCATGAAGAAAACGAATATGCATTAGTCTCACATGGCTTCCTAGATGCTATGTATTTCATGTAAATATATCACTTAATCTCTATGTCTAAATGTTCAGAGATGGTGATTGACTAATGCTAGTTTGCATGCAATTTTGTTATCAAGGAATAAGAGTGTGACAGGAGACGTGCTTCTACCACAATCTCAGTCATCATCATTGAATATCATTCATCTAAATTACATTAATATTTATGCATCAAAATTGATGGACCATGCGACTGAGAACCAAAATCAACGAATTGCCCATATATAATTACCAGAAGAAAAAAAAATTAAAATCCGCCGCATTTGCACAAATATGCCTATTAATGTTACAAATTTTTAATCAGAACATCAATATTATAAAATTAAACAATTGAACTACCAAATCATACTTTACATTTTAAACGAGACATTGTCATTTACACTAATCCCTTGATAACCATTTGTTTCCCTTATAATCAGTATCTGCGAAAGAAAGAAAGAAAGAAAGAAAGAAAGAGGTGGTGCTGACATGCTAACAAATAACTACTGAATTATGCACCACCCAATTTTCTGTGTCCAAATGTGATCAGTTTGGTTTGGTGAAAATAGATGGTGACATTTTAACAAATCGTTCACTCTTTTTTCTCTGGGCTCCAATTGTCTGGTGGGAAGCATGATTAATATACGCTGATGACAGCACAGTATCTAAATATTTATATATTAATTTCTTCTTGATGACAATTACGTGTCCATTTAAAATAAAATAAAAAAAACACAAATTGTACGTAGTTTATATATATATATACTAAATTGTAGATAGCTCCACGATTACTGAACTACTACCGGATTATAAAATTAAAAGTTTGGGTTTCTCTATAATACACAACCTCTCTTGGCTGTATTCAACACTAGTTGATACTTTATTTTGTGTCAAGTCGGTACTACTATCTGTGTCGGCTGGACAATTGACATGCAGTTTAATTTGTAATTGTATTGTAAGAAGAAAAGAAAAGGAAAAAAAAAAGATTGGTATTGTCCAGTAAATTTTAATTTGTATGAATGTGTATCGTGGTTGAGTAGTTTTGTCGTTGATTTTCAATCTGGACTCCTCAGATTTGAATCACAGGGACGATGTTTGTTTTTCTTTCCTCAACCCCTCTAGTAGCATTCCTAATGAACATTTTCTTATAAAAAAGAATACTCATTAAGAATCGGGTCAAGGCCATTATGAGCTCTAAGAATTCATCTTTGACCTAGCATTTGCCTTCATGAGGTTCGGTCAGAACCCCGATTTAAACCCACTGTACCGAGTGCAAATCTGATGATTAAGAGAGTTCTTAGTCAAATGACTAAATCCTCTTAAATCATACCCCTTAGATTTAAATATAATATACAAATCTAATTGTTAAAATAATGAAATGACGATTTAATTAGTCATACGGATAATAATTATGGTATGAAAAAATAATTTTTATTATCTTTTTTAGTCTTCTAGCAATCATTTTCTAGTGTCCTCTCTTGCCTCTTTTTTCTTTAACCAACTTCTTTTATCTTATTTATACTTCTATTTGGACAAAGATTATAACGTAGCATCCCAAAGTGTACAAAATAGAACAAAAAATATACAAACTATAAATAAAAAATTTACAAACCATACAATAAAAGCTTATAAACTACACAAATAAGACTATGAAAGTGTACAAATCATATCATAAAAATATAAAAACTAATATTACAAGGTATTTTTAATGGTTAAATCAAAATTGCATTAAGAACCGACACCAATAGCAAAAACCGCTATGGAGCCTCCAAAAAACAAACCGTTTCTGTACGGCAAACCCTCAAACTAGGGAACCTATCAAAGTAAACCAAAAACACTACCCCAAGCCCCTAGAATCAAAGCAATCAATCAAAGCTTGATTCTGAAGACATTGACTCCTTATACTCCATTTTGCAACAAGGATCAGCTGAGAGGGACTCCTTGCTACGCCAGAACCATACAATCTAGAGCACCTTTCACGCCACACAAAGCTCACAGTCACACTCCAACTAACACGACAGAAAATAGCAGAAGGCATATCCCCTCTCCATTTCTGCAAACACCACTGTAAAACAGCTTGCCAGCTATCACAAACAAGGGGAGAATCACCCTGCAAAATCACACTATTCAAATGCTGAACATAAGGACAAGCAGAGAACAGGTGCCATCGATTTTCCACACCACCAGGGCATAAAGTGCACATCCCAGAAGCTTCAGTCGATCATTGCTTACCAACCAAAGAATAAACCCATGCCGAGGAAAAATAAACTTGCCCCAAACCAGCTTAAACCAAGGAACCACAAGATCATGTTGCCTCAATGATTCCAGACGTGCTTGTGAAATAAGGGTTCATAGGTTCCCCATCCCAACACAGTTCAGCCCCATATATTGCAAGAAACAAAAGGTATCGTTGAATCCTTGCACTTCAGGATTCGTTTCCAAATCCAAGTTCCAGCAGTTGAAGCCTTCAAAATCCCACAATGAGTTCTGCTTAAGACGATACCGTGCAACCCAGGCCACCCACAAGGAACCTGCAGCAGTAAGAACTGACCACAAATGCTTGAGTCACAAGCTTGATTCCAAATGGAGAAATTTCTGACCCCTAAACCCCCTTCTTTCTTTGGTCGAGCAACAAACTGGCAGGAGGCGACAACCCGCTTTCTCATTGAATCATCATCAATATCCCAAAGAAATCTGCTACAAATTGACTCCACTTCCTTGATTACAAACTTTGGAAGCAAGAAAATCCCCATCCAAAACTGCAGCACACTAGTTAGAACCGATGAGATCAATTGCAGTCGACCTGCAAAGCTAGGAAACCTTGCTTTCCAGCTACGAACTTTCCCAGTAATTCTCTCAATCAGCACTTTACATTCTGCCTAGTAAGCTTTCCTGTTATCAGGGGAACCCCCAGGTAATGCACTGGCAATTGCCCCATAGGAAACTTAGAATAACTTGAAATCAATTGCTTCTCCCCCTCTGAAATGCCCCACAAAACAACTAACACTTCTCTGGATTGATTTTTAAGCCAAAAACTCTGTAAAAAGTCTTTAAAACCCTACAAACCCCTGCTACTCCTCTGATAGACCCATTAGTAAAAACAAGCAGGTCGTCAACAAAACATAGATGTGTTATTCAGATGTGTTATTGCTAACGGTTTACATCTAGGATGACTAATATTACAAGGTATACAAACAAAACCGTGGAAATATATAAACCAATTGCACAAACTATACAAACCATATAATAAAAGTTTACAAAGTAATAGTAGATAGTATACAAACCAGAATATAAAAGTATACAAACCAATAATAAATTATATGCAAACTATTAAGACAAACTATACAAACCCGATTATAAAGGCTTACAACTAATAATACAAAACGATTATGCCCCCCTTGTAAGAAGCTTCTGGTGGGAATAGAGGAGCAAAATCCATTATATAATTTAAATGAAGGGCTGAGATATACTTAGTCACCAAATCTCAACCCTATGGGTACCTTTTACATTAATTGGGCGAAACACAAGTACTTGAATAAGACAATATTGTTTGCTTTATGCATGGATTAGTCTCATTCATCCTAAATGAGAAAAAGCATGTAAATCAAATTTTTTGTTTCCGTCTCGATGTATTCCAGTTTCGCCCATCTCCGATTAGATTTAAAGTTGATAACCAAAATCAGATTAAAGTACTCTAGGATTCAAAACACCTTTCTTATAAATATTTCAATTAGGATAAATATATATTTGCTACAACAACTCATTTAGCAAACCAATTCAAGTTTCAAGGCGAAACAAGTTTAACCCGATCAATTCTCAACACCGAGAAAAAAAAATCACTCATGCAAAAGCTCCAAACCCTTCACCAACAACGGCTTGAATCTCGTAACATCGATCGTCACGTTCTGGTTCTGCAAGTAAATCGGGCTGAACTCCTCCCACCGAAACGACGCCGGGTCGGTGAAAACGACGTCGTCCGGCGGGTACTGCCTCATCAAACTGCTCTCTTCCCTCTCGATCTTATACTCCAAATACCTCACGCCCATCTTCTCCGCCGGCTCCCCGAAATACGCGCCGGAAACCCAGTCCGCGGCGAACGGAACCACCTGAATCACCACCGCATCCTCGGGAAGAAAAACCATGTTGGTGAGCCCGGCGCCGTGGACTCCCATCATCACGTCGAAACCGTTCGTGAACTCCGCCGTTTTCGAAACGTCGTCGTCGAGCTCCCCGACGGTAACTCGGTACCCGAGTTCTCGGGCGAGATTCTCGATCTCTTCCACGTTCGTGACGATTCGAGTCTTCTCGCGAGATATTATTAGGAGTCGGGGGATAAGAGTGTTGTCTCCGGTTTGTAGCTTTACCGCGGTTGTCCTTTTGAGAGAGTATGCGCTTCTTAGGAACCGCTTGAAGTCGGCCATCGTGTATTCGGATTGCTCCGAGTTGATGCTGAGTTCTTTGCCGTCGCGGCCTTTGAGGCCGATCGTGAGTCTCGAGAAGCATCGGGGTTTTCCGGCCGGTTGTCCCTTGTCGATGTCGATCGTCGGATACCTGAATTCGAATTCCATTGGAGTCATTCTGGTGGTCAGTCGTCGAAACTATCAAGAATATTTTTGCTCAATTGTAAGAATTCGGCGACATCAATCCTTTGTTTCGAGGTTTTGATATGAGATTTTTAGCTAATATGATTTTCTCGTAAATTCTACGTGATGAATCTTGCAAAAAGAGAGCATATGTTCTAAGGCAAATATCTCGATATTTTTTATCCAATTCGGACAGGTTGGGTAATTTATTATAATGGCACGGAGTAGAGTAGGGGTTAACTAATCATATGAGTAGGTATTTAAAAGGAAATATAAAAAATATTTATTTTTTTCATTTAAAAAAAGGAAACAAACTATAATATGACAAATGTAATCAAATTATTGGAGAAATTGAGGTTCTAACTGTTTACAACATCATTATAGTTAAAAATAAGAGGTAACAAAAGTAAAATCTTAAATAAATTCGAGTAAAATTATATATAATTTTGAATAAAAAAAAGATCGAAAATGAAACGAGTCAGGACATGTGAAGTCAAAGAAAGTACTCATATATGTTCTTGCCTACAACGTAAGTATTATTTGTCCAAAACAAGTAAGATAAAACGGATCGAGTCGACATTGGCAATGCTAATCATCATCAATCAGGCATCTAGAGAATTGTACATCAATGTCGAAAAAGATAGGATAAAGAAAAAGGGAAAATCATACCTGGACAGTCCGTTAAACAGAGTCATAAATTTGTCGACGTGCACTGGTTTCCCGTCGGTGACGAGAAGCACGACTTCTCGGTTGAACGGATGTGCAGTGACAAAAAGCGCGACCAAAACATCGGTGAATGCGTGGAAATAGTTCCCAAAATAGGCTCCGGCGGAAAATAGAACTCCCGGAGCATCGTGAATTTGATCACCGCCGGAACATCGCGGCAAGTTCTGGTGGTTTTCAGGCACCATTTTCACCGACCACTCTCTTATCTGTCCCATGGCAACGTCGTCGCCGTTTCGCGGGTACGGCTTTATGGTGATCGGCGGTGACCTGATCTTGTTTCCCGCTGCGAGCATTGCGTACGTCTCCGACTGGACGACTTGGTAAATAGTTGCGGTATCGGGGTCTATTCGGAGATCGCCTTCTATGTCGCAGAAATCCGATCTCCCGCCGAATGTGCACTCCGCCGGCCGGACTATTTTGGGCTGCTTCGGTGCAGCTCCTGATAGCAAATCAGTGAGATATGAATCAAATAATATAAGGATGGATTTCCATATATTGTATTTGAAATGCTTGTAATTCAACTCGTTGTTTGGATGTGTTGATGTTGCCGATTTTATAACTTTTAATTTGAATTATTGTTTTTACACTGAACTTTATTTATTTTTTTACGAACGGTTCAAAGTATTCTAGTATCTTTTGGGGTCGTTTAGACGATGAATTCTAATGGATCAATTGATTTCATTATCTCATTTTGAGACAATTGTGTCAAATTCGACATATTTGGCAGCAATAAATTTGGATGGAGTAATTTGGACTTGAGAATTCTAATTGACTCGGTCAGAGACAATTACAATTATCTGGGGCTGGGATGGGAGGCAGGTAATTCGAATTGACTCATTTTAAATGATTTGTTTATTAAAATGAAACGATTGGTCCATTGTCTCGTTTCCCAATTGATCTATTCAAACGACCCTTATATTGTTTGTCTTACACTATAGTACCCGAACTTTCAAAATTTTACAAACAGGTCCAATCTGTTGCTTTGAGGAATTTCAAATCACTAGCTGTTGATATGCATTTGAAATTTACTAGACATATATATGGAAATCACGCCATGAATTTGTCACAAATCTAAATACAGTTACCAAACATATGATTCAGTATTTGGAAATCCAAATACCAAATAGCAAAATCTAAATCCTTCTATCCGAACACCATCAGTAACTTTGGTGAACAAACACACATCTTGGGATGATAAAGAGAGTTACGTACCATGTCGTCGGTGCAGCGACGAGCAAATGATGAAGCTAGCAAGAATGAGGAGGATCGTGAACAATGCTGCACCGGTTCGCAGCATCTTCTTTTCACGTTTGCTCCACCGTCTGCCCGCCATCAAGCCACTGCTGTTGTTGATGTTCTTCTTCTTCATCTTTCATCAAAGCTGTCATTCAGTTTCTTGAAGTATTGCTTCTTCTTTTTTATATCTCACGCAACTTGTCACTTGGGAAAGCTGGCTGGGTTGAAGACTTGAAGAAGGAGGCCAAGACGCATTCTCTACTATACTGAAATTAATTACTGTCACGTAAAGGTGATAGATGTTTGAACGACCAAACCGAAAGGTGTGAAGAGATATAGATATAGCAACCGTCGTCTTTTTATTCGATTATATAATATATTAACCAATTTTCTGCGGTTATTATTTTTCTTTCATATTTATGTAGTATATGAACTTTGTTTCATAAGGGATAACTATTTATTGTGAGTTTGGTCAGGATCAATGATAATATCAAACAATACGGGTAAGTTGAAGATCATATTCAGTGTTCACGGTCATCTGATTTTTATTGTCCAACAGTTTTTCAACTTTTTGAAATTGTAATATAGAAGTCAATCTTCAACTTATTTCCTTCAATCTGGCGACAACACGTAGAAGATTCAAATGATCATAGATGCAATGATTACATTGGAGTAATCTTCAACTTATTTTTCTATCTTATATAAATATATTACTGAACAAACTTAAGATTTGGACATTTGATGACATTAACCTTGGCTTGTCAATGGCAAATTCAGCCCTCAATTGATACATATAACTCATGTCCATCATTCAATTTGTGAGTGGTATTCTCACCCATAGAACGCGAACGCCAAAGATACCATTATAGATCCTTACTAGCCTTTTACCCGGCCCGTTGGCCGGAGAGATTTATTTTATAATTTATATGTTTAAATCATTTTGGATCTTCTAAATATTTTGTAACCGAGTTTGTAGTATGTTTATATTGAAATTTTCAATATTTAGCACACTCACTTGTGATGCTTCGGTTTTCGAATCATAAATTATGCCGCTGTCACGTCCCATTTAGAACTTATATCAAAATTTGTCAACCAAAACACTAATATTTAGCGTACGCCAACCTAAACCACACACACATATATATAGTTCAAGCTAGCGTGCGCCAGGAGTACGTTATACTCTTGCGTTCATACTACCATACGACCATTGAGTTTTACTATTTAGACCTGAATTAACCGGATTTTTTTGGGGCATTATACTATACCCTAACCTCTAATAGGTGAACTCTAGTCCCTAATTCTGTAACCTCTAATTTATGCACATACTTCGTAATACCTATCTTCTATCGTATCTTGAGTTAAATAAAAAGTATAGTATACCTTGATATTACATATACATACATATATATATATATATATATATATATATGTATGTATGTATATTACACTCAAAATTATCTAGAGATCTCGCTTTTACCCCCATAACGCCAGAGAACCATTGGGGTTGTCTATTGTTCGATATATAATATATAAAAAGGTAGGGATGACGGGATCATAGCTCGATATGGTTTTATTATGTTCATCTTATCAGAGGTTATGTTCTTTTTTGCTTTTTTTGGCTTCTTTTTCATTCTACTTTAGTACCTATGGTTGTGATCAGAGGTATCTAGCCCTCGAAAGGGATTGGGATTTTAGGTCCTTTGGAAATCCAATACATATTAATGATCCTCGAGTTTGGACGAACTCGAGACCAATGTTGTAAAAATTATGACTTTTTAGTGAGAAATTCTTAGTAAAGATACTTCATTATTGGATTTATTCATCCATATTGAAACTTGACACACACTGTAGCCCTCATGATGACTAAATTCTCTAATCTCGACTCATTTCCATTTTGGATGTTTTTTTTATCCAGACACTTAAATTTAGTATATTATACAATATGTATCCATTGTTAATTTTTGAAGTTTATACTAAACCTCAACCGGTGGTCATTGTTTATATGTTGACTTAGAATCTCAATCTAAGACACTCACACACACTATCGAAGATTTTTGGTCTTAACATGGTCGTTGAATGTGTAATTTACAAAGATTTTATCGCTTATATATTAATAATTGATAAAGAGTGTCTCCAATACACACATATTTTAAGTGCATTTAAAATGTCTTATCATTTGAACAATATCAGTGTATTTCATTTGATTATTTGCATTAACTTATTATCTTATACAACATATATTAATTCGTTTTTCTCGAGTCTAGACGAACTGAAAACCAATTTTGAGAGTTGAGATTATTGGATAAAGATACTTGATTGCTGGATAAATATGTTTATCCCAATTGACGATCTTACTAAAAATTGCCAACCTTTATTTGGTAAATGCCTATGTTAGTAGTTGATGAAACGTGATGTTTATCGTAGATTCTGAACAGTGATTTTTCTAACCTTCACATCTATTATTTTTCAAGGAATCTTGTATCTCATCCTAGGGTATGAAGTCAAAGTTCGTCAACAATCATACTTAAGTCATTTTGAAAATTTTGATTTATAATCGTCGAAGATATCTCCAAGGCTGAAAGAAAATTTCTTAGCATACGACTTAGAACCTCAATAGAGCTTGCTCAATCGACATGATATAGAGCAAATATTATTAATGTGAACTTAGGTCACATTATCAAATTATTGCACATGCGATACCTCTTCATTTGAGGAATTTAAGGTAGAACATGATCTGAATAAATAAGAAATTTTTTTAAATAAATAACTGTAACTACTCGATCAAGATTGTACTCTGACATTTTGCTAAATAATACTGTTTTATTTTATAGATATATATTGTACGAATAAGATAATGTTTCATTGCAACAAAATATAAAGTAATTTAGTTTATTTTTCAAAGGTAATTGAATGACAAATGTTTATTTTCTCTCTTTTCATATATATTTTGGTTTAATCGATTAAAACATAATTGTTTATGTGTATGTTTGTTTATTTTTTCATCAAAATGTAACTTATCATTGAATTTTAGTAAAAATGAGTAGAAAATTTATTTCATAAGGTTTAATCAGATATTTTTTATTTAAATAAATATGATATATGTCACTCTCTTTTTTCGTATTTATATTTTGTTTATTTAAAAAAATTATTATTTATGTGTGTTTGGTTAAGTTTATCAACATGTAACTTATTATTAAAGACAAAAAAGAATAAATGGATAAATGAAAAAGAATAATTGGATAAAAGAAATGGAAATATTAAAGAAGAGAGAGGTATCTCCATAAATACATTAATAACTAATTTTTTGTTTGTAAAAAAGTTGTCCAACTTGGCAAATTGTAGATCCTCCAAGTGCTTATGTGGCAAGAATTTTTTTTTTTGAATTGCCATAATATATAGTATAGATAGATAGATAGATAGATATAGATGTTCCAAGAAGAGAGAGAGAGAGATTTTGGTTTAACCTCAACGAAAGAATCAAAGCAATAAAATTTGTATTATGTGTTGTCTCGGGAGAAAAATCTTGTTTAGTTTGGTTTCTGTGTTGGTCATCTCTAGTCGGCTAACCCGTAAGACAGTGCAGAGCACAGGCTAGGTAGTCCGAATTTTCCTTCATACGAATCAAGTCGTTGAGGGATATACCACGTTAACTCGCGTCTTGCACTGGCCGAACAAGAGGCTTTTTGCAATGAAGAGGTGAATGTGACTCCCATTTGCAAGTGACGATGGGTTAATATTAATGTACTGTTACGTTTCTCACGTTATAACACAAATAAAATTAACTATCATTGAATGGGTACACAACTTTCATACATTTATGCTACATATATATATATATATATATATATATATATATATATATATATATATATATATATATAGTACTACACAATTATGATAATTGCACCATCATGCATGTTCCTACTGAATTCGATGCAAGCGCATCCTCACCAATTGAACGTCCGGTTGGGCTGCGAGAACATGGCCAGCGCCTTCAGCAGCGTCGGCCGAAACCTCTGCGTGTCAATCGTCACGTTCTGGTTATCCAAGTAAATCGACTTGAACACCCCCCACCCCTTCCTCTCAAACGACGCCGGATCGGTGAAAACGGCGTCGTCCTCAGCGTACTCCCCCGCCAAACTGCTCTCCTCCCTTCCGATCCTGTACTCCAGGTACCTCACGTCCATGTCCGTCGACGGCTCCTCGTAGAACGTCCTCGCGCACCACTCCAGCGCCACGGGCACGACCTGGATGAAAACGGCGCCGTCCGGAAGGAAAACCACGTTCGTCAGGTCGGACCCGTGGACTCCCAACACGACGTCGCACGAGTGCACGACGCGAGCCGACGCGGGGAGATCCTGCATGGCGGATGGTTCCGCCACCGTGACGCGGAACCCGAGGCCCGTCGCCATCCTCGCGATGTCGCGGAGGTTGGTGAACGTGCGGACGGTCTTTCGAGAGATGATGAGAAGTCGGGGAACTGCAGCTGCAGATGATTTGTTGTTGTCTCCCGGTGGTTGGGGTTTGGTTGCGGCGGTGGTGGTGGTGGTGGTTGTTTTGTTTAAGGAGTAGACGGTTCTTAAGAGATGGATGAAGTCTTTGATTCTGTATGGAGATTGGAGCGGGTTGATGCTGAGTTCTTTCAGGTGGCGACCTTTTAGGCCTAAGGTTAGGGTTGAGAAGCAGTGTGTTTTTTCGCCCTGCCTTTCTTTGTCGATGTCGATCACTTCGTACCTGAAAATGATTTCCAAGGATATGGATGAATGATCCTAGCCATTTCATTTACAGTTGCAGAAACAAAGAACTTTTATTAGAGATGAAATTTGTCTAAATGTATACTACTTGAGGAATATATCAGATTATGGTGGCTTCTACAGTGCACTCACAATGATGATTTAATATAGAACCGCAGCTAATAAATACGTTATCCTAAGTGTCAAAACTTTAATTTCTAACCTTAAACCCTAAAAATGCTCTTTCATCGGTTCGGCATTGACGTAAGGAAGCTAATATCCCTTTTTTATTGGATTTTAGTGTCTTTCGCTTTATTTTTAGGCAAATAACAGAGCTGCCCATGACGTGGGTAAAAAATACTATTTTATTGGCATGTCGATTAGTATTTACTGCCACATTACGTTTTAATCTCTTGTACTCTCCTACCGATTTACAATCTATTGAGAGAAAAAAAACTTTTAACCCTAAACCTCAAATTGCAAATCCCTACCTTCAAAACAAAGTAAATACATCTTGAATGATTTTTATTCAAATTCATGTGTTTTCTTGTCTATTATATTACAAGTGACGATTAACATTCTTTTGACATAAATTATCTGCTTAGAATGACGATTATAAGACACTACACAAAAAAAAAAGTGAGTACACAGAAAACAAACTGACTTCTCACTGTACAAATTCTTCTAATACAACTCTCTTATCAATAGCAGATCATCACATAAAACTTTAAAGCACCACAATTTTATTCTGAAAATCATGACATGATAAAACCAATTAACCCAAATAACGACTCAATCAAAGAACTAGAAAAAAAAAAGAAGAAGAAATTCGTACCTGGATAGTGCTCCTGTTATTGGTTTGAGCAAGGGCACCAGCCACGACTGATAGTCCGTCGCCAAAAGCTCTACTTCCCCCTCGAAGGGACGAGCGGTGGCGAAAAGAGGGACGAGGACGTCGGTGAAGAGGTGAAATCGGTGCCCGGCGTACCCAGCAAGTGAGAAGATCACGCCGGCGTCGTCGTGAATTTCGTAGCAGAACGGCAGGTCCGGATCGCTCGGCGGCACCATTTTTAGTGACCATTCTCTTACGGTCGCCATTGCGTAGGGATCGTCGTTTCTCGCGTAGGGCCTGACGCTGAACGACGACGTGTTGCCGTTTTCAGGGGACAGGTGGATTGTATCATTCTCTGACGTGGCGACGTAGTAAACAGTCCATGAGTTTGGGTCGACTCTAATGTCTCCTCGTAAGTCGCAGAAGTCTGACCGACCGCCGGTGGTGCATACCGCCGGCGGCGGGATTGCTATTTCGTTCTGTTTGACCGTAGTAACCTCTGCTGCGTGCGAACAAGAAAATGTTTGTCAAACCAATATTTTAGAAACCTTACCATAGTGGTCTATCTGAGCATAAATGTCAGGATATCGAAACTCAAATCAATTGTGTAGTCAGAAATTTATTTAAGGTAAATCTAATGTGATAAAACGTACTTATGTTTTAAGATGTGTTATCAAATTCTGAATTTTTTTAAAATACATTTATCTGCAAATTATAAGAGATGTTAAGATACTTTACCGAAATTCATTCATGATTTCATCTCTCAAATGATTCTGAAGTGTTTATTCACTTTACTCGGTGTCCTTTAACACTTATAATAACAACTAATAGCAACAAATGCCCTTAAATTTTATTTTTTTTATAAACGGAGTTACAAAATATAATTAAAAAGTTAAACAGAAATGGAAAAAAATTGCTTTTGCCGTAAAATTGTTTACAATAATAGGACGATCTATTATTCAATTTACAATCCCATAAAAAAATTTACTACCAATTTTGGGTCAAAGTGGTACAAAGAACCTACTTTAGCCTTAAGTGGCTCCACTACTACATCAAAACGATAGGCAATTTCAGCGTTACGAAACGATTGAACCACGGCTCAACCACCATTTCAATACAAAATACTCTATTACTAACTTTTTCAATATAATTTCCAGTACGCTTTCACAATTCAAACTCATACCTGCTTCATATTTACTTTCAATATACGAATTTCTCATTAAAATCTTACCTTCCTCCTCCTTTAAAGGCTGAGAACTACTGCTGGTACCGTTTGCAAGTGGTGGAGTCTCCTCCACCGATTCCATTCCGATTCTTCCATCTTTCTCTGAAAATTTCAGATGACAAAAAGTAAACACATCATATTAAGGAAACATCAAGACTCAAGAGTTGACTTTGAGGCTTGATGTTAAATTATGCATGCATGCATGCATGTTGTACCGTTGCCGCTGGTCGTGCTCGTTTCCACAGTAGAGATGCTACTGGTTCTGTCATCGATCCTCGTCGTTTCAGTGTCCCGTTTCACAGATTCTTCTTGCAGTAGTGGTTGACTTTCCCGCAGAATCATTTGCTGTCGGGATTCTTCTGGCTGTGGCCGTTGACTGTCCTCCAGAATGCCTTGCTGCCGGGATTGATCTTGTGGCTGTAGTGGTTGACTTTCCTGCAGAATGGTTTGCTGTTCGGAGCTCCTCGCGTCAACACGGGCTTCATTACCGGTTGAGTTTTCTGAGAAAGGTTAGAAGCACTCATATTAACTTGAGTCGTTGGGAGAAGGGTATGCTGGATCTTATACAATCTCATATATGGTACTTAACCACTTCATTACACGCCCCCTCAAACGAAAGCCGATTCATGGACTTCCTCACCTTGTGTTTTTCTGTAAGAATGATTCTGATCAGCTTTTGGCGTTAGCTGAGTGGAGTTGCTTGTATAATCTTGTGCAGTTGCGACAATGTTTATGATTTCTGTGTCTGCACAGGTTATCGATCATCATCCCAAGGGAAACTGTGTCAGTCAATCATTCCTCTACCCAAAAACGCTCCCTTTAATTATATGCCAAAATAAACCTCAAAAGTTTGAAGAGTAAAGTAATTTGAGGATACGCTACACTCGCTGGTCTTGCTAACATCAACAACTCCCAGAGGTCCGATCTGATCAACTGCATCCAGACCAACATGCAGCATACAAAGTAAGATCGACGACATGCATATATATAATCCGATTCAAGTCATATCAACAACGCACATGCATGAATGCACAGCACAAGGGTATAGCTGATGGAAGAATAGAAAAGAATATATAATACCGTATTGAGAGAATCTGACGCAAACGAAGAAGCCAGTGATCATTGACCAGGTTATCCTCCATTTGGTCTGTTCGTACTTCATCAACCTCCTGGCCCGCAATGCGTCGTACTTCTTCATTGTGATGATCCAAAGAAGAGAAAAAATTCAAGTTTTAACTGCGGGTGTGGATTCTTCAATTCACCTTATAAAATTTATGTATCGTCGGAATAATGGCGAGTTACGTTGGAGAAGCTAGGCGGCACGCATTCTAATAACTGGTTGTTATAGATATTGACCGAAAATGATTGACGATGAATATGATATAAGAACTGGAAGGTGTTATGTATAAAACGATCGAGGGAAGTGCCGTGGGGGTTACATACTAACATAAAGTGTCTCGATTTTTCAAATTGATTGCGATGGCGATGGCGATGGCGATGGGGGGCGCATGATTATGCCGTGATTACAGCATCGGAAAGAAAGACCGACCAACCCACCCACCCACCCACCGGACGTGTCAACTTGGGAACCTTTTTTCGGCCACGACTGGGCTGCCGGCCTATTAAGCATCACGATCGCATGTGCGTCTCATGTTGGGCCGAAGCCTGCAGCTAATGCTCCCCGTACTGGAAGCCGCAATCAGCCAAGCGGTGAGACCAAAGGCCCATATCTCCCCCATCCATTATCAATTTCAGCGCATCAGTGATGGATAAGAGGCCAGTTCAAAGTCGAACGCACCAATAATGGATCAGAGTCTAGGCCCAGCTGACTGAACCAGTCGCATGATGCCCGCCGGCCCAGTCATTGTACAAGGAACCGAATCCCTAACATTAAAGAGAAATTTCAACAGCAAATGGACTTCACCAATCAACTTGTTGTACAGTGGCTGAGTGTTTGAATAATTGATTCCTAGACAAGAGGCGGGAAAATCACAACGGCGGAACGACGGATCCGGCACTCACAATACAATATGATTCACACCCCACCTAGCTAGGTGTTGAGGAGGATGTGGAGCTACGTACACAATTATGATAATTGCACCATCATGCATGTTCCTACTGAATTCGATGCAAGCGCATCCTCACCAATTGAACGTCCGGTTGGGCTGCGAGAACATGGCCAGCGCCTTCAGCAGCGTCGGCCGAAACCTCTGCGTGTCAATCGTCACGTTCTGGTTATCCAAGTAAATCGACTTGAACACCCCCCACCCCTTCCTCTCAAACGACGCCGGATCGGTGAAAACGGCGTCGTCCTCAGCGTACTCCCCCGCCAAACTGCTCTCCTCCCTTCCGATCCTGTACTCCAGGTACCTCACGTCCATGTCCGTCGACGGCTCCTCGTAGAACGTCCTCGCGCACCACTCCAGCGCCACGGGCACGACCTGGATGAAAACGGCGCCGTCCGGAAGGAAAACCACGTTCGTCAGGTCGGACCCGTGGACTCCCAACACGACGTCGCACGAGTGCACGACGCGAGCCGACGCGGGGAGATCCTGCATGGCGGATGGTTCCGCCACCGTGACGCGGAACCCGAGGCCCGTCGCCATCCTCGCGATGTCGCGGAGGTTGGTGAACGTGCGGACGGTCTTTCGAGAGATGATGAGAAGTCGGGGAACTGCAGCTGCAGATGATTTGTTGTTGTCTCCCGGTGGTTGGGGTTTGGTTGCGGCGGTGGTGGTGGTGGTGGTTGTTTTGTTTAAGGAGTAGACGGTTCTTAAGAGATGGATGAAGTCTTTGATTCTGTATGGAGATTGGAGCGGGTTGATGCTGAGTTCTTTCAGGTGGCGACCTTTTAGGCCTAAGGTTAGGGTTGAGAAGCAGTGTGTTTTTTCGCCCTGCCTTTCTTTGTCGATGTCGATCACTTCGTACCTGAAAATGATTTCCAAGGATATGGATGAATGATCCTAGCCATTTCATTTACAGTTGCAGAAACAAAGAACTTTTATTAGAGATGAAATTTGTCTAAATGTATACTACTTGAGGAATATATCAGATTATGGTGGCTTCTACAGTGCACTCACAATGATGATTTAATATAGAACCGCAGCTAATAAATACGTTATCCTAAGTGTCAAAACTTTAATTTCTAACCTTAAACCCTAAAAATGCTCTTTCATCGGTTCGGCATTGACGTAAGGAAGCTAATATCCCTTTTTTATTGGATTTTAGTGTCTTTCGCTTTATTTTTAGGCAAATAACAGAGCTGCCCATGACGTGGGTAAAAAATACTATTTTATTGGCATGTCGATTAGTATTTACTGCCACATTACGTTTTAATCTCTTGTACTCTCCTACCGATTTACAATCTATTGAGAGAAAAAAAACTTTTAACCCTAAACCTCAAATTGCAAATCCCTACCTTCAAAACAAAGTAAATACATCTTGAATGATTTTTATTCAAATTCATGTGTTTTCTTGTCTATTATATTACAAGTGACGATTAACATTCTTTTGACATAAATTATCTGCTTAGAATGACGATTATAAGACACTACACAAAAAAAAAAGTGAGTACACAGAAAACAAACTGACTTCTCACTGTACAAATTCTTCTAATACAACTCTCTTATCAATAGCAGATCATCACATAAAACTTTAAAGCACCACAATTTTATTCTGAAAATCATGACATGATAAAACCAATTAACCCAAATAACGACTCAATCAAAGAACTAGAAAAAAAAAAGAAGAAGAAATTCGTACCTGGATAGTGCTCCTGTTATTGGTTTGAGCAAGGGCACCAGCCACGACTGATAGTCCGTCGCCAAAAGCTCTACTTCCCCCTCGAAGGGACGAGCGGTGGCGAAAAGAGGGACGAGGACGTCGGTGAAGAGGTGAAATCGGTGCCCGGCGTACCCAGCAAGTGAGAAGATCACGCCGGCGTCGTCGTGAATTTCGTAGCAGAACGGCAGGTCCGGATCGCTCGGCGGCACCATTTTTAGTGACCATTCTCTTACGGTCGCCATTGCGTAGGGATCGTCGTTTCTCGCGTAGGGCCTGACGCTGAACGACGACGTGTTGCCGTTTTCAGGGGACAGGTGGATTGTATCATTCTCTGACGTGGCGACGTAGTAAACAGTCCATGAGTTTGGGTCGACTCTAATGTCTCCTCGTAAGTCGCAGAAGTCTGACCGACCGCCGGTGGTGCATACCGCCGGCGGCGGGATTGCTATTTCGTTCTGTTTGACCGTAGTAACCTCTGCTGCGTGCGAACAAGAAAATGTTTGTCAAACCAATATTTTAGAAACCTTACCATAGTGGTCTATCTGAGCATAAATGTCAGGATATCGAAACTCAAATCAATTGTGTAGTCAGAAATTTATTTAAGGTAAATCTAATGTGATAAAACGTACTTATGTTTTAAGATGTGTTATCAAATTCTGAATTTTTTTAAAATACATTTATCTGCAAATTATAAGAGATGTTAAGATACTTTACCGAAATTCATTCATGATTTCATCTCTCAAATGATTCTGAAGTGTTTATTCACTTTACTCGGTGTCCTTTAACACTTATAATAACAACTAATAGCAACAAATGCCCTTAAATTTTATTTTTTTTATAAACGGAGTTACAAAATATAATTAAAAAGTTAAACAGAAATGGAAAAAAATTGCTTTTGCCGTAAAATTGTTTACAATAATAGGACGATCTATTATTCAATTTACAATCCCATAAAAAAATTTACTACCAATTTTGGGTCAAAGTGGTACAAAGAACCTACTTTAGCCTTAAGTGGCTCCACTACTACATCAAAACGATAGGCAATTTCAGCGTTACGAAACGATTGAACCACGGCTCAACCACCATTTCAATACAAAATACTCTATTACTAACTTTTTCAATATAATTTCCAGTACGCTTTCACAATTCAAACTCATACCTGCTTCATATTTACTTTCAATATACGAATTTCTCATTAAAATCTTACCTTCCTCCTCCTTTAAAGGCTGAGAACTACTGCTGGTACCGTTTGCAAGTGGTGGAGTCTCCTCCACCGATTCCATTCCGATTCTTCCATCTTTCTCTGAAAATTTCAGATGACAAAAAGTAAACACATCATATTAAGGAAACATCAAGACTCAAGAGTTGACTTTGAGGCTTGATGTTAAATTATGCATGCATGCATGCATGTTGTACCGTTGCCGCTGGTCGTGCTCGTTTCCACAGTAGAGATGCTACTGGTTCTGTCATCGATCCTCGTCGTTTCAGTGTCCCGTTTCACAGATTCTTCTTGCAGTAGTGGTTGACTTTCCCGCAGAATCATTTGCTGTCGGGATTCTTCTGGCTGTGGCCGTTGACTGTCCTCCAGAATGCCTTGCTGCCGGGATTGATCTTGTGGCTGTAGTGGTTGACTTTCCTGCAGAATGGTTTGCTGTTCGGAGCTCCTCGCGTCAACACGGGCTTCATTACCGGTTGAGTTTTCTGAGAAAGGTTAGAAGCACTCATATTAACTTGAGTCGTTGGGAGAAGGGTATGCTGGATCTTATACAATCTCATATATGGTACTTAACCACTTCATTACACGCCCCCTCAAACGAAAGCCGATTCATGGACTTCCTCACCTTGTGTTTTTCTGTAAGAATGATTCTGATCAGCTTTTGGCGTTAGCTGAGTGGAGTTGCTTGTATAATCTTGTGCAGTTGCGACAATGTTTATGATTTCTGTGTCTGCACAGGTTATCGATCATCATCCCAAGGGAAACTGTGTCAGTCAATCATTCCTCTACCCAAAAACGCTCCCTTTAATTATATGCCAAAATAAACCTCAAAAGTTTGAAGAGTAAAGTAATTTGAGGATACGCTACACTCGCTGGTCTTGCTAACATCAACAACTCCCAGAGGTCCGATCTGATCAACTGCATCCAGACCAACATGCAGCATACAAAGTAAGATCGACGACATGCATATATATAATCCGATTCAAGTCATATCAACAACGCACATGCATGAATGCACAGCACAAGGGTATAGCTGATGGAAGAATAGAAAAGAATATATAATACCGTATTGAGAGAATCTGACGCAAACGAAGAAGCCAGTGATCATTGACCAGGTTATCCTCCATTTGGTCTGTTCGTACTTCATCAACCTCCTGGCCCGCAATGCGTCGTACTTCTTCATCGTGATGATCCAAAGAAGAGAAAAATTCAAGTTCTTAACTGCGGGTGTGGATTCTTCAATTCACCTTATAAAATTTATGTATCGTCGGAATAATGGCGAGTTACGTTGGAGAAGCTAGGCAGCACGCATTTGTAATAACTGGTTGTTATAGATATTGACCGAAAATGATTGACGATGAATATGATATAAGAACTGGAAGGTGTTATGTATAAAACGATCGAGGGAAGTGCCGTGGGGTTACATACTAACATAAATCGTCTCGATTTTTCAAATAGTCATTTTTGTCTTTATCGTGTTTTCAATACGTTATAAGCATATTTGAAGTTGTTCAAGTATTTGTTTAGATGATTTATAGTCAAATACCAAACAAAATTTATCAACAGTGATGAATGACACGTACAAATTAAGCCGTTAGATTGGGGCTTATGAAGTTTGATATGAGATATCTATCTATAAAGTATCTTAAAATGCTTTAAATCGTAAACCCCGCCAACTTAAAGAAGCATAGAACGACAAGAGACCAAACAACAATTACTCAAATCGTAAACCCCACCAAATTACATGGAAGTTTATGTTACTGATTGTTGTCGAGCAAACTGTGTGCAAGTCTGACATTCTACTGTGCTCCTTCTTAAACTTTTTCTTTAAATTATTCCCATTTGAGTCTAAGTCACTATTACAACTAGGATAGGCAAGGGGTCTTGTAAGCCTACAAATACCCCACTATTTTTGGCCTATGTTTGCAACTCACAGAGGTCTATAATTTGTTGCTATAACAATGAGGATGGTCCTAATCGGTTAGTCGGTTAACCATTTAACCATAGATGAATTATTAGTTAAATTTGGCTATCGAGAACTGACCGTTTACTATTTATTCGGTTATTGGTATAACCGTTAAGCACCGGTTCCGGTTCGATTATCAATTACACCATTAATGGGATAACTGTTTACCATCCCTACATCCAATACATGAGTCCTCACCATTTCTCTTAAATTGGAGTCTTCTGTGATTTTTATGTTGGGAAATCAAGTAAACAATTCCACCACGCAAAAAAAGAAAGAAGCAAGTACATAATATAAATTTCCAGGACCTCATTTTCCCTTTCAATATTAGCATGTCAACTATCATCATGTGAATGAGTATAAATGAAATAACTGTGCAAAATATTGTAATGTGAGTTTCCAAATACAATTGATATAATTGGAACGAAAAATATATAAAATTATTTTGATGTCTACTTATAAAAAAAGTTCATTATCACAAGTTGCATAATAAATCGTACGAATGTTGGAATATAATAATATTTTGACAAGATTTTGAATGACACCATTATAAAAATTATAGAATGACAACACTAAAAATAATTGAAATGTTATCATGAAATTTATTAATGTAAAAAAAAAATGAATTCACCCGCCCAATGGGCGGGCTCAAAGCTAATAAGGCTTACAAACAATTGTTGACGGAAAATAATTGTGAAAGCCCAATTCGATCCGATAACGTTATTTGCCCGTTCTAGCTGTCCATGGGCTTATAGTCCAGGGTCCGTTGAAGAAAATGGATCGGTTTGAAAGCTTTGGCCCAACCCAAACGACACATTCGAAAGCTTCTTCGTCCTCAGTGAACTATACCGTAAAAAGGGAAGGGAAAAAAAAAAAAAAACGTTTACTGACGAACTCCGTTCTATTGCTTAGCGATGGTTGAATTCGACTCCCGATTCACCTAAAGAAACCCCAATCAAATCAACACAAAAATTCCCAGACCGGAAGAATCTCGTCTCCAACCAATCTCCAATGGCGTCGTCTTCTTCTCCTTCACTGATGGACTCGCTCTTCCAGCGCAGTCTCGACGACATCATCAAGGGCCTGCGCCACCAACAAGCTGGGGAGTCAGCCTTCGTGTCCAAGGTCCTCGAAGAAGTTCGCCGGGAGATCAAATCGACCGACTCCCACACCAAATCGACTGCCCTCCAGAAGCTCACCTATCTCCACTCCATTTGTTTCGTGGACATGTCCTGGGCTGCTTTCCACGCCATCGAATGCATTTCCTACCCGAATTTCACCCACAAGAAGGTTGGTTACCTCGCCATCTCCCAGTCGTTTCAGGAATCCACCCCTGTGATTCTGCTGATTTCCAACCAATTGCGCAAGGATCTGAAGAGCAACGTGGAGGTCGAGGTGAGTTTGGCCCTAGAATGCCTCTCCAGAATTGGGAACCTTGATCTGTGTCGCGATCTTACCCCTGAAGTTTTCACTTTGATGGCCAGTTCTAGGATTCCTGTTAGGAAGAAAGCTATAGGTGTTGTTTTGAGGCTGTTTGGGAAATACCCAGATGCAGTTAGGGTGTGTTTTAAGAGGTTGGTGGAGAGTTTGGAGAGCAGTGACTCTCCACCAATTGTGTCTGCAGTTATTGGTGTGTTCTGTGAACTTGCTTCGAAAGACCCCAAGGCGTATCTTCCCTTGGCACCTGAGTTTTATAAGATATTGGTTGATTCCAGGAACAATTGGGTCTTGATCAAAGTGTTGAAGATATTCACTAAGCTGGCTCCTCTCGAGCCGAGGTTGGCTAAAAAAATAGTCGAACCGATTTGTGAGCTGATGAGCAAGACTGGAGCTAAATCTTTGATGTTCGAGTGTATCAGGACCATCTTGACTAGCTTGGCAGAGCATGAATCTGCAGTAAAGCTTGCAGCTGGAAGAATTAATGAGCTATTGATTGATGAGGATCCGAATCTCAGGTATCTTGGATTGCATGCTTTGGCCATAGTTGCCCCCAAGCATATTTGGGCAGTGTTGGAGAACAAGGAATTTGTGATCAAATCTTTAAGCGATCCGGATCCCAACATAAAGCTTGAATCTTTGCGGCTGGTTATGGCAATGGTGTCCGAGAGCAACGTGGTTGAGATTTGTCGGGTTTTGGTCAACTACGCTACTAAATCCGAGCCAGAGTTCTGCAATGTGATTCTTGGCTCAATTTTGTCCACATGTTCCAATAATGTGTATGAGATCATAGTTGATTTTGACTGGTATGTGTCACTTCTAGGCGAAATGTCGAGAATCCAACATTGCCAGAAAGGTGACGAAATTGAGAATCAGCTTATTGACATTGGTTTGAGGGTCCAGGATGTCAGACCAGAGCTTGTCCGTGTTGGCCGTGATCTCTTAATGGATCCTGCTTTACTTGGTAATCCTTTCTTGCACAGGATCTTATCTGCTGCTGCTTGGCTGTGCGGGGAATATGTGGAGTTCATCAGAAACCCTGTTGAACTCATGGAGTCATTGTTGCAGCCCCGGACGAGTCTCTTACCTCCATCAGTGAGAGCTGTGTATCTGGAGTCTGCTTTTAAAGCACTAGTGTTTTGTCTTCATTCTTATCTACAGAGTGCTACCAGTAGTGATCATTCAGCTCTGGGATTATCAGACCCTGGAGTGTCAAGTCAGTCATATGATGAATATTCTGGAGCACATGGGGAAAATGGAGAGGAATCTGGAACAACTCTTATACAGGAAAACCACATCACCCCCGACTCTGTTCTTCGCCTGTTAAACTTGATCGACATGGCTGTGGGTCCACTATCAGGCAGCTATGATGTGGAAATACAGGAAAGGACCCGGAACATACTTGGTTTCACAGAGTTAATAAAGCCAGTACTATCTGATTCCTTACATCCACAAGATGAAAGACATAAACAGCAAGCTGAAGCTTCAAAAATGGTTAGATTATTACATGATACATTCTCTGATGAGCTTGGACCCGTCTCAATGAGTGCTCAGGGGAGAGTTCCTGTCCCGGATGGACTAGTTCTCTATGAGAATCTTGCTGATTTGGAAGCGGTATGTGGAAGTAGCTTACCTGCATCAAGTGCAACAATTTCTTTTGAGGGCTCTCACAACGTGGAAGGTGCTACTAGTATCTTTATCTCTGACCAGAAAGAAGAATCAGAGCCGTCATCCGAATCCACTTCATTGCTTGCTGAACACCGTAAGAGACATGGATTATACTATCTGCCTTCGGAGAAGAACACTGAACATCATGAAGCAAACAATGACTATCCACCTGCCAATGAACTGAAATCAGGTGTTACCGTAAGTAATGATGCTCAGGATCTCGCTAAGCTTGCTGAACAGTCTTTTCTACCAAAGAGAAAGTCGAAGCAAGTGAAGGCCAGGCCAGTTGTAGTGAAGTTGGATGAAGGAGACGTGCTGCCCATCTCTTCTAAGATACCGCAGGCGAAAGACGATTCGCTTTCAGAAGCTGTTAGAGATGTTCTTTTAGGTAATGAAGCTGATGCTGACACATTGACGCAGAAAGCTGCTGCTGATTCAGTTAGTAGGAAGAAAGGCAAAGAGAAACTGAATGCTAAGGAACAAGAAGATGATTTGGATCATATGGATTCGCAAAGTGGAACGGTCCAGAATCCTGTTAAAGAGCGAAGTAAGAGAAGTTCGAGGAAGCAGAATGCTGATGAGGGGGACCATGGTGGGGATAAGGGAAAGCAGAAGAGAAGACATCGACATGGTAAGCATAGAACACGAGAGGGAGTTCAAAATCCTCCTGCCAATGTTATTTCACAGACACCAGTTCCTGATTTACTTCTATAGTGTCCAACTGTTTGTCAGATGTGCGTTTTAAGTAGTAACTTTGGAGGATCTGATTGATTTTTATACCCTAGTGCTCCTTCGTCCAAAGTTTTTGTGGTCATCCCATCTTACATTATCTGAAACATCTTCTGTAAATTTTGTACTTGGCCCTTTTTCTTTTTTTTTTGGTTAGACCTTCCTGTTTTGCTTTCTGAGGGGATATTGTTCCTTGTTTACAACGCTGTAAAAACATGCACTTTTTGGTCAGAGTGACAAGTTGGAATTGAGTTTTTGGGAGTTGAAGAAATTGGTAAAGCAAGAGAGTCATGATTTGTTGCTTTTCTATGCATGGTTCTTGAATTGTCTGAGTAGTTTGTGGCCTGTGATGATTTCTGAGATGCGACTATAGTATGCTAATCACCAGAATCTGAAATGCTTCAGCAGTCTTACTGCAGTGCGTTAATCATCAATCGATGCTAGGAAATTGCTGATGCCCGATTGACAGAACCAATTCAATTCCCAGGAATTGCAGGATCATTGAATTCTCCAAGAAAGCCATACTTTCTTACCTGGAATGACTCCACTTCCCTTGCTCAAAAGCTCTTTCCTTTTAGTAAATTGGAAGGCTGCCTAGCAAGGTTGACGTGCCTTCCTTTCATCATTATCTCTGACATGCACAACAATTAGGTGCTCACTTTGATGACTGGTAGTAGAAGAAAGAGGAAGAAGAGATTTCAACCCTTTCCGCCGCAGACTAGTTGCAGTAAACTCACAATAGAATCAATTTCCTCCCTCCACCTATTCTGACCCGTCTCATTCTTGATTCTATTTTTATCTAAATTATATGTGATTTTACTCAAATTTACTTAGTATCTTATTTTTATTATCACATATTATAAATTTGTAAATAGATGAGAACTTTCATTTCTCGAAATAATTTAATTATATTTATCATATTACATTTTGTTTCTTGAGTTTTAATGAAAAAAATGAAAATTATAATGTTTTTCTTTTAAATAATTCACTCCCGTGATAAATTACACAACCTGAATCCGACCTACCACCAAATAAGTATGGATATTGAAATACTTGTCTCGAACTTGTGCATTGCCATTCCTAAAATTGGGGGTTGATATGGAGGGAGAGAAAACAAAGAACGAGAAGGATTTGAGAATGACCAATAATGCTGGTCCCGTCGGATTATTTACTCAACTATATTAATAATCTTAATTAATCTCTCCTTCATATACATATATCATTCAACTCGTCTCATAAAAGAAATCATACAAAATTCTATCATAATTCAAATGAGTAATTAGGACTCGATTAGGAAGTCGATCGATAGTGGATTGCATAAATAAAACAAGTAGGCTATAAAACAAAGAAAGATAAGGTAGAAGTGAAATAAGTAACTAGGGTTGAATGATCTCAGTTCACATCATAATAGTCTTTATCCTACACATTTTATGTGGTTAGAACTTAAAAGAGTAACCTTGTGAACCAGTCAAATCGTTTGGTTCATCCTAACTGTTCAATCAAAATGAACCAAAACGGATATCGTAATTGATTTGACGGTTCTACTGTTCTACAAATACGGTCCGGTTCTGATGACAAGGGTACCAAGAAATTAAAAGTATATATAAAGCATGGACCGTGGCATCCTCTTGAATTTGACATGAGAGTAGACTTAGGCAATGACTAACATCGTACACTAATAGCTACCCATAAAATTCCACAAAAGATTACATATAAAAATTCATATAAATTTGAAGGTAAAGTTCGGCCATAGCATGATGTCCGACTCCGACCATACCAAGAAACAAAAAGGCGTTAATATGATCGATTAATAAAGAAGAAGAAAAAGGATGCGGCATGAAACTAGGCAATGACTTATTCAACCACGCAATGCTGAAGACTGGGGAAAGTAGTGAGTAGTGATGACAACAATGGTGCGGTCGGTATCTCACTAGTATTCGTTTCGTACTAAGTGCATGTCAGGCAGAGTAATATCCTAGTATGTACGAGTAAGTCGGGCAATCCAATTTTTTTATGAGTTGTTTGGATGGCTCAATTACAAAGCGAGACAATTTAACCAATTGTCTCGTTTTATAAAATGAGTCAATTCGAATTACATGCTCTCACCCCCAGACAATTGTGATTGCCTCAAAACGAGTCATTTCGGAATTCCCCCATATCAAATTGCTTCATTCAAAATTTCTGCCGCCAAACGAGTCAATCTGGCCCAATTGTCTCAAAACGAGATAATTGTGTCAGATTGATTCATCAGAATTCCTCATCCAATCTGGCCCAATTGTCTCAAAACGAAGACAATTGTGATTATAAGAACATATAATAGAGAACATATTTTTTAAATGAATGAGAATATCGTAGAAGGAATAATTGAACCTAAATAGTCGAAAGATAGAGTTTTAAAATTTCCTTGGGAGGAAAATAAAATTTTAGAGAGATTAAAAAAGAGAGAAAATACATATAAATATTGATGCAAATCATGATTGACACATATCGAATCCCACACACGTCGGGTCAGAAAATTGCCATCACGAAACTGCCAGTAGTATTAGTAGGGGTGTCAATTCGGGTTCGGTTTTTCGAGTTTACCCGAAACCGACCCGATTATATACATTTCCGGTTTTTTGGGTTTGGGTTCGTTTCGGGTTTTGGGTTTTTCGATTTCGGGTTCGGTTTTGCTTATCGATTTTTCGGGTTCCAGCTAAAAACCTCCAATGAATAGTAGTCAGCCCGTATTTTTAGGTGTTCGGGTTTCGGTTTTGCTTTAACCGAACCTGAACCCGATAAGGAATTTTCGGGTAACCGAAACCCGCAAGTCCTTATCGGGTTAGGGTTCGGTTTTAGTGATTTTCGGTTTTGAATTTTTTCGGATAACCAAACCCGACCCGAACTGACACCCCTAAGTATTAGTGGTAGAAATTAGGCCTCAAGCACGCAAGTTGCACGAAATTATTAAGTCGACTCTGATTCATCCTTCCGCCTGCCTTTCCGAGTTGGGGAAGTGGTGGCGATCCCATCCAATCCCATATTGGTGGGCGGCAGTTTCAGTAATTTCAACTGGTTTTTCGAGCTTAATGAAATGGCCACTTGGATTGACTTACCCACTTTTGCTGTCCTTATAGTTGACGCTGTGTGTAAACCCACCACAAATTTCTGCACCAAAGTGCGTTTTAAACTGGTGGCCGGTATGGACTTTTTAAAGCATGTTTCATGAAACCGTACTGTACAGGCGGTTCAACCACGAAATATCAATATTGAAGGCTAAATTGATAGACGGTATTTAATGTAATAGCGGTTGAACTACGATTAAACCACGATTTTACAATAAAATATTCTACCGCTGACTTTTCCAATACAATATTCGATACGATTTCATGTACCATGCTTTTAAGTGCTACATATACTTACCCCGATCTTAAAGTCGAATACAGCTGCTGGGTTTTCTTATTACTATTTGGAGGATAATGCAATTTCAGGTCACTTTCACTATCGATAGTAGGCAGGAAGGCTCTAGTATTGATTAGTCATGCTTTTTTTTTTTGGAAATATGTTTATTGGTAACGAATAGCTAGGGCTGGAAAGTCCCGTCTAGATCGGGTCATATATATGATTTTACGGTTCAGACAGAGGACCTCAAGTACATATGTGAAACTGGACCAAAAATACTATACGGTCGAACAAACCAATTTGTTTGGTATCTAAGATCAAATCAATAATCGAGAAAAAAGTGTTTTTTCTTGAAATTTGGATTGGAATACTATTGAATAACTTGAGTTATATCCACAATCCTAGACTAAACCAGACCGATAGACCAAAAAGATCCCATAATATAGATTATGAACCAAATCAAACCATTCTTACCAGTTTCGACTAATCCAGACCTTGATGCAGATCTGCATGTCAACAATAGGAAGGAAAAAGATTCATGGTTCGTAAGTAATTTAGAAATCGATCTTAATTAACTGACAAGTTGGCAACCTATGAAAACTTTAAAGGTGGGGGCAAGTCAACTCTACTGCCTCTCTATATAAATCCACCACAACCGATTCAAAACCTCGATTCTCATATCATTTCTCCCATCTCATATCAACATACTTTGCCACAACAACAAAATCCACACACACAAAACAAAACAAAAAAACAAAAAACCATAACGACGTCGCTCTGTCTTCCGATCACCACCGAGCACATGGCGACACCATCCACTCCCGACGACCGCCGCCCCGCCGCCGGATCGTCGTCGAAGCGACTAACCCTCGGCATCCTCATGTCCATATCTTCCCTCATGGCCCTCTGCGCCAAACACGCCGGCAAATTCTCCACCAAGCTCTCCAAAACCAACACCAATATTAATATTCCCGGCTGCCACCGTCAGCAGCGGCGGAGCCAGAAGTTGAAATTCGGTGAGCACTTTTCTCGCAGAATATATAAATTTCACTTATACTTAAATAAATTAATTTATCAAAATCAAATACAATAAAGTGAGTTCAATTCTTTCCCCGTAAGCATATTTAGCAGCTGGCCGAGCCTTAACACGACGAACACTAAAACAAACACCGAAAAATCAAAAAATTTACAAGTGCTATACTAGCTCTGGATCGAGGGACTGCGGCCCGCCTTGATCCGCAGCTGATATTTAGAAATTTGTTATCGTTTTACCAAAACTTATCTTGTGTCCCACGACAGAGCCCAACCGTCAACCGCCGCACGGCCTCTACTACTCCTCCGACAACGACGACGGCGGGGTACTCCGCTCGCCGAGATCGCCGCTGGTGCGTCACTCCAAGCAGCTGCTGACGCAGATCAGCAACAAGGCCGTCACGTTGGTCCACGGCGGCAGCAGGAACAATAATAATAAGGATCGGAGAGGCGGCGATGTGGCTGCGCCGGACGAGTTCGGGGACGGCGGCGTGTGGCAGCGGTCGATCCTGATGGGGGACAAGTGCCAGCCGTTGGATTTCTCCGGCGTGATTTACTACGACAGCTGCGGGAAGAAAGTCAACGAGGTTCCCGTCCGTTCGCCGCGGGCCAGCCCGTTGCCGCGCTACCTGACCCGTGGGCACTAAGAAAAAAAAAAAAAAAACCCCGGTCAAAGGAGGTGAGTGATTTACGTGAGGATTGAAAAACCGTATTGTATCGATGGTTGAGTAAGAAAATTTCGGAAGCGAAATTGATAGGCAGTATTTTAGCGGTGTGAAATAGTTGAACCATAATTTCGTTATGAAATATCAATTCGCTGACCTTTTCGGTACAATCTTCGTCATAATTTTTCCAATCATTGGATATAGGTATACACACTGTACCGTTTGATTAGCTTCCTAGGTTACACATGTTTGTAAGTTTTGTTTCATGGACAAGGTCAAGTTGTTGGGCAAAACTTTGCCATTTCGTGTATCGTGACGTGTTCTTTTTGGAGGCATTGTACTCGATATTATGTGAAGAATTTTGTTGAACAACGTGCTTTATTTTTTTCGTATTTTGTTATTCTGTTCCGGAATTATATCGGACGGAAAATAACGACGAATCTCAACTTTTTTTCAATTTTCACTTTTATTCACTAATCTCTACTAGAGAAAAAGTCAGAAATTGATTCTGCTGAAGTGAAATATTCAACGGTCAATGCTAACTAGTGGTGTACATAAATAAGTACTATATCATTTCGAAAATCAATTTAGTTTAAATATCCAAAACCCCGTATTAATTATTTGTTAGTGGAGACAGGAGAGTGGACTGATAAAAAATTCGAGAGAACTATTGCGAGCATTTTCAGCCCTTATCATGAATAATTGTTATAAACATGTTGTATTAATATAACTAATAAATTGCCTTTTTTTACGGTTTATATAAGTCATTTATGAAATGTGGCAAGGATTGTAAAACAGTTGCTGGGGTTGTATCGAAAAATTTAGCGATAGGATATCTTATGTTGAAATCGTAGTTTAATCTTGGTTTACATTGATAAAAATCGTCAACCAATTTAGACTCTGATATGAAGTTTTCCAACCGAACTACCAATACGGTACAATTCAAGTAACATTGGAAAAATATGACATTTGAGAAACATGTAATATTCCTTGCCTTTTATAAATGTCACACCTTATTCAATTGTCACATTTTTTTTCCCTGAAATGCTCTATAATTGCGGCTAATCCTTAATCATAAAAAAATATTAGCATTGTACTAAGACCCTCCCAAAAATACCGAAAAAACTTTGTTCATCCTCCGCCGAAAATGGATGAAGAAACTTCATGATCCTATTTAGTTTTTTTCTTTCTTTTTGCCAATCGATTACTCTTCAAAAGAGAAAACATAACCGATCCAAAATTACAAAGAATATATCGACTATTGTACCATGAAACAAAGTCAAACCCCCTTTGTAAGTAAGTGAGGTGGCAACAATCAAACCCCTTTGGGATTCGGGATACAAATTCCGGACCCTAATCTTTTTGGGCTACTTAATCGGATTTTATATCCAATACATAATCGTCGTTTTGGGCTTTGTCAGGTTGATTTAGAATCAGGATACGAGAAAGTGATTTCAGAATTGGGCTAATTTGGTAGGCTTGGTTTAGGAGTTACAACCATTAAAATTGTGCAAATCCAATGGCATTGGAGTTCCAACGAAATAAGAACTTTGAATCCGAATTTTGATGGTGATTTTTACTAGGGTTCTCTATCCCGAAATTCAACGCTTGCTTGTTCATCAATCAATTAGTTGAACAGCTTTCAAGTAGCCAGTGGTGTTACTACTTGGCCACTTAATCAAAGGAGGTTGTTTAAGTAAGAAACCATGATTGAAATATGAAATCGAATTGCAAGGTGAATAACTTGGCTTAACTTAACTTTACAATATATATACTTAGTATCGAGATGATTTGTTTGCAATATGATTTTTACTAGGGGCATGAAAACAATCATCTACAAGTAGGAATGCTAATAGGAAGATGAGAATGCCGTAATGGTGGTAATTTCTGTAAAATTACATATAATTTACACAGTAATAGGTCGAGAATAGGACGGGTCAGAGCGGATCAGGTCGAGAATCTAGTTTATAGGACGGAGCTTATCAGAGTCTAAAACAGAGCAAACATGCCGAGTAGGATGAGTCAATTCAAAACAAAATTGTCGTCCCTGTCTACAAACAACTCCTGTATCCGACTCACATGTTCCTCTGATACATGGGGGGAACTCAAATTGTATGCTCTCTGTAACCGACAGTGGTGGTCAGCTGGTTTGGACAGGTCTGATGAATCATCATGTTTGAACTCGAACTAAATAAAATCATTATTGTTTCATATAATATTCCACGTGGACCAAATGTGTTACCCGTACCACACTTTTTTACAACAAAATCATAGTATTTACCTTTTAGTACATGGAAAATATTCAAGACTCGAGAACTAATTCACTTGTTACCAAAAAAAAAATGTCCCTAAGGTTCAACTCGGGAAAGCGTTACTCCTATTTTCTGCCCCCGTTGGAAGGCACTCTCCTCCCACTAACATCATTAAAAGGGGAAAAGTATGGCATTATCATCCACGATTGTCTTAAGATTCATTGTGCTTTTAAGTTTTGGAAAATTCACGAATGTTAGCAACAAATGTATTAAATACCACACGCAGAATAATGTCACCACCTTTTAATTTGATTGGTTGTTTAATGGAAAACCCCCTTTTCCCCTTTTGGCAAATTAGCTTTAAGCATTGAAATCAAACCTGTAAATTTTCAATCAGGCCCGAATCGGGTAGAGGTGCCAAAAATATTCGTGGATATCCGTTCGAATCCGACTCAATTAGACAAGAGCAAAATTTAAACTCGAAGAATTATTAATGAGTATGGATAATACTCGAACCTGATATTGCGAGTGATAGGTATGATTTTCTCACTATCTAATCTGAGCTAGCCCGATTAATCGATTATACACATACATATGTTTCTTAACATATTTTATGTTCATTATACATATATCATATGTTTCTAGAAATTATCATTATATTTCTTAACATATTTTATATTTATTATACATATATCATATGTTTCATGAAAAGGTGTTGTTTTTTTCATATGAAATTTTCTTCATTCTTGTGATTTATCATCGTAATTTTTCACTTATGTAATGACACTATACTTATGAATGTTAATATGTTGGTTGTAATTATAAAGCAAAATTATTGTACATTGATAACCATGAAAACTGAAAACCCGAAACCTAATCAAATATGAACATGATTTTGATTTTCTATCCTATTCTTATAAAATATGAATAAAATCTAAACTATTTTAATGATAGTGATAATATACAGTTATACACTATCTATTCTCGACCCGAACTATTGCCATCCCTAACCCTAACATCCAGTATCGTCATTTCCGTGTCCCATCTATCTCTATGATGTAAGAGAAGGAGAAAAAGAAAAAGGCTTTTCAACACAACAAAATGATTATCCCGATAAAGAAAAGTCACTATTAAATCCTTCCTCCTTGTTTTCTTTGATGAATTTTCCTTGATTCCATCCCGCCGCCGTGGAAGATCACCGGGCCGACTCCCACCGGCAATTCCAAAACCCTGTAGGCCCCATAACTCCTCCCCACCAAGTTGCAGGCCTTTACAGGAAATTCCATTCCCTTAATTAAACCAAAACCCCAATTCAAACGCCACCGGAAAAGAACAGAACAGAACAGAGCAGAGGAACATTCATTCCTTCCTTCCAAATTCCCTTCCCTCTCTCTCTCTCTCTCTTCAATTTCTCATCTTCCCTTTAATATCCCTTCTCCCTTTTCGAAAAACCCATTTCGTTTCCCATACCCTTTTCCCCGATGAAGAACACGAAGAGCCACAAAACAGAGCACCCACAACCGCCGGTGATTCTTCGCCTGATCAACGGGCAGAAGAAATTCCCCCTCCACAACTTCATCTTCTCCGCCGTGTTCTTCGCGTTCGGGCTGCTCTCCGGTCTCGGAGTCGGCCTCTACCTGTCGAACATCTCATTCACGTTCCAGCTCAGCCAATTCTCCATCTCCAAGTCCGCCGGCGGCGGCGCTTCCCCTGTTCTGGCGGTCCAGCAATCGACCGGACCCTGGCACGAAATGGACGACGGGGAGCTGATGTGGCGGGCCTCGATGGTGCCGCGTGTTTCCGAATTCCCCTTCCGCCGTGTGCCCAAAGTGGCGTTCATGTTTTTGACGGTCGGGCCTCTGCCATTGGCGCCGCTGTGGGAGCTCTTCTTCAGGGGAGGAGACGAGAGGCTTTACACGATCTACATTCATTCCCTTCCGTCGTATGTTAATGCGACGTCGGATTTCGCAGCTGATTCCGTGTTCTACGGCAGGAGGATCCCGAGCAAGGTCAGTGAGTAACGTTTTTTGTTCGATTTTTTTTTATTCATACACACCCATTACTTTTAACTAATTTAGTAATAATCACCCTTTAATCCTTTCCCTTAATTCATATTAATATGGACAAGACAATGCGTGGAATTTTGTTTTTTTTTGTTTTTACTGTGTGGATGTTTTCCGAGTTTGGATGGTTTTTTTGTTTACAAAAATGTGTTACACTTTCCATTCAATTTCAAGAAAACTTTGGAGCAATGACTATGAAACCGTTGGACGGACTGGAAATATCGGATATTAGACTCAAATTGATGAGTGATTACAGTTGTTGGAAATGGTTGGACTACAGTTAAATCAAGTTTTTGATACAAAATATTCTATCAATAATTTTTCTGATACAACTTCCGACACGATTTCACAATCCTTACTTTGTTGATGATGAAGACTATGCTATGGTATAAAAGAGTATTGAACTGTCCAAGTTTTTTTTATTTTTTATTTATAACTGAATTGTCCAAGTTTGAAAACTAAGGAATGTGGTCTTTTCTATTCAAATACTAATTTGAATTTTCAAGAGATTCGGAGCATTTTCAAACGATTATAATATTGAAATTAGTTACAGAATTTTCATGCATAATTGTGAAAGTACTAGTCAGATAACGTAGCATGAAGTTCTTATCATTATCACGATTAAATTGATAGTTATGGTATGTGGGAATTAACTTTATTATGGACAAGACAGCTCGTTGGAAAACTGGAATTTGATTATGTGGTGCGATTTCCTAGTCAAAATTCGATGGCCAGATTTCGAGACAACAGTAATTGCAAAATTGTATCGAAACTCCTCCGAAAGATATACTAGAAAAGTCAATAATACAGTATTTTATGTTGAATTCATTATTAAATCATTTATTTCACTAAAAACCACCCACCAAATTTTACTCTTTGTTGAAAGTTTTTTTTTTTCTTCCTGTCGAACCGTCGTTACTATACGGTTTTACAAACCCTGCACCATGATGATGAGTACGAATACGACAGCATCGGTAACGTGCTTTTTTGTGGTCTAGTTGTAGCCTCACAATGTTGTTTAAGAAATGGGTATAGTAGTGGCATTGGCACACCACTAAAGTGTTAACATCCAGACAGACAGGTATTGTGACAGAACATGGGTTGGATTAATCTCCCACATGATCCCCATCTTTCCCATTGTCACCCAACTTTCTTCCAAACAAGCAATTCCTTTTCTTTATCAATCCCTATATCAAGAAGAGGAAGTGCATGCCAATCCTTTGAACCATTCAATTGGTCGCCTCTAAGGATGATATTGTTATCTTTTGTGATCTAGGTTTAAAATTTAAATATGTATCGTGATAGAGTTATATGAACGCAGTATATGAGAGATTATTGTTTCCCTTAATATTTGGTCAGTGTAGTTCAGTGTGGGTTGATACGAACCAAATCGTTACACACCCTAAGAAAGACGAGTAGAGTTGAACCTAACAATAGTTTATTATATAAAACATTTGAATTTTCTATTGACTGGTTTTATGCACAACAGAAAATTAAAAATCTCAAATACAGTTTTATTTTGTATAAACCGCGTTGGTTTATTTTATTGATTGGTTGACGAGAAAAATGCAATCATCTAATGTTTTTTTTAAAGAATTAATTATCTGATGTCATAGGCTCATAGCTCAAAGGTTTTCTTGGACATAGAAGTTGGGTGTCGATAGAGCTTATTCTTATTCTTACATTAGTCATGAAGGGAGCTAATGATCCTCTTTGGCTATTAAGAGTGCGTAGTCTTGTGCAGTGGACAATCCAGATTCATGGTATAAATATGGTAGCTTTTATCGTATCCAAAATAAATTTAAGAGTATCACATACTTTTAATAAGAAACCTATATCTTAATCCGGAATTAACATGAATTTGAAGAATTGTATATTATACCCTAGCTTCTAATGAGTTCTCTAAACTCTAAGTACTAAACACTAATACTATTTATCTAATGTATTGAATGTATTTTGGCGAATCATAAACATTGGTTATTGTATCCGTTAATTTTAAAAAAACGAAGTAGAATATTCTGCACTTATCTTATACGTAACTTACCGTACCGTATTTTCCTCGTTAACAGGATGTGCAATGGGGGAAATCCACCATGGTCGCAGCCGAGCGCCGCCTCCTTGCCAACGCGCTCCTCGACTTCTCCAACGAGCGATTCATCCTCTTATCCGAATCCTGCATCCCACTCTACAACTTCACAACAATCTACACCCACCTCATCACCTCCTCCCCAAAATCCCACGTGGAAGTCTTCGACCAACTGGGCCCGGTGGGCCGGGGCCGGTACAGCCCAGCGATGCAGCCCACCATCAAGCCGGCCCACTGGCGGAAGGGCTCCCAGTGGTTTGAGATGGACCGCCGGCTGGCGGTCCAAGTGGTCTCGGACCGGACCTACTTCCCGCTATTCGAGCGGCTCTGCAACGGGTCCTGCTACGGGGACGAGCACTACCTCCCCACGATGGTCAACGCCCGGTTCGGGGGATGGAACTCGAACCGGACGCTGACGTGGGCCGACTGGTCGGTCCGCGGGCCGCACCCGCGGAGCTTCTGGCGGCCCGACGTGACGGTGGGGTTTTTGGAAGGGTTGAGGGACGGTGGGAGGATGTGTGGGGAGTACGGGAGGAACGTCGGCGGCGCCGCCGGGGGAGGGATCGGGGTGCATTATTATCACAATGTTACTGAAAGGGGTTCATCGTCGGTGTGCTTCTTGTTTGCTAGGAAGTTCCGGCCTCATTCGCTGAGTAGGTTGTTGAGATTTGCTCCTGGGGTTATGCAGTTTTAGGATGTAAATTAGTAGGTGTGTTTTTTGGATGATTAGTTTGATTCGGGGGGAACAAGAATCCTTAATTGTGGTCTAACGGTCATGATTTTGTTGTTTTATTGATTGTTTCGTAGGGTGTATCATGTTAAGCTAATTTGGCTCATATGCTCTACGTGTAAGAGTATGGTATAAGATCCAGCAGAACTTTCTCTCAACAACTCTAGTTATTGGGAGCAATTGGTTCTTGACATGGTATCAGAGCATAGAACCGAAAGGTCATGTGTTCGAATCTCCACGACATCCAATATTAACAGTTTATTAAAGCACAATGTATGGTGGGCCTGTGCAAAGCCCATGGGTTGACTTTCGTTGGTGGGTTTTTGTAGCGTATCTTTATTTTGCAAACAAACATAAGAGTCGAGAGTTTATTGATAAATGATAAAAAAATGTCATGAGTCACCAAGGTCGGGAAATAAAAGGGGAAAAAAACAATTAATGATTTGTTTTTAATGACTGATGATAAAAGCTTTTGGAGTTGTTTTGATTAGGATTTTCTAAATTGTGTGATTTTGGCCACAAGTCCACCGTTTTCAGAACCTAGGGTATTCATATGCGGAATTTAAGTCAAATTCCTTATTTGGAAGTAAACCCGAGATTTCAATTGAAAAAACAAATTTGAGCGAAAATTCAGTTTTGCCCTCGTGTCTTATCTTCCTCCTCTGAGCAAACCGAACAACAAACCTTCTTCCTTCACCTTTTCACTGGCGTAGTCGTCATCGGCTTGCCTCCAATACACAACCCAGAGATGGAACAGAGACGTCGGGACGAACGTTGTTTAATTGCGCGAGATGTACACTATGTGCCACTAGTGTGTCAATGCTCTCATTTCATGTTGCTCATTGACAATCTGGAGGACGAGGTCGAAGAAATGACGGCCGACACAAGAAAGACCAACCAAGATGCTGCGGATCAACATTGAAAGCAAGGTTGCTCTCATGGAAAGGGTATAATGGCAACTTGTCACTAGGGGTGGGCATTGGGTAGGTCGGGTGGATTTTGACCATAAAATGGACCCATCCCCGCTTAAACGGATTGATGATTTTTAACCCACCATCCACCCACATTTAGTTTTGGGTTGGGTCGGGCGGATGGTGGATGATGCGGGTTCACTCACGTCACAATGTATATAATATAAAGGAGTCAACTGGAGATGACAATCAGTGGAGAGAGTAATCGGGCGGAAACAAGAAGATGAAATAGGAAGGTAAAAATGTAGAGTTACTTTTGAAATTGGGTAGAAATTCTATTATGGAGGTGTTTTCTGCAAATGCAGATAATTAGGAACTAAGGAAAATAATTCAACGTAAGAAAGAGAGGTGATCTAGGCACAAGAATGAGAGGAAAAATAAAAGGAAGAAGAGGGGATTGCGATTTGTAAGGTTGGCTTTGAGGTTCAATCTCCAGAAGCAGCCTAGTTTCCTTCTAACGTCTCCACTCTCTGCTCAATGATGCCATTTGCAACATGGATCAAGATGGTTCACTTGACCATTCTTTCTAGCAAGCATTCCGGGATTTTTCCAGAAATAGCACTGTTTAATAAAAAATTTCCAAAAATAGCACCCAACTCTGAAAAATTCCAAAAATAGCACCTTTTTTGAAAAATCGCTCCCTACCAGTGCGGTTTAAGCGAAAACCGCCACCCAGGGGCGCGTTTTTCGATGAAAACCGCACCCCCAGGGTGCGATCTGCTTTTTTTTTTTTTTTTTTTTTGAAAAATCCTAACTTAGGTGGAAACTTCAAACGGACGTATCTTTGTGTTCGGGTATCCGATCGTCGCGAAATTTTTTTTTGATTCCGCATAACTTTTTGAGATTTTGCAAGCCGAAGGTGGTTTGATCCTGCCTTCGTCCTAAAAAATGTCGATTGCTACCCCGAACGAGCTTTTTTCCGATTTCGTCAAACTTTGGACAACCATAACTTTGTGCTCCAAAATCCAAACAACATGAATTTTTTTTTTATTTCACATAACTTTTTAAGGACTACAATTTTTACTAGAATGAATTTTCAAAATAGGAATTATTTTTGGATATACAGGATTTTGGGAATAGCTTACCTTCCCTTCTCACCAATCCACGTACATTTTGAAATTGTGTCTATGATAAAAGTTGTAGTCCTTAAAAAGTTATGCGAAATAAAAAAAAATTCATGTTGTTTGGATTTTGGAGCACAAAGTTATGGTTGTCCAAAGTTTGACGAAATCGGAAAAAAGCTCGTTCGGGGTAGCAAACGACATTTTTTGGGATGAAGGCGGGACCAAACCACCTTTGGCTTGCAAGATCTCCTAAAGTTATGCGGAATCAAAAAAAAATTTGCGACGATTGGATACCCGAACACAAAGATACGTCCGTTTGAAGTTTCCACCTAGGTTAGGATTTTTAAAAAAAAAAAAAAAAAAAAAAAACAGATCGCACCCTGGGGGTGCGATCTGCAACCAAATCGCATGGTGGGGGTGCGGTTTTCATCGAAAAACGCGCCCATGGGTGGCGGTTTTCGCCTAAACCGCACTGGTAAGGAGCGGTTTTTTGGAAAAGGGTACTATTTTTGAAATTTTTCGGACTTAGGTGCTATTTTAGGAATTTTTTTTTTAAACTGTGCTATTTCTGGAAAAACCCTAAGCATTCCTCCAACATGATACAACGAAATAGGATCAGAGAGGTTTGCCTGTAGTTAATTTCCAAGCCATCCCAACCAGTATGGTCAAAACAAACTCAACAACAAGGCAAACATAGTAGGGAAAGGGAGAAGGAATGTGATCTAAACTCACATTGATTGGCTCTGTACATGCATCTATTAATGACCTTAACTATTTGTATACATCCTTGTCAAACCAGAGTCAACTGACTGCTTATCAAAATACCATTAGAACAAACCGGGGCAAAAAAAGTACTTACAAGTTACATCCACTGCATTGCTTCTCCTTCCAAACCAGGAAAAGTTTTCTATAAAACCAAAGCTTCAACTGCTGGTGTTAGGAGTCGTAGCAACGCTGGGCCATTTCCCAGTTACAGAATTTGGCGACAGTGGCAAATCCTGAACAACAACACCCTTCAACAACACAGCATCATCCGACCTTACATCTCGCGGCGCCTTACTCCCTTTCTCTGAATCATCCCCAACTCTCTGTATCTCCTGCAAGGTAGACAAGACTTGATCCATCGAAGGCCTCAAGTCCGTATCACTCTGAAGACACTGAAATGCCAGCTCTGCCACAGCCGTCATCATCTTCCTTATCGAATCATCCGACTGAAACCCGAGACTCTGGTCCACAAGCTCGTGCAGAGCGTCGCCTTGGATCCTGTTGATCGCCATGTTGGACAGATTGATTTCGTGTCGATGCCTCGTGATATCGACGGCTGGCATGGATGATATCAGCTCGACCAAGACCACCCCGAAGCTGAAAACATCGCTCCTGCTGGTCAGCTGGTAACACTGGTGGTACTCGGGATCCACATACCCGGGAGTCCCCTGCGGAGCCGTGGAGACATGGGTGACATCGGTGGGGAAGAGACGGGACAGCCCGAAATCGGCAACCTTCACGACGAAATTCTCGTCGAGCAGAATGTTGTTGGTCTTCACGTCACGGTGAATGATCTCGGAGGCGTGGAGATATGCGAGTGCACTAGCTGTGTCCACGGCGATGCTCATTCGAGTGGACCACGAGAGGGCTCCGGGTTTTGCCTTTTCGCCATGGAGATGATCCGCCACCGTGCCATTTGGGATGTACTCGTAGACCAGCAAGAGCTCGCGGCTGTGGCGAGATGTGCATCCGTATAGGGAGACGAGATTGGGATGGCGCAAGCGAGTGAGAATCTCGATCTCGTTCATGAACTGCTCTACTCTCTTGTAGTTGCTTTCGTACAGGCGTTTCACTGCAACAGTTCGCCCATCCTTGAGTTTACCTGTTTGGGGAGGAAGGACAGTTTTTGCAAGTGAGGAGAAGTGGAACTTGACAATGTAGATGTGTTTAACTGGAAATTTATCAATCTCTACCATAATATACAGTGCCAAAGCCTCCATCTCCAAGTTCATTACTCGCATGGAAGTTATTGGTGGCCTCTTCAAGTTCTGCATACGTGAAGACCTGAACGCCAAAATACTTGCTAGTACCCTTCTCAAGCTCCACTTTGGATTTTGAAGAAGGGTATGAAAATATGCTTCTAGATAACAGGGATGAACCGGTAGCTGAATATTGTTGTTGTCTTCTACGCCGAAGGTATATGAGGAAGAGAATGAGCATTATGGCCACACTTCCAACAGCCGCTCCAACACCTGGATAAAATGGTACCCACAATTATTCTCAAAACTCCATCTTTGCATAATCTTTGGAAGCTACTAGCAGCTGACCCCCAAAGCGGCACAGAAATGGAAATTCATGGAAGCAGCAGCAGCTTACCTATAGCTACTTTCACCCCGACATTTGGTTCACGACCTGCATCAGAAATCAGAACAACAAACAATGAGAAGCCAAGATACATTCTTTATGCAACAAAACAAGGAATTGAAGATCGAGCAAGTAAGTAACATAAAGAGAACAACTAACTCATGAGGACTTCCTAAAACCGAGTTTTCCAAACTGCAGAGGATCTGGATGCTTAGTTTGTCAAGAGGGTAATAGAAGGGTGATGGCCATCTCGTATATGAAATGAAAGACGAGGAAGGTGATGAACCAAGGCCAGATGAGTTCCAGGAACTATCACAATGGTCCAGAAAGTTTAGTTTCACAGCTAATGTTCGACAAATCACCGTCCTTTTTTCGTTCTTGGACCAAGTCTAATTCGATGGTTATTGACTAGGAACCAATATGGCAGGCACACAATAATAGCTAATACCGTGGACTTTTTGGGTTCCTGAATAAGACCCACAGGTATCTGAAAAGTCGTAAAATTTCAATCAACCAATACCAGTATCCACTACTCTTTGTTCAACGCGTAGAAAAAAGCAGAAGAAACAGCAGAGAAGCACAGCTGCAAAAGAGCTGGAGAATGGAGATCTCGGAGCTAGAAAACAAATACCGTCATAGCAAGAAGTGGGTCGGGGCCCATGAGGGCAGAAACAAACAAATTGATTATTCTCAAACCCGCACCGCCCGCCACTGCCTGAACAATCGCTGCAATTCTGCGCAGTCCAGTTCAACACAAAACCCATCTCCAAAATCTCGCTGTAATCACCAGAGCCGTCGCCGACCAGCTCCCCACGGCGAACGGGAGTCTCCACGATTTCCTGACACCTGGCTTCCCTGATTTCCTCACCGACCTCCTCCGGCAGCTGGTCGAGGAAGACGGCGAAGGAGGAATGGGTGGAGTTGGTAGAACAATTGATTGGGTAGGATGATGATGAACGGGAAGAGAAATTGAGAAGCCCAGGAGGCGGCCAGCTGCTGCAATTGTAGAAGAAGGAGAGACGAAGGGTGTCGTTGGGTGAGATGTGGAATGGGGTTCGATCGAGGGTGAGGTTGTGGAGAGGGGTTTTGCAGGAACCGCCGGCGGCGGAGGAAGGGAATGAGAGGAGGAGGGAGTGGGTCGGGTAGAAGATGTCTCTGATTTCGTATTCGTCATTGGAGATGGCGAGAGCTGGGTAGCCTTGGTCGTTGCAGGTGATTTGGAAATTGGGGAAGCCGCAGAAGGATTCCTGATCCTGGTTAGAGTTAGACAGCCAAAATGGGTAGCTTATGGAAGGGCCGCCATTACTGCAGGTTCTGGGTTCGCAGGAACTGTACTTTGGGTGTGGAGGAGAGCAGAGTGTTGTGTGGGGTAAGGTGGTGGTGATGAGAATGGCGAAGAGAAGAGCACACGAGGTGGAATGGCGGTCCATTTTGGAATGCAGGAGGAGAAGAGAGAATTATTGGCAAGGAATGAGAAGGGAGAAGATTTTTTTTTTAGTAATTTGGAGCAGAAGGGAAGGAATTATCATCTCCCGCACACAGGAAATTGGGTCCAGTTGTATTAATTTAGAGGTTGGTAATCACTAATCAGCAAACGGATTTCAAGTTCTGGTTAGGGAAATTGAGTGGGTTGGTGGTGGCAAACCCGGGAAATAAATTAAGTGTTAAAACTTTAATGTACATGCAGAAGATTTTAATTAGTTTATTGATTAATTAGGGATACATTAGATTACAGTTCAGTGTGAAGGTGGATGCCGACGGGGAAAAGGGCACCGGAAATTAGAAGGGGGGAAACAAACAAATAACATAAGAGGGTGGTGACCTGTTACCACCCAACATGTTTGAAAGTCGGTTGGCCAACAGTCGTGAGCCACGTGTCTGATTCGGCTTTTGGGCTTTTAACTTATTGGGTAAATATAATATACTAGCCACAACTATTATGATGCGGAGAATTATAGCCACAACTATGAAAATTCAAATTATTAGTCATAACTATTGTTGCGGGTCAAGATATGGCTAACTGTCCGTTACTGTTATTGAATTTTTGACAGAGAAGGCCACGTCATCGGCCACGTCGGAATGCTTTTAATTTATAACTTTAAAACATAAAAGTTTAGTGAGTATTACTAACAAAATTGTTAACAGATAGTTAACGTTTGGCTAATAATTTGAATTTCCATAGTTGTGGCCATAATTCCCCACTTCATAATAGTTGTGGCTAATATATTGTATTTACCCTAGCTTATTTATACACCACAAAATGGTTTACCCAAAATATATTGACAATTTTGACCGAACCAATTTTATCTGATCTATTCACTTGTTTTGTGGAAGGTCTGAATCGTCTCGTAGGAGGAGTGAGATGGGCATGGGTATTCTCTTCATCCTTATCCGTTATGATCCGCTTTATTTTCAATCCGTCTGTCTAAATTTTATGTAATTTTATTTAAATTATTTAGTATTTTACTTTTATTATCTCATATTTTAGCTATAATAAATTATAAATAAGTGAGAATGTCAATTACTCAAATGCTTAAAGTACAATTATCATGTTATAATTTGTTTTTTATCCAATATTTCTAATGTTTTCCGGTTAAATCATATACTCATATGAGAGAGTCAATATATGACTTTTGAGGGTGACATAACTAGAATTATATATTATAAAATGCTTAGTTACTAAATATTATTAAAACCTTTATATGAATTGGTTAAAATTTATGACATGAATTATATTACACTAACATAGTATATAAACATGAGATAAATTAGTGATGTAAACATAGTATATAAACATGTGATAAATTGAGTATTATTCTCTTTTTTTTTTTCATTAACCACATGTACTATATATGATAAATCCTTTTTTACCTTACTCCGACTTGTTTCACCCAATTCTCAATCTGGATTTTCTCATTCTATATAAAAGTTTTTTTTTTATAAGGGTGACGTAGGTAGAATTTTGTCGGCTTTGGATCTAGATCCTTATGATTTTTGTTTCCGGGTGTATATGAATGTGACTTTTCGTAAGATCATCCATCTTTGTAATGCTCCACAATAAGCACGTTTAACCATATAATTCCTACAAAAATTCCTCCATTTCACCCAACAACACGTATTGTCTGATAATGTCAGTTTGTTACTTATAAATTCTAAACCTCTCTCTGACTCTGTCAACATGAAATTCGCCTAAACTATCACAACTAACGCCTTGAATTTTGTTTTTAAAAGGAAAATGAACTATTTTCTTAGAAAGATTTGTATTTGAGCAAAACATCAAGGGGCAAACTATGAAACGAATAAAACTACCAGTTGAGAGGACAAGACTATGCAGGCTGATTGTTATGGAATACATACTTGGTGGAGGGCAGATAACCGGTCGTGATCCGCCGGCCGGACAGTGACACGAGAAATTCCGAGGCGACCCCCAGGCCGCCGCCGCCGTGCCGCACAAACCGTCCGACTCGCCGCACCGCTTGCACAGCACTCCGTATTCTCCATATCCATAAGAAACATTAACCCCGGCGTCCAGAACTCCCTGCAGCTCCGCCTCCGCATCCCTGCCCCAAATTCCGTCGGGGGCATCCGCCGGAATCGGAAACACCACTCTCCCTCTGCACGATTCAACATCACTCTCACTCAGAAACGTCTCGTTCGCGTAGAACGACACCAGATCGACGCCGGTCAAACACGACAGCCTCGTATTCGGAATTTTTCCGGCACCCGAAGTCCGGCAGCCGTAGAACAGGGTCAGGTTCTGTAGGGCGGCGGAATTGGAGGGCGAAGGAGCGAGCAGCGAGGTATTCAGACTCGCCGTGCCGTTGATTGGCGGGCAAACTGTGTCCGAGTAATCTGTAAGGGCGACGGTTAGGGTTCTGGAGGTCTGGTTCACGGCGATTAAACTGAGCAGCAGGGAGCTTGCTTTGAGAACAGGGTTCTGATCTATGTTTTCGCAAGAAAGCAGCTCGAAATCCGGATGCCCGCACTCTCGCGGCCTGAATCCGGGTGCCCAGAAGGGATACGAGAGGTTGGTTTTCGTTCCGCAATTGAAAGGCGTGGCGCAGTCCTCGAAGTCGATGATGGCTTCGTCGCCGGAAACAGAGGCGATGGTGAGGGAGAAAAAGAAGAAGAAGGCGAGCAGCAATGGGAAACCCATTTTTGATTTGGTTGGTTTTTTTTGTTTTCTTTCTCCCTGCGAGGAGAAGTTGGGGCTGGGTTGTGAAGAAGTGATTGAAAGGGTTGAATTGATCTGCAAAGTCGAGAGGATATTTCAGTGGGAACGGGAACAGAGTCTTCTCTCCAAACAGGCGATAAGTCATTTGGTCTTTGTCTTTTGCATTGACTTGTAAGTTCCATCCATTGCGTGGGGAGATAGCAATTTGAACTCGTTCACTCGAGTATTATTCGATTTGATTCATATCGAGATGGGTATTATTTGATTCATAGTAGGGTGGGAATTGGGCTCGACGTTCGACTCTGAAAAACTTGTTCGATTAGAAAAAAGTTCGACTCGTTTATTAACCAGTCTAGCTCGAACTCAACCTTGTTCTGTTCAGCTCGCGAGACTCGTGAGCCAGTTTGATTAAGTAACTTGTTTAAGCTCAACTCTTGGACTGTCTCGTTTTGAGCTCATGAGATGTCTTGACTATGCAAGCCAGCTCGACTTTTGGCCCTATGAGAAAATTGATCTATATCTAATGAGTTGCCTTGTTCATGATTAATAGGTTTATTAAATTGTATATCTCACTTCATATGTGTTTAAGACTTCGATTATATGAGCAAATATGTCTCATACACGATATGTGATCAGTTAATCACATGCGTCATATATGACATAAATATTATGGTATTTAATTTATAAATTATCTTAAAATTGAGGTTGAGCCGAACTCAGTAATCTAAATGACGAGTCGGAGTTTTAATAAATGAGTCTACTCGAGCTCGACTCCGCTCGTTATTAAACGAGCCGAACTCGTACTCGACTCGTTTATTAACGAGTCAACCCTAAACAAGACAAAACTTTACTAGGCTCGGCTCAGCTCAGTTCAGCTCATTCACAACTCTAATACGAGACGAATATGAATATTAAGATACTCATCATCCCGTTCTACCACCCGTTTGCCACCCTTACCTGGAATTGGGATGTGGATTGTTGGGCTAATTGGATGCGTTAATGTTTGCTCGGAAGTTAAGGGCCAAGGTAACTTCGCATCTGTGCTCAGCTGCGTTAACGTCAAATTTCAAACCCTCAAAGCACGCCCACAAAGTTTGGTCTACTTACGCGTGATTCCACGATTGGAAAAGCACAATTGAAGCTCTTTACCATTTTTTGCTACGAAATTATTGCTTGCCATTTCCAACCCTTGGACCGGTTCAAAAGTGACCGACTTCATTTATTTTGGAACAAGAACGCTCTCAAATTCAGTATCAGGATGGCAACATGTCGTTCTTTTTTTCAATCACACAAATTTTTCGGCAATATTATTTCGACCGGCACCATATTCAGTGATGTCCCTGCCTGGTAGATATTTTTAGTCCATGTGAGACTGGTGATTACGGGGGAGTTTGCACGTTACGAGTTCTGAAATCAGAATGAGAATGAGTTATGTTTCGAATTTTTATTTAAAATGAAGAATTTTTATTTTAAATATTTGGATGGTTCATATGGGGTTTGAAATTTAGTACTTTTTAGTACTCGTGTTTTAAATTTGTTTAGACGTATTGTCACTCATGCTTTAGTGTGCTTAAAAATTATGTAGTACTTTTAATATTCTTGTTATTAGGCATCGATTCATTAACGATTTTTTAACAGTTTAATACCGGTTAAACCGTTAAAGTATGACTCGTTCATTATACCGGATGATACTCTGGTTCGATATTTGACAACAACGTTATGGAAAATAAAACACTTATTAAATTCCTTTAGGGGTCGTTTGGATGTGGAAATTTGAAAACGTGGGAATTTGTCTGAATTTCCATGTTTTACAAAACCAAGGAATTGACTTGTGGAAATTGAACAAAATTCCACGTTTGGATAGGGTTTAGTTTTGTGGGAATTGATAATGTGGAATTTGGTAAAAATACAAACATGCCCTCCTTTGTTTATATACATATACCCCTCCTAAAGGTTGTTGTTGTATTATACTAACTACTAATTGTTGCTAACTTAAGCATAGTTAGAAAAATATGATATGGAAAAGTTACGTATAAAATACGTACGATTATTTTACTTCATCTCTAAGCTAATATTACATTTAATAGTACATTAAAAACCATAATATATAAACTTAATTATTTTAATAATAAGTACATATATAAATTACAATAAATTTAACAATTTAATTCATTAAATACGGATAAAGTGTTTAGGCGAATTCGATGAGGAGAAGTAGGAAAATCGACGGTGAATGAGATAATTAAGTGAATCCAAAATTAAGAAATTGACTACGGATTATCGAAGATATACGAAGGTGAGGGGAGATGAAGAAGAAGAGGTATCATTGATGAATGAAAAAGAAGGGGCTACGCTTTTAAGAAATAGTTAGGCGAAAACGGAGAAGGAGTAAGAAAGAAAGGAGGTCCTAGGTTCGAATCCCTTAATTAGTACCTTAATTACAAAATGAAACCTATATCACCCTTATAAAAAAAAAAGGAGAGGAAGGACATAGGGACACATTTGGAAATAGAAGGAAGAAAACGTGGTAATGTCAAATTACTAGGGGGAGATGTAGTATTCTCAATTACAATGAATGTGGTAATTGAAGCCAATTTCCACGGTCCAATTCCCATACCTTTTTGCGCTGCCAAACGTGGGTTTTTAACCCAATTACTGCATTATGTGGTAATTGGGTCCAATTACTGCATTAAATTTCCACATCCAAACGACCCCTTAAAGTATTGTTGATTTCTAGAAATAAAGTTTAAGCATTAGCTCGAGACCCGGGCGGCTTGCCGGCCGGGCCCTGGGCCCTGGCTACAAGCCCACAACCCAACTAAATCAAGCAGCCATTCAAAAAGTACACACGATGAGATGACACGAAAAATCAAAACGAATAAACAGAAATAAAAACGGAGAAAGAAAAGAGAAGTAGCCGTTGCCGCAATTCAAAATGAAAAAACCCATTTGATTTTGTTACTTACTAAATGCGCACAGAAACACGGGCAGAGCGCATTTCGTTCCCGAAGAGAAGAACAAATTCAGAGAGACTCTCATTGAAGCTCTTCAAAACTCCTCCGATCTCCCGCTCGCTCTTTGCATCTCCTACGTTCCCTGGATCTGCTTCATACCTGCATTCCCTCTCTTGATTTGGTGAGTTTTGCCTAGTTGTTTTAAGCTTAATTACTACCATTTCCTTCTCCGTCAGCTTCCATTGCTTACTTATGGAAAGAAATTAGGGTTTGTTTATGAAGTTTCCTTGTACGACTAGATCAATCGATCTGGCCCTTCTCTGCTTAAATTTTGAAATTCACTGATCTCTACTCAGATACTCGAGAAAGGAAACTTTCACTTACTCTTAATTCGAGGACTAGGGTTTGACACAATTCTGGTTTAATTTTGGTAATTCCGGCGGAGTCGAGGAAAATTTCGTCAGTTCGAATTTGTTGAAATTGCTAGGTTTCAGGAGCCGGATTCACTTTCATAAATGGCATATATTTTATTTGCTGAAATGATTATTTATGGCAGGTAGTTTAAAATTCCCGGTCTAGATCATAAAAAGGGGAAAGTGAGAATGTATGGGAAGGCACCTGGAACGCCAGTTTCAAAGATTGAGAACAGAACCCCTGCATCAACTCCAGGGGGAGGAGGGAGTAAAGCAAAAGAGGAGAAGATTGTAGTTACAGTACGTTTACGGCCTTTGAACAGAAAGGAGCAACTAGCAAAGGACCAAGTAGCATGGGAATGTGTGGATGAACAGACCATTGCTTACAAGCCCTCTCCCCAGGAGCGCTCAGCTCAACCGGCTTCTTTCAGTTTCGGTAAAATTCGACTCTCTCGATCGCCACCACCAATGCCTGAAAGTAGTTTCATTTCATTCCTGAAACTGATACTGATAGCCATTTATGTAACCGGGTCTTCCCTTGTAGATAAAGTGTTTGGTCCTACTTGTGTAACGGAGTCTGTGTACGAGGATGGCGTAAAGAACATTGCCCTCTCTGCTTTGATGGGAATTAACGGTAATTTACTCTCTGGGTTTGCTGCTCATTGCTGTTCCTCTTGATGTGATTTGTCTCTCTGGAGGCTTCTGAGTTGGCTAATAGTGTCGATTACGATTCGATTGCAGCAACTATCTTTGCTTACGGGCAAACAAGCAGCGGGAAGACTTACACAATGAGAGGCATAACTGAAAAAGCTGTTCAAGACATTTACAACCATATAAAAAACGTATGTGGACTAAGATTTTTACTGTTTCACTAGTAGGCTTCACTAGCACGTTTTCAAGGTTACATTACAATAATCGTTGTTCTCGACTGCAGACGCCAGAGAGGGACTTCACGATAAGGATGTCAGGGCTGGAGATATACAATGAAAATGTGAGAGATTTGTTGAATTCGGAATCTGGACGTAGTCTTAAGCTTCTAGATGATCCAGAGGTATGCTGCAATTTGCAAGAAGTCTCGTCTGTTTCTGTTATGCCTGGAGGGAAACCTAATAATGTTTGGTCGGTTTCTTTGATGATGGCAGAAAGGAACCGTAGTTGAGAAGCTGGTGGAGGAAACAGCAAGCGACGATACACATTTGAGGCAGTTGATCAGTGTGTGTGAAGGTAATCTGGCCAAAAATTGCATTCTCTTTCATTCTTGAATTGATTTTAATAAGCAGTTGATTAATCAATTATTTTCCGGATTTCAGCCCAAAGGCAAGTTGGTGAAACTGCACTCAATGATACTAGTTCCCGATCTCATCAAATTATAAGGCTGGTTAGTGTTTCTGAGCTCCAATGTCTGGTGATACATGATCATGGTGATTTGTTTCACAAAAGCTAATACGTGAAGGTTTATTTATCATTGTGCACACAGACGATACAGAGTACTCTACATGAGAATTCCGATTGTGCGAGGTCGTTTGTTGCAAGCTTGGTAGAACTCTTGAAACTCTTACCCCTACCGCCATGTTCCCACAATCAAATTGCTGTAATCTAATGGATATTATCAAATTCCATGGCTCGCACAGAATTTTGTGGATCTTGCTGGGAGTGAAAGGGCTTCACAGACCCATGCTGATGGTACTAGGCTGCGAGAAGGTTGCCATATCAATCTTAGCCTGATGACCCTAACTACAGTAATCAGAAAACTAAGGTCAGAGCATGTCTTTCTTTTCTGTGTGAAGCATTGCATTGTAGGACTATTTGAATATCCCCTGCATTTGGCTCATGACTAACCTTCATATTCTTGTTTGAAGTCTTCCCTTGGGACTCAACTTTTCTTCTTGAATAATTCTACAGTGTTGGGAAGAGAAGTGGCCACATACCCTACAGAGACTCGAAGCTTACACGCATACTGCAGCACTCACTTGGCGGAAATGCTCGTACTGCCATCATATGTACTTTAAGCCCTGCACTGACACATGTCGAACAATCCCGAAATACTCTTTATTTTGCAATACGAGCCAAGGAAGTTACAAATAATGCACAAGTCAACATGGTATTTATCTGTCTTCGTTGTTTTTTATGGTATAGTGTCCATCTGTTTTTCATTCTGGCTTGCTGTGAAAACATGTGCTAATTTTCTTCAACCAAATTATATTATTAGGTTGTGTCGGACAAGCAGCTTGTTAAGCATTTACAGAAGGAAGTGGCGAGGCTGGAAGCAGAACAGCAGCGCTCTACTGACCCTTCAAGTGACAAAGACTTGAAAATCCAGCAGGTAATACTTTAGATACTAGTTTTGCTGAACAAAAAAAAAACTGGTAGCCATGTTTCAGTTGTAATAGCACTCTTCTTTACTCTAAAATGTCATGTGTAGCTGGAGATGGAAGTTGAGGAATTGAGGCGCCAAAGAGACCTTGCGAAATATGAGGTGGATGAGTTACGAAGAAAAATGGAAGAGGAGCAACAACAGGTCTGCTTCTGTTGCTTTTTTGTGACATTTTATTCTGTCAGATCTCTCACCAGATGGTTTTTTTCACATTTGTCCTGAAATTTCTGGTGTACAGGTGAGCAGTAAAGTAGAAGAATCAACTTGCCCATCTGTGAAGAAGTGTCTATCTTACTCAGAATCATTGCTGCTTAAACCGGAGGGCAAGGACTTAAAGCGCAGTGAGAAGATTAGAAAAATGACGACCCTAAGGCAGTCCATGCGATCATCATCAGCTGCACCATTCACCCTGATGCATGAAATTCGAAAACTCGAACACCTTCAGGAGCAACTTGGGGAAGAAGCAAACCGTGCTCTTGAAGTACTGCAGAAGGAAGTTGCTTGTCATAGACTAGGCAACCAAGATGCAGCTGAGACGATTGCCAAACTGCAAGCTGAGATAAGGGAAATGCGTTCCCTTCCACAGCTTCCGAAGGAAGTTCAAATTGGAAGCGTGATGATACCAACCAACAAGAGTGTCAGCGCTAATTTGAAAGAGGAAATAACAAGACTTCATTCACAAGGAAGCACCATTGCAAATCTCGAAGAGCAACTGGAGAACGTCCAGAAGTCGATCGACAAGCTGATGATGTCTCTACCAAGCAATAATACCCCAGAATTGAACTTTGAGTCACCAGCTTCCAATTCTAAGAGTCAGCACAAGAAGAAGAAGACACTCCCTTTATCCCCAAGCAACAGTGGTATAAGGCAGAACTTCATCCGATCTCCCTGTTCGCCTTTGTCATCGTCAAGGCAAGTATCAGAGAACGACAGAGAGAACCGAGCACCGGAGAATGGTGACGTCCTTGTGTCCAATGTGAACTCACAGCAAGAGTATGCAAAGCAGCAGACTACTCCACTGAAGAGTGAAGAATGTGGAGGCGTGTCATCCAAGGAAGGTGTCTCCCCCGGCTATCGACGTTCAAGTTCCGTCAACATGAAGAAGATGCAGAAGATGTTCCAGAACGCAGCTGAGGAAAACGTGAGAAGCATCAGAGCGTACGTGACAGAACTGAAGGAACGAGTTGCAAAACTCCAGTATCAAAAGCAGCTGCTAGTTTGTCAGGTGATACAGATACATACTTGCCATGTTAAACATTATTCCGATTCTACACTGTTCAGTAAATTGTTTTTAGCACAGCCTCTGATTCTCGTTGTGGTTCCTTACAGGTGCTAGAACTGGAAGCGAATGAGGCAGCTGGGTACAACATCGAGGAGGAGGAGGAGGAGGAAACGATGATGATCGATCCGGTCGAACCACAAGTTCCATGGCATGTGACCTTCAGGGAGCAGAGGCAACAGATCATAGAACTGTGGGATATCTGCTACGTGCCAATCATCCACAGAACACAATTCTACTTGCTGTTCAAAGGGGATCCAGCCGACGAGATATACATGGAGGTGGAACTCAGGCGGCTGACATGGTTGCAGCAGCATTTGGCCGAGCTCGGCGATGCAAGCCCTGCTCGTGTCGTTGGTGCAGCAGACGAGCCGACGGTTTCCCTTTCATCAAGGTTCTTTCTTCTCTCTTCTCTTCATCTTCTCTTCATCAAGGTTCGTTTCTCTGACACAGTTTCGGTTTTCGGGTGTAATGTAGTAGGAGAGCGTTGAAGCGCGAGAGGGAGTTCCTGGCGAAGAGGCTGACGCGGTTAGGTGTGGAGGAGAGGGAGGCGTGGTTAATGAAATGGGACGTGCCATTGGATGGGAAGCACAGGAGGTTGCAGTTCATCAGCAAGCTGTGGAGAGATCCTCACGATTCGAGGCACGTACAGGAAAGTGCAGAGATTGTTGCGAGGCTGGTTGGGTTGTACCAAGGAGGCAATTTGTCCAAGGAGATGTTCGAGCTCAACTTTGCACCGCCTTCTGGTAAAAGGCCGTGGTGGGCTATGGAATGGAACCAGATTTCCAACCTCCTTAACCTTTGAGAGAATGTTAGACAGTAGCTAGTTTTAGATTTCCGATTTGTACATGCAAAAAAAAACAGCGCAACTCCATTGGTTTCTTGCATTGTGGAACCTACTTTCTTCATTTCTGCTGTCTAGGGTTGTTTTACTCATTCATCGATGGGGCACTATACGTAATGTGTATAGTGCTGTAAGGTTCCCTTCATAAAAATTCTTTCTCCTCTGTGGTTACTGGTAAGAGGGTGTAGTTAGCGATGGCAATGGGACGAGGGCGGTACCTCCATATCCATATTTGTTCCGGATCAAGTGTGGGACGTACAAGGTAATATCCGTACGCGCGCGTACGAGTCAGATTAATAGAACAATTTTTATATATTATTTAATAAAAATGTTAATATTTAACTTTTTTTTATAAGAAGATTTGAGATATCACTTCATAAATGAATAAAAGATATAGTGTAACGAATAATTGAGTTTTAATAGTTAAAAGATAGTAGTAAAATTTCAGTTACATATTTACTAGTTTGCTATATACGGATTGTAGTTTTGATTTTCAAATTTACGGTATGTGATGTTGTTAAACTATTTGTACTGATTGTTTATGTATATTAATCTCATGCCACTAGCGCTTTAAAATAAGCTAGTTTGATTCAAAAGACTAATGAATAAAATTGCTGAATGCCCAAATTCATTAGACCAATTATGATTGAACAGACACACACATGAAATAAGGATACTGGAAGACATGACAATGACATTTTTATTTGACCATATCCAACTCACTACTAATGCTAGACACATACATCAACACCAACACCCACTTAAGACAACACAATAACTCGAAGAGCAATACTTAGCTAATCCGTCATAACTACTCATCGGAAAATCGTACCGGAAAAGTCAGCACGATATATGGTATTTTATGCTAAAATCGTGGTTCAACCCGTTTAATACCGCTGAAAACAACCAACAATTTAGACTCTGCAACACGTAAGGTTCATGGTCGGACCACCAGTACGGTACGATTTCACAAACACGGGTGCTTAGCACTTGGGGAATGGGGTGCCACAAGTGGAGGCGACCTTCCTGGCGTTAGGGGTGTTGACATACGGCTTCAGCGCTGGGTTCTTCATGTACTGGCAGAGGCAGGGCCTCTGCTCTTTGATCTTGGCGCAGCACAGCTTCGACGGCTGCGTCGCCGATCGGATCGCCGACACGCACGAGCTCAGCTGCACTGGGCTGCACGCCACCGCCGCCGTCGCCCCACGCGCCGCAGCTAGCACCACCATCGCCGCCACCACCAAGCTCCACCACATGATCGGCCCAGAGGAGAACCTGTACGAATTGGATGACGAGGCCATCATATTTTTTTCTTTCACTTATTAAACTACTTTCCTCTTCTTCCCAAAAAATGATGTATTGGTTTTAGTAGAGGCGAGTTTGATCGAGTGAGAGACTGAGGAGAGGGCTGTGGATCTACTTCACTATATATAGAGGAAGAAAAGTGATTGTGTGGGAATTTGTTTATTAATTCGTCAATGGGTGATTGGGTAAATGGTGGTTTAACCGCGATTCAAATTATTTTGTACCGTTAAAAGTGTTTATCAATTGTCTGGTATCTGATATATTGATTTCGATGAGCAATACCGTACGGTTTCTAAAACATAGTTATGAACTACTCTATAACATTCACATAATAAATATAAGTTTATGTATAGTAAAAGATATGCATATATAACATTATAACGGGATAATTTTCATGACAATATATTATTATAGCAATTAATTAGCATTAACAAAGTTTCCAGACTGTTGCATTCAATTTATGGCCATATAATTGTTATTTTTTATAAAGAAAATACACTAGCTAATAATACCGCAATAGTAAATAGTGTTAGGATACAATTCAAATACTACATCGGGGAAAATAAGTGAAAGTATCCTTACATATAATTGTCTAGATAGCACTTTTAGTACGAACCAATTTGGGAAGATTCCCAATGCAAAATCTATGTGAGTTTGGTTTACAACCGAAAATATCGTATTAAAATGTGGAGCATTCGCTCTCAACAAGTGGTATCATAGTCTGGATCTAGGGGATCGGTCATGATGTTCGTGATTCAAGTAATGCATAGGGAAAGTCGTTGTTTTACATAAGGAAAGTCGTTGTTTTACATCCAACTTAACGGTCAATTAAATATTTACAAGTTAGAGCCAAATTAATCTACATAGTAAATAGTTTAGGCTGAAATAGGTATTTTATATAACAATTTGATTGTATTTTCTTATAGGTTTGATTTGCTTATTAAGGCATGTGTTAATATGCCTATCATTAGTGCAGCCTTAATTTGGGGACTGTATGGGTACTTTGATGTTGGCAAAGGGTTGAGATAGGGAGTCCCTTCTCCTGTACTTATTTGTCATGAGTAATTTTACAATGTTATATAGAATTGGTGCTTTAGGTTTTTGTTTTTTTGGTATAACTTTAAGTTGTACCATAATCTAAGGATACAAATTTCTTTAGGGTACAACCTGAACTGATACATTTAACGTTATGGTACAATTTCTATATAACAATAAAACACCAATGTTTTATAACATAGTAGTAGTGCTCATTTGTCGTAGCCATGGAAGTGATTTCTAGTTTGTTTTTAGGGCTACTCGAGAAGCTCATGTTCGTTGTAGTTAGAGGTGACAATTCTCAATCCAATCCACCAACCCATTAAAAATATCCACCTAATTCAATCCATTTAAATCCAATCCAATTGGATTGGTGGATTCATGGATTGATCCATGGATCCAAATGGCAAATTAAGGTTTGGTACCTATACTTTTTATATTTTACATTTTGGTACCCAAAATTTTTCATTATGATATTTTAGTACCTAAACTTTTCACATTTTACATATTGGTCCATGGTTGAGGATGTCATTTGGATTCATGGATAATCCACCAACTCATTTGATTCAATCCATAAATCCACCAATTCATTGGATCCAATCCATTTGATCAATGGATCCACCAATCCATTGGAATCAATCCTTTTGCCACCTCTAGTTGTAGTGCTCTCTACATAGACTGCTTTCACTTGATACATGAATTGAAAAAGTGAAACCGAAAGGAGATGATGAGTTGAGTGCTCTAAATCATTCTGTGGGACTTCGAAATCATGAAGCATATATTCACATTCCTTTCCCCCAACTTCAGTAATCATAGTTTTCATATGGTTTTTAGTTTTTACTCAAGCACGCCTCATCATTCATTCCCTTAATGTTTGTTTAGTCAAATTTGGTGCCCCATTGTGGGTTTTCAACTTCAGCCATGATTAGCTTTTCCTCGACCATTAACAAGTAGTGGGGTTTTCAACTTCAGCTTTGCTTTGGACTTTGGACTTTGGACTCATACATCAATGTGCTACAAGGTTTTGTGTAAACAGGTGTGCAGCCAACGGAGTCCATTAATCACGGTCGACGAAGAAACCAGATTCGGAGCAGGGAAAAGAATAGAGCGTGGAGTATTTTGATTAATTTTACCTTTTTGCTTTTAATGAAATTTGTCGTTATGCTATCCCCTCTCGCGCATTAATATTAAGCGTGATCCATCAATAATCTTATGATAGATATCAACTCTGAATTCGAAAGAGAGTTTAACATGATTCCTCCAACCCTAAATTGGACTGCCTATAAAAGTGAGAGTACGAGTCTGATTTGAGTGCTTGAACACTAGTCAGCTGGTGTATGGGGAGGTCATAATAACATGCATGAACAATCATTCCAAGTCGTCTAATCAACACAAAAGCCAAAGGTGGATGCATCATGCATCTTTATTTAAACAAAGGCAAACAAGTGATAAGCTTATAATTAGATCCCTTGATCTGTTCAAAGTTGAGCAAATCAAGTGTAGCTCGCTGTTAATTTTTTGGATCGCATTTCTCGCTGTTCAAAGTTAAACAATGAGTTAGCTGCATTAACGATAAATGATACGAGAATCGAAACCCACAATCGCTTACTTGACCACAAAGTTTGGAACTTTATAGCTTCCCCTGCTGTAAATAAGACCTCACTGGTATCTACCTCATAAAAACTTCTCCCCTGTTTCCATTCCCACCAGAAGAAGCCCATTTTCCATCCACGACCAAGAAACAGGACAGCAATATTATTAACATGCCCAAGTACGCATCCGATTCCGACGACGAGGCGTCGGCCATGCCCGCCAAGCTTTTCCGCCGCCAGGAAGCCAATGCGTGCTCTTCTGGGAGGAGGCAGAGGTCTGTCCCAATTCCAATTCGCCGATATCGATATCATGACAATAATCACTTCTGCAAATAACCGTATATACGAACACATAGCTGATAAAACTGAGTTTAACATGCAGTTGCGGATGTATTGCTTTGGAGGGACAAGACAGTGTCCGGTGCACTGATGGCTGGTATTTCGTCGGTATGGTTCCTGTTCGAGGTGGCGGACTACAATTTCGTGTCGCTTTCGTGTCACATTTCCATTGCCGCTTTGCTCGTTTTCTTCATTTGGTGCACTGCCGCTGATTTCTTCAACTGGCATATATACCCATAACATCACAGCTTACATTGCATTGTTCACCACAAACACATTTTCAATTGTACATACTGCTACATCAGGAAGCTTCCACAGATCCCAGAAATCGTTTTGCATGAACATACCTTCAGAGAAGCTGCCACAGTCTTCCACAGAAGATTCAATCAGGCGCTGGCGATTCTCCTTGACATTGCCTGCGGAAGAGATCCAGGACTCTTCATTCTGGTACCTTTTACTCTGAACACTTGCCTTGTTTGCTTAAACATTAGCTGCCTGCTGATATAGTTTTCTGTGCAGGCAATTGTGTTTCTGTACATATTATCAGTGGTTGGCACCTGTTTCAGCTTCCTGAATTTCCTTTATCTGGGTAAACCCAGATAACCCAGCTGAAATTCACCCTTCTGCAGCTTTATCTTTTCTATGTCCGCTAATTGGTTTTCCCTGCAAACTGGATGAAGGGTACGTTGGACTCCAAACGGTGCCGATCCTGTACGAGCGGTACGAGGCCGAGGTGGACTACATTGCGGGAACATTGATGAGAGACATGAGGAGAGCATATAGGAAGTTCGACTCCAGGGTACTCAACAAGATACCAGGAGACCCTGTCAAGGAAAAGAAGGCACGATAGACAAAAAAAACGCTACTTGTTCTCTACTTTAACTCACTGCTCTTCACTAGTTCATCATCTGTATCATATTCATATGCGCGCGCACACACACACACACACACACACACAAACACACAGGCACTCGTTTACTTACAATTCCACGATCCCGACTGTGAATATTGGAATCAGAATCTATCCACATTCTACTTACGACGTTAGAGGTCAACATCGAAAGTAATAGTCCATTTGTTGCCAACTGCAGTTAAGAATTGCTCTATTCCTGGAGCATTCAAAGTTTTGATTCCCAAAGATCACCTACAGCATGATTATAGCAACTTACACAGTGCTTTGAAGCAAATGATCAGAATTTTGTGCATTCTTGAAATCCCAAGGAGTATCTCCAGCTAGACCATTGTGCAGAGGCAGAGTTTACACCTGAAGCTGATCTTTTTTACATGTACCACATTATAGAAAACACAAGCAGAAGATAAACAAACAGAACTTCAAGTAATCAACATATCACAGAAAATGGATAGTGTTGCACGTAGAATCATTCACCATGCACTGCAGTAGCCCATTACGGAACCAAAACTCCAACAACTTCAGAATGCCCCCATTGAATAAAGACTGCTCATTTATCATTTAGCCAGACCAAAACCAGCAATGAAACATATTCGACACTGAAAACAGGACATAGACACAGATCGCATTTTTCATTTCGCTATATGTCTGTTACATAGCAGCACCTTAGAGATTAACCTTGAAGCTAACTACTCTACCCATCTAGAATCAAGAGGAAGCAGCATTCGTTCAATTAACCCACAAAGTCTTGTGATAATCTGCTGCTATTCTTCTAGTTCAGTTCTTTGTTCTGTGAGTACTACTCTAAATAGTACAGAATACAAAGTCAAAATCTAATCTTTTTCCTCCTGCATCAAGCATATCATCACGGTTTGTTCTTAACGGTGACTCCACTCTCACCTGCAACAATAACAGCAGTCGCCATACCAATAAACATACCATGCTCAATAACTCCGGGAAGCCTATGAATTGCATCACTCGCAGCCCTCAAATCCCCAACATCGCTCTTGAAGAACAAGTTCACAATGTGATTGCCGTTATCAGTGAGAAACGGCTGTCCTCCGCTCAAGGTCCTCAATTCCGCCACACAGCCAGCGTACTCAAAAATCTTCTGCAGGCAGTCCTGCGTGTACTTCGAGCAAAACGGAACAACCTCCACGGGCATCGCCCCGCTCGCTCCGACGTAAGGGACCCACTTCGATTCGTCAACAATAACCACAAACTTCCTCGCGGCGCCCTCGATCATCTTCTCCCTGAGCAGGGACCCGCCTCTTCCCTTCACCAGATTGAGATCTGGGTCGACCTCGTCGGCGCCGTCGATTGCGAGGTCGACGGTGGGGTGGGTGTCGAGATCCGAGAGCGGGATTCCGAGCGACGATGCCTGCTGGTGGGTCTGTTTAGAGGTCGGGATGCCTACGATGTCCTTCAGCTTGCCCTGATTGAGCAAATCGGCGATTCGGTCGACGGCGTGCTTGGCCGTGGAGCCGGTCCCTAGGCCGACGACCATGCCGGATTGGACGAATTCGACGGCCTTGTAGGCGGCGATTTTCTTGAGCTCGTCTTGGGAGAGGATTACAGGGGAAGGGGATAGGGAGGGTGCGGAAGAAGGTGTGGATAGGTTCTCGGAGGCGATGAACGGAGTGCAAGGAACGGCCATGGGTGAAATCGGGAGGTCGTCCTCGCCGGTGATGGTGGCGGCGGCTGTGGTGGAGGCGAGGGAAGGGAAGAAGGTCTATTGATTTGAACGAGATGTGGAGCAACGCAGCCGCAGGGTTTCGTTTGATTTTGGTTTTAAAAGCTTCCCTGGATTTTGGATTTGCGATGGAGTGGAAGAAAGAAAGTAAAGTTGGGCGGCGTGGTTCCCGCGGTTTGGAAAAATCAAAGAATTTTATGCTGATGATATTTTTTAGGGTAAATTACAAGTTTGGTCGATTACTAAAAAGTTCAATGTTTAATCATCAAAGTTATTTAATTTTATTCGTGGTTACTAATTTTACTAAAACTTGTTATATTTAGTCACTCTCCGTTAATGACGCTAGTTTTTGCTGATGTAGCTAACAGAATTGTCCAATTAGTTTTTTTAACCCAGAAAAATTTATACCCAACCCGCCACGTCTATCAGAAGTCAGACCCACCACATCATCAAAATCCCAATCCAACCCATTACCCAATCCAATTTACCTATACGCATTACAATTGACACATATTCCAATTCCGACCGCCTCGATCGAAGACTGATCGAAAATAGAGGAGAGAGAGAGACACACATAATGGAGAGAGGGACATGCAAAGAGGAGAGAGAGAGAGAGAGAGAGCGCGCAGAGGCGATCGGAATCGGAATAAGGGTAATGGGTTTAAATTGGGTTGGATAATGCATTGAATTTGGATTTTGATGATGTGGTGGGTTTTGATGACGTGGTGACCGAGTATAAATTTTTCAGGTTAAAATAGGTTGATTGAGCGATTTTGTTAGACACATCAGAAAAAAAAAACTGATGTTAATGGAAGCTAACAGAGACTAACGATAAGTGACTAAACATGACATGTTTTAGTAAACTAAGTGACCACGAATGTAATTAATTAATTAAATATATCTAGTGACCAAACATGAACATTTTTAGTAATCCCAGTATCAACCTTGCAATTTACCCTATTTTTTTAAATTTTTAATGTAATAAAAGCCAGCTGTTCAGATACACAAAAATTTTGGTACACCGACGACAAGATTCGCATAAATTGGATGAATAGCATGTTGCTGAAGCAATTCAATGAATTCAGCCTAAAAAACCATCCAATAGTGTCCACTCAGAAGTGCAAATTCTCCTTCATCAAGTTTCCAAGAAACTGCCTAGTTCCAGTTCCCTGCCTAATGTCCATTTCTTACCGCAACATAACTCTGCCCACAAATAGCTATAGTCCACAGCAAATGTCATTTGCAGCAAAGCTGCGTCACTTTCTACTCTAACCTTCACAGAGAATCAACATTCGTTTAAGACAAAGTCTTCTAACTTGTAAAGGAGGGCCACCTGAGAGCTAACACAGCTTGCCTTCTAACCCATTTATTGCAAACAGACACTCCATTCAGTTAGCACCTGTGGGATGTACAACTCCATAAACAGCATGTCTGGTATATGGTTCGTATAATGATTTTCTATCAGTAGTGCCCAAAACTAGTTTACAAACCTTCAAAGATAAATGGTCGGATTTGGTCGTCGGGTGGTGGTATCTCTTTGAACTGTGAATTTGATTCTTCTTCTTCTGCTGCTGCTGCTGCTGCTTCTTCCTCTTCTTGTGTTGCCGTAAGTTGATCTTGTTGCTGAAGTAGCTGCGTAGTTTGTTCAGGCTCCGTAGGCTCCAGCTTTTCGGTTTGTTCTGATGAAGGTGGTGCTGCCTCCAGCCGCTGGTATTTGGGCTTATTTTTCTGTAAGAGAAAGTAGGTGGTGCAATACCAGAATGCCAGAATTCTACTCTGAGCCATCACTGTATCGTTGATCCTGCTTCCGCCGAAGGATAGACGCTCTAGTGCCTGCACACCATTTTTAGCCGAAAAATGGGTTTAAGCATTGCAATGCAAAGGAACTTGGAGCACGGAGCACCTCATTTTAAGCCATCATTAGAGTTCTAGGAATAACAGATAACAACTGTTCGGAGATTTAATCTCAACTTTGGTCTTGATATTCACCACACAGGAAATAGACTTCATTCTTGATGAATTTGTTCAATAACGTAAACGAGAACTGTACTTTAGGGCCACTGCCAAATCGGACTAACATTTAACGAACTTGTCACCAAAGTTTATACTAACTATTAAAATAGTCACCTAATGTCTCTCCTCATTCTAGTTTGGCATCCAAATTAGCATGCCAACTGCCAACATCAGTGATTAATCCCATGAATTTGGTAAATGAAAGTTTATGCCGCAAGTATATCAGTTTATTGAAAGTATTACTTCTGCATTTAATTCAATGCTCAGAGTTTTAACTAAGCTGTCCTAATGTTCTACTTTGTTATAAGAAACAAAACAGTGAACTATGATCCATATAAATTAAATGATAAGGAAGTCAAGACACGCACCTGCTCTCCAGTTTCAACATCGAAAGAGTTTTGATGGTCAAAGTGAAGACCCTTGAATTCATTGATGCAAAGTCCTTGAAAGGCCCTGAATAGACAATCATCTAGTTAGTTGGTGCCAAGGTATTAGCTATATTAAGAAGTTCGAAAACTGATTTCGACTTTGCTGTCCAGCTGAATACCGAAAACAGTACTACTAGCTAGAGGGGGATGCAAAGGAGTTACCATCTTATCAATGATACACGGGGAATCCATCTGAATATAATCGGCGTATTGTCAGCATTCACATAATAGCCACCAAAAACAATGAAAACAGTCATGAGAGAGGGTCCCACAGCCATTGCGGCTTCAGTGCTTGGAACCATAGCCCCCACTGTTAGACCCATTGCAGAAGCGGCAAATGACTCTGCCGTCACAATTCCACAGAACTGCCCAAACCTACAATTCAAAATTTACAATTCAGTGATCTGTTTGCAGTATGGATTCCCGGAATCATACAAGGAATTAAGACGAAACGGAGAAAAAGGGAACACCTACCTTGATAAAGTAGGATGGAGGCCAGACATAGGATAAAGTACAGCACCAAACATGAGAGGAAACGCTGCCCCCACAGGAATCTCAGCTATCATTTTGGAAAGCAGATAGGGTCCCAAAGCGTAAGACCCCTTGGCTCGCTCTCTGTCAACTATAGCTCTTTCCTTGGGAAACACACCAACGGTTTTGGTGAGAGCAGCCATGGCAGTGTTTATTGCTGCAACCTGACAGCGAACAAGTGTTCGCATAAGATAAGGGCAGTGGTGTGTAGTTCCTTCAAGACATTAAGAATATTACATCTAGTTGAAATATTTTCCCAGTATCAAGAATCATGAAATATTAGTTATGTTGTGCTTAACAAAAAAGTCATCTGATATAGACCCTTAAGAGTAGCTAGCCAAGAGTAATTATATGCATTACCCTTGCAATAAATTAAACACAAGCACTTCATGGACGTGAACAGAATCAGAAAAGATCATAACAACTGGGAAAGGGCATCAAAGAAACCAATAGCATAAAGCAATACCTGAAGCAATCCCATCCTATCTTGTATTGATGTCTGGGATCTACCTATTCTCCAGAACACTGAGCCAAATATAAGAGCTGATGCCATGGACATTCTTGCACGTACTTTGTTTGTAGGCCCATCACGTGAGGCCTGGGCTCCAGAAAACGAAGTGAAACTTGGGTAAGGGCAAGAGTAGCCATACTTGTTTTAGCAGAAACAATATTTCCTTCATTGCTTCTCTGTTTCAGTTCAAACTCAAACCTACATCCTTCCATAACGATAAATGCAACCATGAACCTTATGATTTGTATTGCAGCCTCAGTAAGAAATCAGTTATCTACAACTAAGTCAAAAAGTAAACAATAATCTGATGAAAGGACATATGAAAAGCAAACCTGCATCCATGCACGTTTAAGAAGTAACCTAAATTGTTTCCACCAATTCCCTTTTCCATTTGAAGCAATTCTTTTTCCAAATTTCCTCTCACTGCCTCTCCCACTCCTCTTAAGTGGAGTTGTGTACAGTATCAAGGTTGCTTGTTCTGCAAATGACTCAACAAGGCCGTCGATCCTTTTCCGAGATGAGTATACACTTTCAGCAGAGCTGTAGTCAACCGAGACGAGATCAGCCAAAAATTCAGCGGGATTGGCGTGCTCTGGACATTTATACCTGTCAAAAGAACCAACAATCAGTCTGAGATTTTCATGCACTTATGAAACACTTTATCAAACAGTTAATAGATGCCAATCATGTGCATTCTTCCTTTTATTTTAGGGCCTATCTAACAAGACAATACTTAGAATAGAACTTCACACATGAAAGGCATTAACATTAGTTGCAGAGGCAGAAACTTGAAAGAGGGGAGACTGATTCGAACCGTGGTAACTGGAGAGGGGGTGCTAAGACTACTCTATGTCCTAAATTTGTCACAAATTTTAGAAGTAATTTTCCATATATTTGAAAGTTAAGGGGGTCTATCAACCTAGCTTCGCCACTGATTAACATCATCAGGGCCATTCACCTGCTCAATGTACCAATAGGGAAAAGGACAATGTTTCCAGACTAGTACAGTTCAGTTACTCATGATCACGGGAGTTTAATACTTGCATAGCATATAATATACACAATAAGGAGGGGCTTTATGGAATACTGTAACCCACCCAAATTTTGAGAAGTAGGTCAATGGCTGATCACCAGCAGGGCCGGCATAAACTAAAGCACCCTCTGTCAGCAACACAATATCGTCGAATTTATCGTAAACCGAACCCCTTGGTTGGTGAATCGAGCAAATAACTGTATGTCCATCTTGAGCCAGCTGTCGCAGAGTTTCCATTACTTTCTCTGCCTGGAATGCATCAAGACCTGATAACACACAAGTGATTAACATCATGATCATACATTATGAGTATCTTCACCAATGTAACTGAGACGAGTTGAAAGACTAGCACATTCCTCGTTACAGAAGTAGGGAAGTAGCTTCATGAAGGAAAAGGAAAAGGTCTAATTGGATGTGCAAAATTGTATAATGTATAGGACAATGTAAGAACAGAATGGGCTTCAATATCCATCTTCCTCCTTGATTGTCTACACTAAGTTGGAGTGGACACAAAGGGACAGATTACTTCCCATCTTTTTCAGTCACTTATCTCCCCTCCTGGAAACTACGTTCATAATCATGGTGAAAAAATATACTATTTCCTTTCTTTCCTTTTCTCTCCCCTCTCCTATGAGAAACAATCATTGTGATAATCCAATCACACTGCAGGGTTCAACTTACTAACACTTACAATGGATGCTTCAGTTCAATTCACAACAATCCCTTTAAATTAGTCTGCTGGTGGTTCTGGCTGACGCAATTGTATAATAATTAACCCATATGGTAGAAGTAACATCGGGTAATATAACCACTCCTAAACGACCAGGAACAGTAGAGTAAGTACTAGAGCCGTTTCTCGTGGCCAGAAAAAGCCCATCAGGTGTTTACTTTCTGCTTTTGATTTTTATTCTTGGCTGTGGCCACATCTGTACTAACCTTTTCCTTCTTTATCATTAACAAACTAACCCGATCTTTTGGCAAAAAAAGAGAGGTACTAGAGCAGTTTTTACTGTTGGACTATAATTTAGTTCTGCCAGCCACTTGAAGACCCAAATGTAATGTAGTGAAAAATGAGCATTTACCTGTTGTCGGTTCATCAGCAAAAACTATGGAAGGACTCGCTATAAGTTCACATGCAACTGATAACCGCTTCTTTTCGCCGCCACTTATACCACGAACTTTTGCATCTCCAACGATAGAATCGGCGCAATTAACCTTTGAATAAAGATGAAAAATCACAGGCCAGAAAACCCACGTTATGCATTTGGAAATGAAAAACCACAAGCAGTTAGTGGTATGGTACTAGATGAAAAGATGAGTATTTAAGATCTAGATGTTCATTTATTATACAACTGAGGCAGTGATTCTAAATCCAATTCACCAAGAATCAGCTTGATCACCAATTATCATTTAGTAAATACGAGTGGACAAGTTGAAAGAAGTTCCATGATTTACAATAAACTCAGGACCCAAACACATATGAGGCACACTTCCATGCTTCACACATGAACTCTTCAACTGCTTACCTTTACTCGTTCAATACTACCATCATAAGGATTTTACCATGTGAGAGCAACAATATACAATCTTAAGATTTGGTCAACATTCTCCAGAAAGTCATCTCGTACTGTTGTATTGTAGTTAAGTTGAGCATGCAGCTAAATGGAATAATTTTTTTTTTGCAGTATGCAACATCGAAACATTCAACCCCTCAGCTCGAACCACCCATTCCAGGCAATCTGATCCTAAGTCTGTAATTCATCTAATAGGTAAATTGAATCGGACTAACATCAAATTTAGTTTGGGAATAGAGATGAAATGACCTTACCAGACCCAGTTTGAACAACAAACCATTCACATATTCATCTCTTTCTTCCACAGAAGATATATGAGGAAGCTGAAGCTCTGCAGCCAGCGAAAGTGTCTCCCTTACAGTTAGCTGAGAAAAGAAAAGATCCTCCTGTCTCACATAAGCCGACCTGCGAGACGACCAAATCTCATTGAAAGACCTCCAAGGCAAAAACGGTTTTCAACCACAATCTCATTTACTAACAAGGTATATTTACTTGTAAGCTCTGTTCGAATATGGCTTCCCATTAACCTCCAGAAGACCGGATAAATTCATACGCGGGGATGCCATCAGCTGCCCAGCTAAAACATTGAGCAAAGTCGTTTTCCCTGAACCTGATGGCCCCATTATTGCAAGCAACCTTCCTGGTTTTGCCTCTCCGCTTACATTTTTAAGCAGGAATCTTACCTGCAAAATCACCCTACTGTAAGCACCAACGCCCCCCAAAAATTCTCGCCCAAGTCATCAAATCATTGATGCACCGAGGGTAAGAGACGCATTTCTAAGTGCATGCCGAAATTCCTCTCGACCAAAAATAAGCTACTCCGCAATTTGGTATGATGAATTTTGAGCTCAAATGACAATCTCCTTGCCATAGTTCCAAAGCAAAACGAAGGTAAAGGAAGCGAACTCACTGATTCAGAGCGCTTGTCAGAGAGGGAACAGTTGATGTTGCGCCACCGGATTGTAACCGGAGCAACCTTCTTCCCGACGGAGGGAGAATGGTCGGTTTCATCATCGGCACCAGCTTCATCCTCATCTTTCTCCATGTCATCGTGATCGGACTCAGAACCGGGCGGCAGAGCAGGGCCCGGGCCGGAAAACAGCCGGAGTAGGAGAGCCACAGCCGCCGCGGTGAGTATCTGGCCAAGCCCATTCCCGCCAAAACGCAAAACCTGGCCTACCATTTTGGTTTTCTACTAGAGGAACCGGCGACGAGAACGCCGGCAGATTTTGGCGCGGTGATGAGGAGGGAAAGGATAAACAAAATAGAGAAGGCGATGGAGCTCCGAGAATGAGCTTGCAGGCTGCAGCAGACCACTAGAAGATAACACAAGTGAAGTGATATTGTGGGATAATTACATTAATGGTGGCTGAACTTTGAGTCACTGGCGAAATAGTACATACATTTTATTTTTTTAACAAACTTGTACAGCCCAACTCTCTTCTTTCCCGCAGCCGCTACCATGAGGCATGATCTAACCCTCCTTCTTCCCAAGCACCGGAAGAAGAGTCGGCGAGAATTCGCACGCCATGATCTCTCCAATATCGGACCGTTAATTTGAGAAGTGGGTTCAGTCAGTCACCGGCTCTTGATCGGAAACCATGGCCAACAACTTCAAGGAAGAGCCCAAGACCGCACCACAGCCGGATCGCTGGTACGATCTCTCCCTCGGTTCTTCATTCAAAGAAGACGCTTCCAACAAGTACTGTGCTTTGCGATGTACGATTTGCCCTAGTTCCACCAATCAACTCTCCTGCAACTTCCAAGTTCCAAACAAGTTTCTGTTGTTTCGTTCATTATCGATGGATTAATAAACGGTCTTGGCTCTCTTTTCATTAGATGAATTCAAGCCGGCCTCCATTGACAAGTCGAAGCCTGGCGCTTTGCGCAAGAACAAAGGGAACAGGGTCTCTCTGGAGTTTCAGAGCAACCAATCGGTGAAATCCAAAGTGCATTTCGAAGGCAGCAGCGAGGATTACAAAGAAAATGATGCTGTCTTGTTCTTTGACGGCCACACATTTCGCCTGGAGAGGCTTCATAGGGCTGTCAAGCAGCTCAAACACATGAGGCAGCCTGGCGAATGTACTGCTACTGCTGCTGGTGGGTCGTCGGGGGACTATCGATTGTCTCCTCCTGTTGGGAAGGGTATCAAACCTCCCCAAATTGGCAAACCTGCAATGCCTTCCTTTCCTGTGAGTCGTATTTCCTTTCTTCCAATTGTTAGTGCGTTGAATTTTGTATAGCTCAATACGGCATGTTTGTATAATGTCTATAACTTCTAGTCCACGAAGCTGCTGCTCTTCATGCTCTTGAACTGTGGATGACCATGACCATGCCTGCTTTCATTAGGATTGTTGAAACTGTTGTCTCTTCGTCACATCAGGATTGCCGCTTTTGGTTCTCCTTGTTTGCATTTCTTGTTTTGCTTTGGTTTCTGCTTTGATTGTTGACCGTACGCTATTCAACGATATGAATTGCAGCTTTCAGAGCATCAGTGAACTGGGCTACAGGTTTGTAGAAGAAAAACTATATGAGTTGGTTTTATCAAAACTGGTTATGGGGTTACAATGAGTCAAAATCATGTAAGAATATAAGAAATGTTAAGTTCTGGTGCTCCGTTATATAAGAGTTCCAACATCGAGGCGGTTGTTTCTGAAATATGCAGCACAACTTGAATCGTGACTGAAAGATTGAGGAAGTTTAGATGGTCCTTCAACATTGTCTGCTTCAGTTTGGAGTGATGTGTACTCCTTGCGTTTACTACTTGCTTACATTTGTCATTCCAGTAAATGTGCTTGCAATTGGCATTTGAAGGTGATATTAACAGACCAAACTGTTCAGTTTTTTTTTTTTGTCAAAAAAACTGAACAGTTTGGTCTTGGCATATCACTCTGCTTCCCTTTGGTTTCTCATTTTGTGAATTTATTGTCTTGTATGTGTGAAGGTCGAGGTGGAACGAATTGATGTCGAGATGCCACCGATTCCAGGTATTTCATGCTTTGTTGGACATGTTGTATGTTTATCATTCTTTAGGCATTCATTTCTTCAGCTATGGTAAGGGCACCTTGACACAATTAGCTATTTATCTTCAAGTTTCTCGCAACTCTGTGGACAATAAATAATGTAATGGAGACTCCAGAAACATGTGATCAACATCATATTTATTATTTTGAGATTTCTCTCTGCTTCTGCTAAATCTTTCTTTGAAGCTTCCGTCACTCATCTGCTTCTTTACCATGCTCGTTTTTTGCTACAGCTTCAAGATATTCTGGTAAGGGGATCGATGATAACCAAATCGAACCACCGAAGGTCGGTGAGCCATCTAGCCCCAAGAATAGTGACGAAGCCAAAGAACACTGTGATATAGAAATAGAAGACATATTTGGTTCAAGTTCCCCTTACGGTGGTGATGATAATGCCATGACAACCGAAGACCACAACATTGTTGTGGTTCCTGCTGACAACCATGCTCCTCCGCAGCAGCATGAGAACGACTCCGATGATGAGATTGCTGATGTAGACGACAGCGGCGATGAAGAACACAAAGGGCGGCGCATCAATGCAGCAGAAGCGCTCAAAGCTCAGGTGAATAATGCCACCGGTGGCGATGATGATAATCGGTCGTCTAGTTCGAGAAGCAGCAGTGGTAGTGGAAGCAGTGGTAGTGGAAGTGGGAGCAATAGCAGCAGCAGCGCCGACAGTGAAGGAAGTGATGATGATGTTTCTGTCACCTCCATTTGACGGAAGCTGGAGTTAATAAAGAAAGCAAGGATTTTTCGAGCTGCCATTGTTTGCTTGTTCATTAGCAGGTAAAAGAGCTCTTGTTTTTCTTACTTTCATTATGACAGAGGATAGAAAGCGAGTCCCAGTTTTGGAGAAGACAAAGCGAAGATGAGATGTGGCTAAAGATGAAGCAATGGATAACCTTATAGCCTCTACACGTTTGTTTACGTCTTCTGAAAGAAAATGGCAACTTCAATCTATGCTGATAATCAAAGTATCTAATTACTTGGTATTCCTAAATATCAGGATTATGAAATAAATTATATTACACAACACATCATATAAACATGAGATCAATTAGTGATGAAACTTGACTATTATTTTAGAGTTTAATTTAAGAGTTCAACCCTATAAACTTATTGATCCGAGCTCAATGAGGAGCTGAGCTTTAGCTCGGCTCGTTTCTTCACTAGCCAAGCTCAAATTTAAGCGAAACTCGGCCCAACTCGGATCGTTAAGAAATGAGCCGAGCTCAAACTCATCAACTCTGCTCGACTCGGCTCATTTGCAGGGCTAGTCCTAGCTAGCACAATGATTTGACAAGAAAGAGATGATATATGCAACCAAACATTGGGAAAAAAATGATAATTAAAGTGGACAATTTTTTATGAACTAATGTCATAGACTGCTTAATTTTACCTCGCGCGCCCATGCATGTGTCATCAGTCAATGAATTCCCATTCAAATTTGGCAGGCTTTCGTGTTCCACTTTTCTATATGTATCACTTGGACTCGGATACTGAATAGTTTTGTTTTGGGAATAAAATATAGTAATATACCTCGTACTCAACCCGGCACCATATCTAGTTAACAATTAATTCTATAATAATAACATATTTATATATATAACACGTATTATCTTCAGGGGTATACAATAACTAGCCACTGATAGTTCTTTTGATTTTGATTTTATAAACAAATTATAGTTTGATTTCGAAACTTAATATACTAAGATTTTATACCTAGAATTAAATTTTTTTGCATATAAGTTGTAAAAAAAATTGAAGGAGAATTGCATTTTAGCACCTAAAAATTTTATCTTACATTTTTTATGAGATTTCTGGTATGCTTTAGAAAACTTATGATATACTTTATAAGTTTTCTGGTATGTTTTAACAAACTAGTGGTATGCTTTATAAGCTTTTTTATATGCTTTTTGGTATTAGCAGTGTGGTTTATAAATTTGGTTGTGTGGTGTGGTTCTTGTATGCTTTATGACTTTTCTTGTATATTTTATGAATTTTGCGGTGTGTTTTGTGGTGTGATTTGTTGTAATTTATGTCTGGTGGTACCCGATTAATGTACAAGTGCCCCCAAATTTTAATAATTACAAGTGTGTCCCTCACTTTATAAATCCACATTAGTTATAGTCAACCCGTTAAATAAAAATCATTACAATAAAATATTCTTATTGACTGAAACTAACTAGTATTAATATCGTGCTAATGAATTTTATTAACACCCTAGCCTCTACTATATTGGCAATTATCTCTGTCATGTTTGTATTGTGGATTTCAGCTCATAAAAGAGGACCGTGCATGTCAAAATAAAATGTGTTCTCAACCAAAATGAATTATAAACTTTCTTTTGTATTTAGTCATACAACTTACTTTCCACGCAATATTGTCAATCTCCTTAACTACTCAATCAATTTTTTTCCACACAATATCAAGGATCAAGCACCCGGTCCATCAACCTGCACTCCTCATTCTGTGACTTGTAAATGTTAATATTATGAAACTCTATCAACTCGAGTTATTAGAACTAAGCGGTTATTGACAAGTTTGTTTGTTCTTTGTAGATAAGGGTGATATAGGTTTTACTTTTTCGTAATTAAGATACTACTTAAAGGATTCGAACCTGAGACCTCCAGGTTATTTACTGTTGGTATTACCACTAGACCAAGCCCTTGTTCGTAAATCTGGGTTGTTCTTAAGCTCCCGTGTTCAAGTCCTCGCGATCCTTAATATTAACTGTTGTCTTAAAACACATGAAATGATGGGTCCATGCAAACTTTAAACCCATGAGCTGCATTTTGTTTGAGAAGTGTGAAGGAAGTGGTTAGGTACGTACCATACATCCAAGTAACTCGAGTTATTGGGGAGAATGTTAATCATGGATTTTCGGTAGCGGTCTTGAGACACAGTGGATGGGTAGAACGTAACTTAGGATTCCACCAATAGCGCTTGGAGAAGGGTTGTGAATTAGTGGGCGGAGGCGAGTATTGTGCATATACTCGGTAGCCGTCGTGACATCTGTTGTTCATTGATTTTGTCGATAGTGTTTCGAGATGGGTTGCGAATTGGTGGGCCAAGGCGATGATTTGTGTAAAATATCATTGACGGAAACCTAATTGATAATTGCTACAATAGGGGGAAACAATGAACAACAGATGAAAACTTATGTAGACAATATAACTATTATGGGAAACCTGATGGCTAATAGATGTAGACCCGACGAATAATAGATGAACATAATGAGAAAGTGGGGGTAAAAGAATGGCCTGAAACTTCCACACTTGCACTTAAAACAGTTTGGGAGCCACTAATTAATAATAAATTCAATATTAAACTTTTATATATTAAAATATACTAATTAAACTACCACGAATTTATCAGGAAAGTATATGTTTTTGCACTCTATTCAAAATTCGACAACTAAATAAAGCCAACAAGGTCAATAATCCAACTTGACTATTGCCAACCCTCCATCAGATAGAACATGGAGAATACCGCCGGCGGCGTTCACTCACTCTATTTAATCCCTCCCATATCTCACCACCAACATTCCTCACCATTACAACAACGTAACAAACCAATCTCTTCATTATTATCTCCTAAAAATGGAGTTCCTCCAAACCCTACCACCACTCACCTTCTTCTCCCCACTCCTCCTCACCATCGCCGCCATCTTCCTCCTCTCAATCCTCATCTCCAACAAGAAAACCACCGCATCATCCCAAAAAGCCAACAACAACAACCTCCCGCCGGCACCGTGGAAGCTCCCCGTGTTGGGCCACCTCCACCACTTCCTCACCAGCGCCGAGCCGCCCCACCGCCGCCTCCGCCAGCTGGCACGAACCCACGGCGACGTCATGCAGCTGGACCTCGGCGAGATCAGCCACGTCGTCGTTTCGTCGGCCGAGGCGGCGAAGGAAGTGATGCGGACCCACGACATCAAGTTCGCGCAGCGTCCCTTCCACCCACACCAGGCCAAAATCATGTACGGCGGCATCAACCTCATCCACTCCCCTTACGGCGAGTACTGGCGCCAGCTCCGCCGCATCGCCACCCTCGAGCTCCTCACCGCGAAGCGGGTGGAGGCCCTCCGCCGCGTCAGGGAGCCCGAGGTGGGCTCCTTGATGCGGACCATCGCGAAGGAGCAACAGCAGCGCCCTGGTCAGGTCAGTGTGGGCAACCAGCTGTTTTAATCAATGTAGTCAAAATTGTGCGTGCTTTAAAGTTTAAAAAGCTCATTTTTTTTTCTATGTTTCTAGAGCACCAAAATGATTCTACATAGAATCATGGTTTTTACTACATTTAGTGCGACAGACGCCTACTTAAAGAGTTAGGTCTATCAAGCGAGACAATATGATGTTTCGGTGAAAAAAATTCGTGTGTCGTCATTATTATAAGTTTTTGAAATTAGGATTTCTCACACACCTCCAAAATTTTATAACTGACACATTTATGAAGTCAGTCAAGAATGGGATCTTCATATTCGAATTAGTGATCAATTAATCAATTCTTGCTGGATTGTATATATACATATAAAAAAAAAAAATTTTAAATTCTTCATAATCGAATTGTGACTCTCTATGAACATAATGAAATTGTGTATTATTCTAATGAACTAGATTTCTATGTATTCCTATTTATTATTTTTATTTTTATCGCGCGCGACTGACATACCTCTCCAAAAATTCTGGGGGCGTATACTTGGTCTGCAGGTCGTCGACCTGACCAAGGAGTTGTTCAACCTGACGTACAGCATCATCTCGAAGGCCACGTTCGGCGACGTGTCCGCGGAGCAGGAGGAGTTCATCGAGATCGCGGAGGCGCTGGTGAAGTACGGCGGCGGGTTCGGGCTGTCGTACCTGTTTCCGTCGAGCGGTTTGGTTCAGAGGTTCTTCGGGACGAAAGAGTGGCTGGATAAGATGCACGAGGGAACCGACCGGCTGGCGGAGAGCATCATCAGGCAGCACAGAGAGAAGAGGGCGGTGAGTAGGAAATCCGAGGACGATGAGGATTTGCTGGATGTGCTTTTGAATCTTCAGGAGGATGAGACCACGCTCGGTTTCAACTTGTCCAACGAAGCCATCAAGGCTTTCCTTCTGGTAAATTGTTGCATGTGACATGTTCGTATTAATATTAATCAATCTGGTCTTTATTGAAAGAACGATGACTATTAAGATAATCTGGCCTTCATGATCAACTTGGTTTTGGCAGGACATTTTCTTAGCCGGAAGTGAGACTCCATCGTCTTTGACCGAATGGGCTATGTCAGAGATGATTAAGAATCCGGAAGTGTTGCAGAAGGCGCAGGCGGAGGTGCGAAGAGTGTTTGGCGAGAAGGGAAGGGTCGACGAAGCGAGGATTCAGGAGCTAACCTACCTCAAGATGGTCATCAAGGAGACGCTGCGACTGCACACTCCGGCGCCGCTGGTGCTTCCCAGGGAGTGCCGAGAGGAGTGCCAGGTTGGCGAGTACGACATTCCCCTGAAGACCACGGTGGTCGTGAACGTGTGGGCGATAGCAAGGGATCCTCGTTACTGGGGTGAAGAAGCCGAGAAGTTTCTTCCGGAGAGGTTTTCCGACACCAACGTTACTTACAGGGGCGGCGATTTCGAGTTTTTGCCATTTGGGGCGGGGAGAAGGATGTGTCCGGGGATGACGTTTGGGCTGGCGGCCGTGGAACTTCCCCTCGCCAACTTGTTGTATCATTTTGACTGGAAGCTTCCGGACGGAGTCAAGTCGGAGAACCTGGATATGGAAGAAATATTCGGCATCACTATCAGGAGGAAGAATCATTTGAAGTTGGTTCCCGTCCTCCGTAATCCTGTACCCACTCTTTGATTTTTTTCTATCTAGTAACAACCAATAAGCTTAAGGGAGACCGGCGGGATAGTATACACTAGGTATATATGTGTGTCTAGGTACGTTTCATTAATTATCTGCTATGTTTTTCTTGTCATTGTTACAAAAGTTGTCTGCAAAGTAACATAAATTGTGTGTTCGCTTATCTTACTAATCATGTACCTATGCGGCCATCGTCGCACATTAATGATAAATGATAAAGCATGTTTTTTCACTTAAAATGTAGGTTAATTTGATCTATTGAAATTTAAAGGAAAGAAAAGTAGCTAGAGACACACTACTTTGAAGTAGGGGTGGCAGTCGGTCGGTTATCGGTTTAACCGAAAACCGAAAACCCGGTTATCGGTTAAACCGAAAACCCGGTTATCGATTAAACCAAAACCCCGGTTATCGGTTAAACCGAGCCACCACCAACAAATGTCGACCACCGACAGTGAGATAGGTCACGGTTAGCCGGCCAATCGACCGGTCGATTTCGGTTTTAGGCTCGGTTAGCCGGCCAACCGAAAAACTACCTTTTCTATATAAAAAATAATAAGAAAACAAAAATTCCGGACCACTCATCTCCAAACTTATCTCCTCGGCTCCTCCTCTCTTCTTCCTTCCTCCACCAGAGACCAGACCACTTCTCTTCTCTCTCCTTCTCTTCCTCTCACCAAACCACTTCTTCTCTCACCTTCTTCCTCTCACCCATCCACTTCTTCCTCTCACCTTCTTCGAACTTCATCTGCGCACTTCGAGTTCGGGACTTGCGGATATGCATGTTCTTGCCGCCGTTTCTTCCCGGCGATGCCCCCGTTTCTTCCCGGTGACGTCCCCGTCATCCTCCGGCTCGACCTCCTCGACGCTCCTACACTCTCCGACACCTCACCGCTCCCTCCTGACCCCCACCGCCACCGACGACGGCGGGAACTTAAACGCCGCCGCTAGTGTCTCCACCAGTTGGTCCGATTTCGGCCTCCATGAAAAGAAGTAAAGGACGCCTTGGCCACCGCAGTCGATTTCGAATCTGCCGGATTCATCTCGGGCCAATCTCCCCGCCGCCGGGAAGAAGGCGACGAGGGCCTGGCTCAGGGACTCCTTCATCGCCCCAGCGCCTGTGGCTCTCCAACTTGGACCAGTTGTTCGTCCAAAATAATGCTGAGCGGCGGAAGTTGAATGATTTGAGAGGAGGAGCGAGTCGACTTAGGGTTAGGAAGGAGGAGGATTGAAGCGGGGTCGTTTTGGGGAAAGGGAAGGGGTCGGTTAGCCGGTTTCCGACCCCGGTTAGTCGGCTAGCCGAACCTCTTCCCATCTCTACCGCCAACCGACCGATGCATGCAGAAACGGTTTTTCGGTTAGCCGAAAACCGGTCGGTTCGATTGAAACCGTCCGGTTAACTGCTAACCGAAAACCGTTCTGCCACCCCTACTTTGAAGTGCTTGGTTCTGTGTCTTACAGATTGCAGATGTTTATAATGATTATCGATACAATGGAGACTAACACTATGTTTTGCAACGAGGGTGCAAGTTGAGGGGTAATTTGCTGGGGGTGCAAGTAGAGTGAAAAGTAAGTAATTATATTATTATAAAATAGATTCATCAAAATTTTAAAATATTATCACAAAATAGTATAAATAAAAATTAATATATAATAAAAATGATATCATAATCATAATAATTATATTATAATAAAATAATTATTATATAATAATACTCAAATAACGAAGTCAAACGATCAACCACGAACAACGTCTACATTAATGATAGCTATAAGAAAAAGCTAATAATATTAATTATTATCTAATTATAATATAATTAAAAAATTAATAATTTCCTCCTTCCCCCTCCTTCCTTTCCTCTCTTGCACCCCAATTCAGAAGATAAACCGAAATAGTGAATTTGCACTCACATTTTGTACCCCACCTATAACACCAGAGTAAACACCTTGAAATTTGTGTTTAACCCGCATTCTTGCACTTGCCCTCCCATTTGCCGCTCTTCCAAACATAGTGCAATAGTCTGCTATTAAAAATAAGCAGTCACCAACCGGCAAACTGCGAGCCAGGAAAAGGTGGAGTTCACACATAACTAAGCAAATATTCTCACCATTGTACAAGACAATCAACCCTCTTATTCCACGAACGACAAAACATATGAGATTGTGAGTTACCAGACAACTTTTGAAACTCGTGAATTCATTGGGCAAATAAGATAAATATCTAGAGTTTAATGAATTTATAGTTATATTGATTCGGGTCTATTGTACATATTTTATTTTTACCTTTCATATTTAAAATAGTTTGATTGTGCATTTCATGTTCTCTCGACCTAATTTACACTAGGTTATGCTTGTTTTGATACATTTCGAGTACTAGTACGTGTGGGAAGGTTCGAGACGAATTTCGTGACGATTGGATGTCAAAAAACGCCCAAAAAATGAAGACCAGTCAAAAGTCACGAGATGTGGCTAATTGTCACTGTCTTCTCATATCAAAATCCCCTCAACATACTAACTCTCAAATTTTCTTATCTCTGTGTTGCTTTCTACCCTTACTCTCCTATTTATACTTGCGAAAGATTAGCCGTTGCCTTACAAATCCTTGACTTCTTGATCAAATTGTACCCATATACCATCATAGTATATTTTGCTTCGTTGTGGGTGAGCAATGTCACAATCTTTTGCTTCATTGTGCACCCGATGTGCAACCATGCATTGCTTTTGTGAATGTTGCAGTTACTTAAACCGTGTTAGTATTGGGCCTTGTGTGGTCTTGTCCGAGTTGTAGTAGGTACGGATATTTGGCCGTACTCGACTCTTCTCGTTAGGGTTTCAACCATAGTCTATCACTATATAAGACTTAGCTACGAACCTGTCGTAAGCAAGCCGTCACAATATAGTCATTTAATAAAACGACAGCCGTGAGCTCTTTCGAGCTCACCGTGGATTAGTCTCGATCAATCAATCGATCGAGGATACCACGTAAAATCCTGTATTCTGTGTTCTTTCGATATTCCGCATTATTAATTTCTTCATGTTATCAGAGCTATAGATTCAGCTAAGTCTTTCGCACACAGCGAAGTTCATTTTGCTGCCTTGTTCTCTTCATCAGCGATGTTATTCCGCTGAGTATAATCGACAGCGGCCACATCCTCAAGGTCATAGTGATCATCCCCGTGGTCACTCTGTCACCGCCGACAATCTCTAGAAGAGATTGTGTTCATTCTGGCTCCCTAGTTGTTCCGTGATGTTCCATGGGCCAAGATCCAGAAGTAAATCCTGCGAATTCCAGTCCGCACCACCGTCTGCAGAACCATCACCGTCCTCCGCGTCCCATCATCAGCTAGCAGTCAAGAAGCAGAGATGGAGAAGGAGGCAGCGCTGGCTTCAACGGCGAAGTCCTTCCCGCCGTTTCCAGCACACCATCTGTCGTGGGGTATTTCAGACGTGGAGTTAGTATAACTTGGGGCCCAACCATCAATTAGTTACATTATTGCACACGTAGTGCCAAGAGCTTGTCCAGCCTATTTATTTAGGATTCAAGTTGTCATTGTGGCCAGTCAAGGTCACGTAGAGTTTCTTCACCAACATCACAGTCATGGCGTTGAAGGCAATCATGAGCGGCAGTGGTCATCTCTTCAAATAGCTAGTATTGGGGGAGAAAGAACAGCTATGTGTCAATAAAATTTTCAAATCATCAGGTCGAGGCATTCACGATTCATAAAATGGTCATCCCCTGGCGTTCAAAAGGTACTACGATCAGAGAAGTCATCGTCCCTTCATCGTCCAATTGGCATTCACGATTCAAGAAATGGTCGTCCCCTCTTCCGGTTCATTATTGGGCACATATCAACCATTCATCGCTTTTCAAGCCAGCATTCACGATGTTCGTGTTCCAGTTTGAGGGGGAGAATAGGAGGTCAACATACGTCGGTCGACTAACTCAGTCATCAGGTCGACCGCGATGTACCAAGTATGTTCAAGTTCAAGAGAAGCAGTCAATCGTCTTCATCATTAGGTTGTTCAGAGAGAGTCAGTTCTCTCCAGCCAACCTCGTCCGAGATGTTATTCATCTCGAGTTTTATGGTTCAAGTCATCATGCTTGCCCTTCACATTTACTTCTTCAAGCTCGACATTCTTGTCATTCATGTCTTCGCTTGAGGGGGAGTGTTGCGGTTACTTAAACCGTGTTAATATTGGGCCTTGTTGGGCCTTGTCCGAGTTGTAGTAGGTACGGATACCTGGCCGTACTCGACTCTTCTTGTTAGGGTTTCAACCGTAGTCTATCACTATATAAGACTTAGCTACGAATATGTCGTAAGCAAGCCGTCAAAATGTAGTCGTTTAATAAAACGTCGGTCGTGAGCTCTTTCGAGCTCACAATGGATTAGTCTCGATCAATCAATCGATCGAGAATACCGCGTAAAATCCTGTGTTCTTTCGATATTCCGCATTATGCATTATCAATTTCTTTGAGTGAACTATCCAGTTGACGATGTTCAGTCATCAAAATGGTGAGAGGAAATGATTGGCGCCGGATGGAGAGACCATGGTGCATTGTGTCATCCAAGTAAAATCTGAAAGGTGAAAGGCTTGACGGAGCGGGATTAAATCTTTCATTGGACATTGCTAAACAGTCATTTTAATATGATTAATAGCATATTTAAAATGAATATTCATCGAGCTTCAGGTCCTAATGGATTCTCATCAGGCTTTTTAGAAGAACATGACTTATAATTGGTGAAGATGCCACTAGGGGATTCATGACTTCGTTGATCCTGGCAGGATGTTAAGCGGAATCAATGACACAACTGTTTCTCATTGTCCAAAGGTAAATAAATCTTAGCAACTTAAATATTTTCGCCATATTTCTTGTGTAAATGTTTTGTACAAATTGTAGGAAAGATAATTGTCCAATCGGCTCGGAGAGGTTGTCCCTTCTATACTGAGCCAAAATCAAATAGCTTTCATTAAATAAAGATGGATTATTGATACCATAATGTTAACACAAGAGTTGGTCAGTGGTTATGGAACGTATATGCGTTCATCGAGATGTGCAATAAAAATGTATCTCGTGATAGTAGTTGAATCTGTACATTGGGACTACATATTCAAGTTTCTGACTGTTATGGGCTACCTTCAAGTTTCAAACTTAAGAATGGTGTTAGAGAGGGTGACTCCTTGTAATCCTATCTATTTGCTACTATAGTGGAAGGATTGACTGGCTTTTAAACTCTTCGGCATCTTCTGGTTATCTTCCTTATCACCCGATGTGCAAGAATGTCCCTCTTAATCCTCTTTGTTTTCTTATGACGATCTCTTTATCTTCGTAATTGGCTCAGATCAAGCTATCAAAGAGGTGAAAATCTATTTTGAATTATTCTTATTTGCAGTCTGGCTGAAAGTGCAACCTTAATTAGTAATTTTGAAGTATGTTTTGGTAGTATGTACTTTACAAGCACACTGCCCTAGCCCTCACTGGTTTTAAGAAAGGTATGCTACATGTTAGATATCTTACTATTAATAAAGGGCACCCGATTGAACGAAAAAAATTGAAAATGAAATTCTATGAAATTACTAATTACAAATGAAAATAATATTTCTGATCAGATTTTACCAAACAAGTCATAAAAGAGATGTTTTATTGCTTTTGGGTCATCGTGAGAGTATTTCTGCATAAAAAAACGTCGCAAAGGAAAAAAAACAAAACAAAAAGAGATTCATGCATGGTCGACAAATGTGCACCAATATTTTGAAAGACTGATAGTAAGCTTAGTCATACACGTGCTTTCAAGTTTCAAGATAGGCATATCCTTTGGGTATAGGTTTGATGTGCTAGAGTGACCAAACGGTAACCAATGCTTCCAAGTTCGAGTTGTTACTTATGGCACAATCTAAGTACCACATCGGAAATACAAGGGAAAAGACTCATTTATATTAGTGTCCATCTAACTCAATTAGTAAGAGGCCTTTTGGGAAGGAATCCAAGAGTAAATTCGTGTGCGCTTGATCCGCAAGACAGCGTATATAGATGGGTTTCTCGGTACAAGGATTTTTTCAGATGCGAAACTTTCTTTGATCCGCCAAACAAACGTGGATCTCTCCTGGATCCACTAAACCAGACACAAATCTCAAATCCCGAGGTCACTGAATGAGGGTCCCACCAAACTGACGTCCATTGCTCCGAACCAGGCTCTGATACCACTTGTCGAAACTCGTGAGCTCAATTAGTACGATATTGTTCGATTTGGGCCAAGCCCACACGGTTTTATTTTTGGGTATCCTCCCCAAAAGGCCTCGTACTAATTAGGCTAGGTGGACACTAATATACAAGGATTTCTTCCCTTGTATTACCGATGTGGTACTTGGATTGTCTCATGACAATCCTCCCCCCAAGACAAGGACCACGAACTTTGTGTCATCTCTCAATGATTATCTTGATCTGCCAGACACTATGTATCGATGGGTTTCTCGGTACAAGGATTTTCCCAGACGCGGAACTCTCTTTGATCCGCCAAACCCGATGTAGATTACCTTTGATCTAGCTACCAGACAGATGTGGATCTCCTTTTATCCGCCAAACCCAGACGTGGATCACTCTTGGATCCACCAAACAGATGCAGATCTCAAATCCTAAGGTCCACCAAATGAGGGTCCACCAAACTGACGTCCAGCGCCCCGAATCCTCTGAACAACTTGTCAAAATCGAGCAGCTCAATTAGTACGATATTGGGCTCATTAGTCAAATTAAACTTAAGAAATTTTAGTTTTGGGCCATACTTATATCCTTTTTTTAGTTTGGGTCTAAATTGGACACATAATAATGTTGGAAGCCCGAAAGAAAATGAATATTCAATTCTAATATAATCTTTGTCTTGTTTTTTATTATAAAACAAATAGAACGATGGAAACACCTATAAAAATGTAATTGGATTCATGGTAGTTAATGAAATATTTGATATTGTATTTGGTGTATGATCTCTCTAGATCCGATTAGACCCATTTGTGTCTCGTCCAAATAGGACCCTATTCACCCAACCCAAATCCAAAACCATTAAAAGTTCATATTGGTTCATATGGGTCCGATCTAATTCTTATATGGGTCATGAGAAGTTTTCAAATTAAATTACCCAATAAATCTACCCGTGACTTTGTCTACTTTCAAGATTGCTTGCATAAAGAACAAAGAAGTTCACTATTTATATCATTTAATTAATTAATAAACTTGTACAAAATCATGGATCACGGGTACTGCTGCAAATCAATGAACTATCTACAAGCAACAAAACCATTAACAAACTAAAATTTGTATTTTCCTTTGATCACTGTGAAATATCCGGGTGATGTAATACAAAGAAAATTTTCTAATCAATAATATGTTGGAAGAAAAAAAGCACTGTTTCAAAGTGCTAAGAGTGTGTCCCATAATTTCCAAGATATGAAAGTGGTTAGTATTTTCCACATAGTGTCAAGACGAGTGGCAGGTTGGCGGATGTGAAATTTCCTCAAAGACCACGGTGGTTGTGAATGTGTGGAGATATGATCCTAGCTCGTTATTGTGTAAGAAGCTGAGAAATTTTGGGTGGGAGAGATTTTCTACTAGCAACTTCAGTTTATACGACGCGACTTTTTAATTTTTATCATTTGAGACGGGAAGAAGAATGTGTTCTGAAATGACATTTCGATTGATAGTCGTTGAACTTTCTCTCCCTACCTTGTTATACCAGTTTGACTGAAAACTCCCAAATTGAATCAAGCAGGAAAATTTATGTGTGCTATGACTTGAAGACAGATTATTTGTTGTTGATTCGAAGTCATAGGCTCTCGTTGTCCGGTTAGCTAGTCGGAGTTGAGAGGCGAAGTACCTGGTTTTGGAGTTCGGGGGCAACTTCCAGACCCACGGATCACGGTGTATGAGCTTATACACGTTTGTTTGTCTGTCTTGTGTCTGGTTTGTAATATTTTATTTTTCGAGTTGGATTAGGTTAGGTCGTCTGGAGAAGGGACTATATATACATTCTCAATTGTTTGTACTTTGTAATATGTAGTATATTATATATATATATATATATAGTGAAACTAGCTCTCTCATGTCCGTGGACTAGCTTATATACACATTGTGTTAATGAACCAAATAAATTTGTGTATTTTTTTTTAACTTTTTTACATTGTCGATTTCCTGATATTGTTAGATATGGATGCAATATTGAGAAATAATCTGGATGCTGTTTATCATAATATGCAGTAGCAGCCAATAAGCTAAGAGCCAAGCTGAAAGGATGATATGCATTATTAGGTATGTCAATGTGTGTCTAGTGGCTAGCTTCATGATGTGTTGTTTTTTCCAATAATGAGAAGAAAGCTGCTTCTATTTCAAGTTGTGTTTGTTTATGTTATCACTCAGATGTCGTTTAGGTATGGTGTTTTTAGTGATTTTCAAAGACAAAAAAAACCAACAGATATCCAATTCTTTTGAGAGATCTTGTCCAAATATCTCTTAAAGATTGCATAATCATGTGTTATCGGTACAATCAAGAATAAGAACGATATATACTTGGATTATTTGATGGGGTTTATATTGGGAGCGGATCCGATCATTAATCTAATTTATTTACTGATTATGTAAAATAAATCATCCAATAGCAAATTAGTATCTCATAAAATTGGCATTAGGTTGACACACAACAAATCACGAACACTTTCAATTAATTAATTAGCAAAAACAATAACCAAAACTCAATCAACCAACACAATAAACACACCATAATATAATAATAGAATATTGATACGCAAGCCCATTACTTGGTGGTCAATTATGACCGCCCTGCATGAAACATGTGCCTAGCGGTATTTTTTAACTTCATATAATGCACAACTTTGCCAACAACCATCAGATACCACCATATCGGGAATACAATTAATTAAAGGGAAAGCCAAACTTTCGGTTCGGTTCGGTTCGGTTCAATACAATTTCGTTGTTTTGATTATAGTACTGTTCTAACAACGTAAGTACAATTCAAGGTTCAAAAAGACGCTAGGCGTAAGGCGGGCGTTGAGTCTTTGCCTTGCGCCTAGCTCGCCTAGGCGTAGACTAAGCGTGCCTAGGCGTTGGAAGAAAAATAGTTATTCGCACTACATGATGAATGAAATAATAATCTATAACACTTCTTCACTTTAGTGAAAATGATTAATAACTTACACAACACTTAATGACAAGAACATAGCTCACGAATTCATAGAATCATAGCTCAGTAGCTCACAAAGTTCTTCAACTATTGAAAATATTGCAATGGAAAATTGATTTCATAGTTTATGTTAATTTGGTCTTTAATATTGACTTCCTAGCTCCATCTAGTAATGTTTAGGAGAGACTTATATGTCGCCTTACTTTATTGACGTGTTCCAGTATCTAATTAGGCGCGAAACTCCTAGGCGAGGCGTTTGCCATTGCCTTGTGCCTAGGCGTGCCTAAGCGTAAGGTTAAGCGTGCTTTTTCGAACCATGGTACAATTACAACACTATGAAAACGAAAACATAAATGCGTTTAGTTGGTAATTCTAAGAAATTACGAAAACAAACTTTTTTAGGGTATTTAGTTACTTTATTAGGCTCCATTTAGTCTTAAAAGTAGAAAAATAGTGTGAGGAATAGTGTGACATGCATGACAAGTTATGAGAACAATGAAGTGGGAAAAGGTTATGAAAATAATATCAACAATAAAGTTTTCGTGGATGAGTTATTTGAAATTGGAGAGGCAGAAAATATGCACAAAGTGAGTCTATTAAGCTTTGATTGTAAACTCTTTCTGATGACATTGTTAAAAAAACTTATACAATCTCACAAGAAACATTTTTCTCGAAACAGTAAGGAAGCTACTTAAAGTTGTTTGATTATTTTCTAGCTAATTTTTACGAGAACAGAAACCGAAAATGATACTAAGCTATGCCTCTACTCTTCAAATATAACATATGTTGATTCGTATTATGTTCTGTAAATTATTTCAAGCGCGAAGAAAAAATGGGTTGAAATCAAATTTAAAACCGGACCAAATCGAATCAAATAAAACAAACATGTATTTCATCCGATTGATCCTTATTCTTTCTTTACATTTGATCCGATTATAAACCGAACAGACCGATGCCCACCTCTAATCTTCACCAACTCTATTTAATCCCCCCTCCCACTCCCATACCTCTCACTCCAAAAAACCACCTCTTATCACTAGTTCAAGTCCCATCTCCATCAATTCTCCTAAAATGGAGCTCCTCCAAATACTACCACTCACCTTCTCCCCACTTCTCCTTACCATCGCCGCCATCTTCCTATTCTCAATCCTCGTCTCCAAGAAAAAAGCCCATGCCAGCAAAAACGGGCCCAATGGCACCACGCACCACAACCTCCCGCCGGCACCGTGGAAGCTCCCCGTCTTGGGCCACCTCCACCACTTCCTCACCAGCGCCGAGCCGCCCCACCGCCGCCTCCGCCAGCTGGCACAAACCCACGGCGACGTCATGCAGCTGGACCTCGGCGAGATCAGCCACGTCGTCGTTTCCTCCGCCGAGGCGGCGAAAGAAGTGATGCGGACCCACGACATCAAGTTCGCGCAGCGGCCGTTCCACCCTCACCAGGCCAAAATCATGTACGGCGGCATCAACCTCATCCACTCCCCCTACGGCGAGTACTGGCGCCAGCTCCGCCGCATCGCCACCCTCGAGCTCCTCACCGCCAAGCGCGTCGACTCCCTGCGCCGCGTCAGGGAGCCCGAGGTGCTGGCCATGGTCAGCACCATCGCTGAGGCGGCCCAGTCTACCTCAGGTAGAGGTGGTGGCAAATTTATGATCCGATCTATCAATCCATTCAAATTCATATCTACTTAAATATCCAACTAACCCATTCCATTTAAATCCAAATCTAATTGGATCGGTAGATCTATGGGCCGGATTCGTGGATTTTGTTATAAACTACAGTTTAGTATCTATATTTTTTTATACTTTACGATTCAATACCTAAAATTTATTTATTTTTAATATGAAAAATATCATTGAAAACTCATACAGTATCGACGGTTCGACTTAAAAAACCTCCTGCAGGAAGCTAAACCGATAGGCGGTATTTAGAAGAATGAAACTGTTGAACCACAATTAAAACACGCTTTTAGCATGCTGCTGATTTTTCAAGTATAACCTCCTGTACAGTATTTCAATCTTCGAAAAAATTGCATTTTGGTACATAATTTGTTATTATTATTATTATGACATTTAGTACCTAAACTTTTCAAAATTTACATATTAGTCCAAATTCTAGAGAGTCATTTGAATCCACAGATCAATCCACCAGTCCATTTTAATCCATGGATCTACCAATCTAATCTCTCCGCCAATTTGTGGATCCAATCCATTTACCACCTCTGCTGCATTGCAGGTGAAGCAGCCACCGTCGACCTGACCAGGGTGCTGTTCGGCCTGTCGTACAGCATCATATCGAAGGCCACGTTCGGCGACGTGTCGGAGGAGCAGGAGGAGTTCATCGCCATAGCCGAGGCGCTGGTGAGGCACGGCGGCGGGTTCGGGCTGTCGTTCCTGTTCCCGTCGAGCCGGTTGGTGCAGAGGCTGTTTAGTGTGAAGGAGTGGCTGGACAAGATGCATGAAGGCACCGACCGGCTGGCGGAGAGCATTATCAGGCAGCACAGGGAGAAGAGGGCGGTGAGTAGGAAAGCCGAAGATGAAGAGGATTTGCTGGATGTGCTTTTGAATCTTCAGGAGGATGAGACCACGCTAGGGTTCAACTTGTCCACCGAAGCCATCAAGGCTTTCCTCCTGGTAATTACTAATCACCTTGTTCATCGTTGATTCAAAGTGTTAATCAAGCATAAAACATCTATCTATGCATAGAATTGATCACATAAATGTAGGTATGAGTTATGACAATGAAACCTGAGGGTACCCAATCTGATTCAACTCGGTCATAACGGGTAAAACTCATTGTTGATGGCTTTATGTAAGAATTTTTTTTGATAATATTACGATATGTGTTTGAAGAAATCATGTATAACGTAAACTCGTGATTACTAGTTGAGTTGATTTTGCTCTTCTTAAATCCAATTAGTAAAATGTATTTTTGAAGATATTGCTGCCTCGGTACTCGTTACTTTGATTCCTTGTTTGGTAGCCAAAAACAAAATTGCATTGCAGGCAGTACTGCTCGGTGTGGGTAATGTCAGTACTCAGTGCTAGCTGTAGCTATGAGAATTTTTTCTTAATATTGTTTTTATCTGTGAGAAAAATAGATTAAAATGTTCAATAGTTTCTAATAATGAACAAATAATTGATTAGAACATGATTATTTGTTAGTTTATTAGGGTATTTTTCATAAAGTTAGTGCATAAATAAGATATGCGGGGATCTTTGATGGGAAACACGCACACAAAGGATAACTCTAATTAATATGTTTTTTCTGCATTATTTGGTTGTTGAAATCACACACATCAAGGGTCCTCCACTTTGTAAAAAAATTAAAGTAAGGGTCCTCCTGACCTAACCTGTCTACTAACAAAATATTATATGAATTAGATTCAGTCTTATTATTAAATATTAGAAATTATTGTGTAGGGTATGTAAATCAAAGTAATAATTTCTTTTTGTCAATCATGCATTCAGGATATTTTCTTAGCTGGGAGTGAGACCCCCTCGTCGCTGACCGAATGGGCGATGTCGGAGATGATAAAGAATCCAGAAGTACTGCAAAAGGCGCAGAGCGAGGTGAGAAAAGTGTTCGGCGAAAAGGGGAGGGTGGATGAAGCAGGGATTCGCGACCTGCCCTACCTGAAAATGGTCATCAAAGAGACGTTGCGTCTGCACACTCCCGCGCCACTGGTACTTCCCAGAGAGTGCAGGGAGGAGTGTCGGGTCGGTGGGTACGACGTCCCTCTGAAGACCACGGTAGTTGTGAATGCCTGGGCCATCGCGAGGGATCCTCGTTACTGGGGGGACGAAGCGGAGAAGTTTTGCCCGGAGAGGTTTTTGAACACCGAAGTCACCTTCAGAGGTGGGGACTTCGAGTTCCTCCCGTTTGGAGCGGGGAGAAGGATGTGCCCTGGAATGACGTTCGGACTGGCGGCCGTGGAGCTTCCCCTCGCCAATTTGCTGTACCATTTCGACTGGAAGCTCCCCCATGGAGTCGAGCCGGCGAATTTGGATATGGAAGAAATATTCGGCATCACCGTGAGGAGAAAGAATCATCTGGAGCTGATTCCCGTTCTTCGTAACCCGGTACCCACCGTGTAATGCATACGTTGTCACGTATGAGACAACTCCGTGACACGTAAATGTACTTTTAAGTGTTTCAAGAATCTTTTTATGGTAATTGTTCTCCATAAGCTTAAACCTAAAATGTGATTGGATGATGTCATTCACACATTATTGTTGTGAAGTACGTTGTTTTTTAGTTTGGTAAGAATCAAATGTGTTGTATCTTAAAAAATATTAAAGTAGATTTGAGGAAAACGACCTTTTTTTATGTCAATCTTTGTGTTTTACCCGTGATTCTCGGCAATTACATTCTAATTGGCGTTTTTTTTTTTACAGGTTCCGCACTGGCATTACAGTTACAATGCAGACCCAATTTGTTATTATAGTGTTAAGATTAGTTCCCGTCAATACTCAATAGTAACATTTTCATTTGATCACCTTTTTAATTTTAAGGTGTTGACCACAATCAATGATGATTTTAAAGACAAGGATAAACTTGTCATTTTCAAAGATTATAGGGGGACAGGGGACACGCATGTGGCGTGCAACTCATTTATTCAGCGCGTCCTTCCTGGCCACAAGTATCATGAAGCATATATAAAAAAAAACACATACCAGGAAAAAATAATAAATCACACTACAAAATTCATAAAGCAAACCAGAAAACTCAAAGTTGACCACAAAGTTTCCTGAAGCAGACTAGAAACTTCGTAAACCCGCGACCACGAGTTCCCTGAAACATATCACAAACTGGATAAAGCCAACCACAAATTCTCCGAAGCAGGCGAGAAATCTCATAAACCCGACCACATCATGAAGCATACCAGAAATATATGCACCACATCACAACTCTGACGATGAAAACTAAAAAAGAACCAGAAACCGCACGAAGCAAGCTAGAAATGTTATAGAGGATGAAAAGGTAAGAAAATTTTTTTGGTGAAATACTTTGATGATCTAGAACCGGAATGCGGAGTGAGTGTCTAAGAGACCCACTAGCATATTTTGGCGTGATTGCATGTGGAATATGCGCCTTTGGTCCCCCTAGCCAGCCTTAACACTGAGGTTTTCCTTTATGGTGATAATTGTTCATGCCCCACTACTCAATTGACAAACCACTACCTACACTGTGAACCTACACACCGCACTATTACAAGAACACCATATTACAATCTAAATCAAGCCTAGGATTTCCAAGTCGAGCCAATTCCATAAGTTGTCTGCAAATTGAACGAATCAACTCACCACTCATGACAGATTTTCCACCATGAACTCATTGGGTGTTTGTGCCTGCGTTTGATGTCTTACTAGTTCGTTCTCGCTAATTGGATGAAGATTTTTTTATTATTTGTAACTTTATATGTTGAAACTTGAATTTGGAATATGAATTCGATGCTATATCTTATAACTATTATTTTATGTTGACAACGTAGAAGTGTAATTAAATTTTATTGAATAATTTACATTACACCATAAAAATTTCACTAAGAAAAATGCCAGAGACGTTGATATTGGTTAGTGGGTAGCTGCCAAACCAACCGTTGATCGAATCGATAACATGCGCTTTATTGATAAGACTTATCATTTCGATTTTATGCATATTTTTTTGCTTCATGTTTGGGCGAGTAAAATGGCTTATTTTTAAGTAGTTATTATGAGTGACAACCAATGTAGTTAAAAGCGTGATTCTACCTGGAAGCGGAAAATGGGTAAAATCGTAAAACGTAGAATCAAAGCGTAAAAGCGTAAGTTTTTTACGCAACCTCTAAAATAGCTAAAATATGTTAAGTACAACATATAGTATGTATAATGTGAGTGTGTAGATTTTAGATAAGTGAATAACTACATGAAATTCATAATTAAAATGTAATAACTAAAACATAAACTTATTTGTGTTGACTCAAAAGTAGAGAAAACTCATAACATCTTAATAATAAGCTCATAAACGTAGATCGTAACCCGTAAACGAGTTTGAGAATCCAAATTCTCATAAGCTGGTTTGAGTTTGCTTAATTACATACGATCAATTACCCATAAACTTTTATCGTATCCCAGGTAAGAGCCACAGGTGAAGATTAAGGGAAAAGACTAATAGAAGGTCAGCGACTGTTGAGAATACCATTAGGTGTCTTTTCAACCTAATGTGAAGCCCCTATCTCGACACTATTTGTAGAACGAGTGATGAATCATGTTTTCCTTTTTTTTTGTTATGTTTTGCTTATATGTCTCCAAAATTACATCATATTGGGCCAATTAGCACATTTTATGAGATGATCAAAATCGTATAAAAACGTTTCAGAATCGCGATTTTAAGCGATTTTACCCATATTTTTACCAATTTTTGTGACTAAGCGACTTTAGTTAGAAACTGAAACATTTTGGTGGCCTGGATACGTAAAAACGTAAGTATTTACGTTTTAATACGTGATTTTGACTGCACTGGTGACAACTACTTAATAAGTAGTTATTATGTTTGGTTTTGGTTAACTCCCGTTATACCATTATACCAACTACTCAAACCGAGCATTTTTACCCGGTTCACTCCCGTTCAAATTGATTAGTGACCGAAACCGAACATATTACCACCCATACCAACTACTCAAACCGAGCCCTTCTACTCGCCCAAATTAGGTCTCGCGCGCCGTTGCTTTGCGCTGAAATTTCTTGCTTCACTTCACTCAAATGCTCGAAATGGGCCGCTCTCTGCTGTTTGGAGTTCTTCGTCGCTCAAATTCCTTACCTTCCAATTACGTTGCTTTCGCTTCACTCGGTATCGCCCATTCTCGCAATTTCACCAGCAATGGAGCTTCCCAGGACCCATCCACAATTCCCACATCAATCAGTGGAGCTCTGGACCGATTCCATCACGGGAGGAAAAACCTCACCCCGCAACTTCCACCCGACGAAACGATCATAAGAAACACTGACAAAGTCTGCAAATTGCTGTCCAAAGAGTCCAACAACCCCAACAACTTGGAGAGGTTGCTCGACGAGGCATCAATACAGGAGCTCTCGCCGGCTCTGGCGCTGGAGGTATTGAAGCGGCTGAGCAACGCAGGCGTTCTCGCGCTATCGTTCTTCAGGTGGGCGGAGAAGCATAAAGAGTTTCATCACAGCACGGAGAGCTACAATGTGCTGATCGAGTCTCTGGGTAAGATCAAGCAGTTCAAGCTGGTTTGGACTCTGGTCGATGATATGAAGCGCCGTGGGTTGTTGAGTAAAGAGACGTTTGCCCTGATTTCGAGGAGGTACGCGCGAGCCAAGAGGGTGAAAGAAGCAATCGATGCATTTGAGAAGATGGGCAAGTACGGGTTCAAGATGGAATCCTCCGACTTCAATCGGTTGCTCGACACGCTGTGCAAGTCGAGGCAGGTGGAGAGTGCACACGAGGTGTTCGACAAAATGAAGAAGAGAAGGTTCCAACCTGATATCAAGTCGTACACGATATTGCTGGAAGGCTGGTGTCAGGAGATGAATTTGCTGAGGTTGAACGAAGTCTACATGGAGATGAAAGACGAAGGGCTTGATCCAGATGTTGTTACCTACAGCATTCTTCTGAATGCATATTGCAAAGTCGGCAAATATAGCGAGGCGATCAATTTGTTCCACGAGATGGAATCGAAGAACTGCAACCCGAATCCTCACATCTTCTGCACATTGATCAATGGGCTGGGGTCAGTGAAGAGACTGAAGGAAGCGATAGAGTTCTTCGAGAGGTCGAAAGCTTGTGGGTTTGCTCCAGAGGCACCTACCTACAACGCTGTCATCGGGGCATACTGCTGGTCGTTGAAGATCGATGATGCTTTCAGGACAGTTGATGAGATGAGGAGGAGTGGGGTTGGTCCGAATTCGAGAACTTACGATATAATTCTTCACCATTTGGTGAAGAATCGAAGAACAGAAGTGGCATACTCTGTGTTCCAAAGAATGCGAAATGAGGCTGGATGCGAGCCAACGTTGAGTACCTACGAGATTATGTTGCGGATGTTCTGTAATGAGGATAAGCTAGATATGGCAGTGGAGATTTGGAACCAGATGAAGGGCAGAGGTGTTCTTCCTGGCATGCATATGTTCTCTAAATTGATAACTACCTTGTGCAAGAACGGGAAGGTAGATGATGCTTGTAAGTACTTTCAGGAAATGCTGGATGTTGGTATTCGGCCTCCAGCAGCATTGTTCAGCAATCTCAAGGAGACTCTGGTGGAGAATGGCCATAAGGTCACTGCTTCCAATCTAGCAGAAAAGATGCGTAAGCTCAGGAAAACGCCATTGGATGCCTCACTGCTCACACCAACAACGGACTGAGATACGATTTTAGCTTCTGAGTTCCAGGTGAATGAGAATTGGAAGTGTCCAATCTAAACCATGAACTCCTTCCACTGAGTTCCTAATATCTTTCAGAAAGGACATGGAGTCATCAACTGTTGATCAATTTATACATACAGAAGGTCTTGAAACGAATCTCCAAAATGTTGGTACAACGATATGGTTTAAGTTTCAAGCAGAGTGGCTTGTGTTATGCAGATTTTTTCTTTATGTTCTTGATTCAGGATTGAAGTTCGTGGATGCATCTGCGTTTCCAGAATTAGGTACCTTTCAGTTTTGGAGGCTGGTTTTTGGAGTCATTTTCCTGCTACTGAGGCCCATGGTTAACTCTGCAACACCCATTATGTAATGTATTGTTCTTCTCTGCCGAAGTTCGAAAGGAATTCTCATATCAATAGTCAAAATCTGTTGGTACAAACTGTCTCTCGCAACCAGAACAAAAATATAGTGTTCCCGGCTTCCCGCCCAAAGTTACTTATTGGCCTACTGAATTTCTTTGGTTATCTGTCAACCGGGGAGAATCATTTTGGGTGGCCTGAATCTTGAGACACAAAATGAAAGGAAGAACCATTTGGACCTTGGTTCCAGTTTAGACTTGAGACAGATGGTAATAATGCAGTCAGTTGGGAAGCAAAGTCGTTGCACAAGTTTTCTATCAAAATTGTATGGAAGTCAATAAGGCCTAGAAGACAGAGAGTTGATTGGCACAAGTGCTATGGTGAAGATATGGTTCCAAAGCAGTGGCTTCTGATGGCTTGTGATCATGAATCGAATTAAGACGAGAGAAAAGTTAAAAGGCTCGGGGCTAATTGATTCGGATGATTGTCTGTTGTGCAGCAAGGGACCTGAAACAAGGGACAGACAGTTTGTTTTCTTAAGGTCAGTTCTCCTGAGAAGTTTTAACTTCCTTGTTTCCGAGGGAATTATGGCCTGATGATTGGAATGGAATGCTGGAGGTAGTTTGTAGCCTTGCTAGGCCAAGAACAATGGATAGCAGCTTAGTAGGAGGGTTATGGTGCTTGTATGTTTCTGTACTCTAGTGTGAACGGTGCAGCAGAGTTTACCGGTCTACTCTCAGAAGTACAGCGGAGGATTGTTGGCTCGAGCTTTTCGAGTAATGTGTACGAGAGTTGAGACTTGTTTACTGTTTAGTACTGTGTAGAGGGTATTGCAGCATTAAGACTTGTGAAAGTGGAGCTTTGTTTAGGAAAGCTGGGTAAGAAGGTAGCTAAAGAGACCACTCAAGCAAAGAAATGAAAATTCTGGAAACCAACCCAATTCTGGAACTAGCATATGTAAGATGAAGAACCCTTGTCAGCATTGAATATTCTCAGGACTTGGATTAACAATGGTAATCAGGTTAAAGTGTGTAGTTGTTGGTAACACCATACGTAATCATAACTTGTTCTGGTGGAGTATTAAAATAATGGGGTTAACTAATTGAAAGGGAGAATATGACAGACAGTAGAAGAAGTATTATATTCATTTGGCTGCTGCTGGGTAATAATAGGCATCCTGAAAACGAGGAACAAATGATGATGAGATACCGTCGGCAAATGGTTTACCGTTTACCGCCGGTTACCGATTCGGTAAAACGATAAACCGTTTACCGGATTACCGTTTATCACCCCTATCTACGCCTATGTCCTTAGCCTGGTTGGTGCGGCAGAAAGTGATGCTGAAATTCAGCGTTTTCTTGCGGGAAAAGGCAAAAATTAAAGTCAGACAGACGGAGAGGTTACCCTTAACCCCGTCTCACAAGCTAACACTCCCACCGCGCATTGCGCATTTATTTCTTCATCACTGCTACTTCAACAACAACAACAAGAAGAAGAAGATTTATGAATGCAACGTTACGCAATTAATATTCTTCCGAAAATAAAAGAAGCCAATGCAATTAATTTTATTTTTCCTTACTCGAAGAAAAGGATGTGGTCGAGATAATACAGAAATTAAAGAGGGCGCGGCGGCGTCATTTTCTTTTATACAGTTCCTTCCACACTGGTTTTATTACACAAGGACACTTGTCTTCTTAATTAAATTCCCTCCCCGCCAATTGCGCCCAAAGCACAAATTTCAGTCTTTTTTTATGTTTTTTTTTTCTTTAATAAAGGCCTTATCCTCAGTCTGGTTTAAAAATACTCCAAATTTATGAAAATGGTGATGCATATTTACAAATTTTACTTGTGGCACAAATGAATCTTTTAAAATGTGAAAAATCTAACTCGAAAATTCGTACATTGTACCAAAAAAACCAAGCACACACATCTTAACAAAGTTGACGTTGTTAACCATAAAAAAAAAAAGAGAGAGTAAAAACATGTTTACTTTGTTGTCATTTGACATATCATGTGCTATACATTAATTGGGATGTTCGACTTACTTGTCATGTCATATGATCATGACATTAATTTCATAGTAGAGATTATCAATATTGTTGATAACCTAGATATACTTGTTTTGCTTACGGACTCATGTAAAATGTTTTTTACATTCTGTAAATATTATTTGTTTAATTGTGCGTGCTCCCTTCTTTTTCTTTTTTTTTTAATTGGTACACTCTTCAATACAGATCAGATCATGTAATACTCGACATAACCGGTTTAAATTTTCATAACATCTTCCACTAATAATATAAAAAAAAAAGGGAGGAAGAAGTAAGTAATAAAACAAATGCATAAGAATAAGGCTAGATTCTTCTATGGGATATCTTTTTTCTCTATAATTCTCTCTCCGGTCTTAAGCTTCCTTCCTCTCTATAAATACAGACACCGGAGCTCCGCGCCACCTATATCTGCAACAGTTCAAGCGACCATCATATCTCCTCCAACCACCGTACCTCTTCTCCGGTAGCCGGAAAGTGAAGAAGCCTACGTATATAAACATAAACATGGGAGCTCTGGACTCTCTTTCCGATTTCGTATACGACTTCTTCGCAGTCGCCAAGCAAAAGAGGAAGCGCAAGCCTCTCCAGGTACGTACGTACTGCCTGTGATCATTCATTCATTCATTCATTCATTTGCAGTAGATATGATCTCATCGTTATAGTCATGATAAATTTGGTTATTTTGTTGCACGTCGTCGGCTGGGTTTTTGTTGATTCTTCTTCTTTTCTTGTTGGGTTTAATAATTAATTCGCAGACGGTGGAGATCAAGGTGAAAATGGACTGCGACGGCTGCGAGAGGAAAGTCAGGAACGCTGTCTCCCACATGAAAGGTTTCCTCCTCTAATTCTTCTTTGCTCCCTAGCTATTCCTTCTTATCCGTTGAAAGCGATCCATCTTCTTGTTTTCTTCTTTGTAAAACCATCTTTGTAGGGTCAATTTATAAAACCAACTCGTCTCGTTTCTGTTTCCTTTTTATCCTATATGACGATTCAGAACATGGTCGGATCGGGTCAAGCCAAGTCGGTGGGTTGGCTCACATCAACAATCATATAGTGATTTGTTGATAAACATACATTTTGGTATTCAAATTTACTTCTTTTAAAAATAAAAAAATTGGAATCCTATACTTAAGTTTTTGACAAAAAAAATTTTTTTACAACTTTACAAACAAGTCCAATGCATTGGTAAGAGAAATTTTGTTGATATTGGTCATAGGACCAAAAAGTGTACCCAGTGGCGGACCCAGAAATTTTTCATAGGGGTGTCCTCTTTTAAAAAATAAATTTAATTAAAATAAAAATAATTAATAAAAATAAAATTGTAAATATGAAAATACCTTACTCGTACAGGTTAAAAAAGTGCATGATGTGTTTTCATATTCGAAAATAATTGTAGAACACTTGGTGTATATAGTGTTAAAAAAATTGTCTCTATATACACTACTAGACAATCATTCACGAACTTATCGCATATTTGATTTGTAAACTTGTTTTTAATGTAACCCAAAGCTGAAAGCCTCTTTCAATACTTGTCGTACAATCATAAAATCGATTCAAATTAAGTGTAGTTTGAAATTAGTTTAATTATTAGGTTTTTAAAATAATTAGAGATAGGGAATGCCATTTTACTATTACACATTGTTCAAAATCGAACAACAAATGAGTTTAGCTCAACGGAAATTAAGTTTATTAATAATAATAGTGTTCTAGATTTGAATTATCCAGCCTACCACTTATATTCCTATGCACAAATGACAGTAGGATAATCATTTTTTCAAATTTAAGAGGTGTCCCTCACTATCAATTATATTTTTTTTGTCCATACGTGAATTACCACCGGGGTTGGATAATCGTTTTCCCAAAATTTAGGGGTGTCCGGGGACACCCCTAAACCACCCTGGGTCCGCCCCTGAGTGTACCCTAACCTATCCCACTCTTCAGTGGGGGTGGCTATACGGTCCGGTCCGGTTAGATTGACCCGAATTGATCCGGTCACAGTCCGGTCTTTTCGGGAATATAAGGACCAAAGATTGGTTTGGATACAGTCCGGTCTTGACCCGGTCCGTTCCCAATTCGGTCTTGATTTTAGATTGAACTTGTAGTGGATTTGAGTGGCCTGAGGACTCAAAGAGTGAGGAGTTGGTTAAGTTTTGAGTGTTGAGCCTTCTTATCTGGTTTTTTATTCGATCCCAGACGATTTTTTACCTCAAATCTAAGCCCGGAAATTAAATTGGATTATTTGCTATCCCGTCCCGGTCCGGATTATACGGTCCGAGTTCAGATAAAACCAAATAGCACGAACCAAATAGCCAGCCTACTCTTCAGTACCAAAAAACTAACCTGACACTAAAATAAACTGAACCTGTAAACAAACTGACCCGACACCTTCATTCTCTTACTAATCCGGCATATATACATATATACATGCAGGAGTGAAATCGGTGGAAGTAATCCGGAAGCAGAGCCGGGTGGTGGTGACGGGACACGTGGAGCCGAACAAGGTGCTGAAGAAGATACTGAGGACGGGGAAGAAGGCCGAGTTCTGGCCCTACGTTCAGTACAACCTCGTGGCCTACCCTTACGTCGCCGGCGCCTACGACAAGAAGGCGCCCTCCGGCTACGTCAGGAACGTCGTCCAGGCTCTCCCCAACCCTTCCGCACCCACCGGCGCCGGCGAGCAGTTCACCACCATGTTCAGCGACGACAACCCCAATGGTTGCTCCGTCATGTAGAAAAAAAAACGGCCTTTTTTGTTATATATATATTCCGTTCCAGTTGTCTTGCTGTTGTGGGCCTTGTGGCCTTTTTCCCCCGGCCCAATGAGGGAATCCGGTAGCTGTGGGGACTGGGCATATATAGTATAGATAGAAAGGTTGTTTCTTTCTGCTTTAAAAATTCCCCTCGTAAAAAGTGGTTTCGAGTAGGTGGTGGATTCATTGCTTAGCCTTATGCGCAAGGTTGTCAAACCGGTTTATGTCAGTGTGTCGGTATGACAAGTGGAATAGTTCGACCGGTGGTACGTATTGGTTTGTATCGGTTCATACCGGTTAATATTACAAATACTCATATTTAAACACGACATTTAACATCAATACCTAAATATTTCCACCCTGACCTTTGGGAATCGGGAGGTTTTTTTTTTTTTGGCAAAGTCAGATGTTGAATCGAAAGTCACAAACGGGTAGAAAGAAAAGCGCGGGAGTCGATCAATAGTCGAACTCTCGATGAGAGGGCCTTTTGTGCCACGTGATGGGCAGCCCTGTTGAGTTGACGAGAAACAAAAACAGTAAGAAACTTTGCTGAACGAAGGCGTCAAGCTCCTAGATGCGTCATCCAGAATAGCTCCACCCCGCGATCATGATGCATATCACCTCCAATCATCCGGCGTATCAAGAGTTGAGAGTCCCCATGAAAAAATGAACAGCAAGAAGGGAATGAGTTAGACACCACTATATAAGGCTGACGTAGAGCTAAACATTCCATATTGATTAAATGGATCCTCGATCTCATCATAACATTTTCCAAAGACAAATTAACATTACCTGTTGTATGAAAAGCCTACAAAATCAATAGTACCTCTTTGACCACGCTTGGCCGCACCATCAAACCAGACGTTGATTCCGGCCGAGGGAGGGTTTATTTACATTTATGTAAAAGTTTTTTTTATGGGTAGAAAGTCGAGGATTCTAATTTATATATATCATTAATACCCATGTCGTCGTAAATTTCTAATAACAATGGTAGCTGAAATTCAGATTGGCGTGGACGCCGGTTCATAGTAGAAACAAATCCACATGTCAGAACAGTTTCAATTGGACTAGGGTGTGTTGTCAACTTGTCTACATAAACAACGTTATAAGTATATTTTTTAGATTATTTTTGTCCTTCTACTACAAGAATATATTATCATCTAACTTGACCCTCCATCTGAAATGTAAGAATATTATCAAACAGAATTTTGGCTTGATTGTCACTTTTTGATGACATTCTTATAGTAAAAGAGCTGAAGAATTATTGAGGACATGCTTGAAAACTTTACAAAGTAGAGAGACAAAGTATACCTATTAACTTAAAAAAATCAAATCTTTGTTAAATTTTGACATTCCACTTGATGAAATTTGTGACCGGACGAAAACTATGATTGAATTTAAATATGAGATAATCCTTAAGTTGAAAACCAGTAATTTCACCATTGGATCATTTGCAAAATGAGTTATTTAAGACGCGTGAAAAATATCATTTGCTTGAGTACTTATGTGAATGAACTTAATTGAGTATCAAATGATTCGTTTGCTAACAAAAAAATATGTGAATTATTTGGCTCATACGAAAGTTACAAATTACTCTATTAAATCATTTCCAAATGCCTCTAATCAATTTGCCACATATGAATTTTATTGGACATAGGAGTAAATTGAAATTTAAGTGATGATAAGGACGAATAAAACAGGAATCAAAAGGCGGGGGAGGGTTATGGAAGGTTTGGAATCCATATCGGGTCATGCCACTATGCCATAAACTTTTAGGGAGATTCCAAATCTCTATCAATTTCAACTACATACCTTACAATAGGGTTGTTAATCCGATTTAGCTTGTTGGTCATATCGATTAAGTTAGTTGAGGACTTGAGGGTTAATGATTTGAGAGCTTTAATTTTGTTTTGTTTGATATATCAAAAAAGTTATTATATTGTTCATATATTTATAAAGCATATCAAATCTCATTCAAAATATGGATAATAATATATAACATTATACCAAAAAAGAAGTTCGTATTTGGATCCCACATATATTGAAAATTCAATCACACTCATACAACAGCCATATTCGAATGTTCAATTTAGAATTTCAAAATATAGGGTTAGGCGACACAGAAAACCGAAAAAGAGACGCATTTCGCAATCTAAAGGGGAAAACGACTTCATGTGACTTTCAGCTCGGAAGCCTTACTGTTAATCGACCTGCGAGTATGTAGCGGCCATTTCTTCACCCCGAGTCTGGATCAAATCGAGCGAACCGCACGTCGACCCGCTAGTTGACAACGTTGCATTTCGATTTCTTTTCCCCTAATCTAAAATTTTTGGTAACGTGATATTTAATTCTCATAGAGCTAAAGTGAAGTGGTCGCCAGAGGATAAAAGGAGTCGGTGCTGTTCTTCTGATTTCTTGTCAAGATTCTCTTGTTGGGTTTGGCCTGCTACTGGTTTACTGCTTTGGTCGTTTGGACCATTCAAACTTGTTTTGGACAAAAGGCCCATAACTTGCCTGATAAGATTAAGAATGAGATTCTTCATGTACTCTTCCTGCCGATCAAAAAATGTTCTTCCCCAACTTTTCTGGTTGAGCTTTTATCGATTCTGTTCATGTATCTCCTTTTCTTCAAGTCAAAGAAAGAAAAAAAATCGATAATTCTGAAGCTCTAAAGTTGTCTTTCACCATTAGATAAAATAAAATAGGATTAGGTGTCGAATGCTGGCAGTTTTACAGGCTTACAAAGTTACTCTCAATCTTTAGATGTAAGTGAACGAGAAGAAATTAAAGATGATAAGCCGCCATTGTTATGGAAGCTTAACCCGCAGTTTATTTACCGCATTCTCACGCTGTTCATCTTCAGCATCAACACAAGAACCGGAAGTCAGACAGAGAGAAGCTATGTAATGCAGTCAATATCATCATTGTGATGAGAGCCTCCAGACGCGGACGAAAGCATCCTCGCCGGAGCTGACCACTGTGCAATCGTCGGTGAACGCCAAGCCGTATACCCCGCCTAGATGAGCCAGTTTTATGGTTATACGGTTCGCAACCGGCTGCCCGATTTCGTAAACGATCACACATGTGTCCAGAGAACCAGTAGCCACAAACGTGCTGCCAGGAGACCAGGCAAGGCAGTTGATCCGCGCAGTGTGGTACAACATGTTGTTCAGCTTAACCTGCAACAACAATACCACCACATTCAATAAAAATGTTCGATTCTAAGGCTAAAACAGAGTTATGAGGATGCTATACCTCTCTGGAAGAACGATCCCATACAACAGCTTCACGATTGGAATCAGCGGAAGCAAACATGGACACATCGGGGGAATACCGGATCACAGTGATCGCACCTCTGTGCTTCTCAAGAACTGCTTCTTCAGTCAGTGTATCGCCCGAGACAGAGTAGATGTGCAACTTCCCATCCTTTCCACCAATGATGGCTTCGTTTCCGTCGGGTGTTATTGCACACACCGTGGCCACGAAGTCGAGCTTCGTGGTCGACAAGACTTTCAAGCCGTCGAGCAGAATAGCAGTTGATTCGGTCGAGACCAAAGCCAACGCAGGCGAATTCATGGCGAGGCATAAACCCATCGGCTGGCTACCGACATCAACAGCCTCAAATGCACCAGAGTTGTCATTCCCTTGTAGACCCATTCTATGCACCTATAATGTAACTAGCTGGTTGAGTTAAAACATAGGCATACATACTGCAGTGGTACTCAAAAAGAATGGAAGTTTACCTTGTTATCGAATCCGGATGTCATGATCTGATCTTTCGCAGCTGCCAAGCACTTGATCTGGGAATTGTTCCCTCTCTCCAATCTACCAGCATAACCAATACCCTGAATCCATTTGATAATGTGGCCATCGTAGCTGCTGGTCAAAACCGTCTTCTGTTCATCATTTTCCAAGAGTGTCAATGCCGTGACATTCTTCATGTGTCCGGACAACAAGGTTGGAGCTTTCTCAAGATCACTTGCAGAGAACAAGTTGATCGCCCCGGAGAGCGAGACCACGATGAGATGATCGTTCATCCAAAGGCATCCAACCAACATATCTTCAACTCCACCGGAACTAGGACAAGTCAGTGTCTTCACCACAGTTCCTTTCCCATCCTCAGAAATCTCCCATACTTTAGCAGACTTATCGGCCGAAGCAGTAAGCACCTGGATGATGATAAATGGCACAACGATCAGCTGAAGGTTTTGAGCTTATAATCGGATTCAATTGGAGAAAGTGGTCAGTAATTGTGGTTCGGACCCGCTTACTATCTGGGCTCCAACTAACGGCATAGATGCTCCCCGTATGAGCATCTTCATGGGACAATTCTCCAATGATCTCACCAGTCTTGCCATTGTAGATCAACCCTTTCTTGTCCGAGCTCACGGTAATGCACTTGCTTCCATCTGGTGAAAATCTCACGCAATTCACAAAGTTGGAATGCTGCCTACATCCACGAACGGCGAAACTCACATTGTTATCTCTGGTTTGAAAATGTGGATTTTCAAGAAAGAAAATTGAAAGAGGGATTTGGAAAGCAATTAAACCTGTGAGAGTGCATGAACTTGAATGGAGGGCCTTCGTAGAAATTCACTACGAAATCCTCTCCACAGCTAACAATCCTGAACGGCCGCGTCGGCTTGAACGCACAACTCAACACTCGCTTCGAATGTCCGTCGAATTCCCCCACAGTGCTTCCCGAATCCCACCTTCACAAAATCCGGGAAACAATTTGCTCGCTCAAGAACTCGTTCGATTCGAAATTAGGGTTTGATGGTTATAAGAAAGGGGGAAATTAAGATAATCGAGAGGGGGGAAACTCACACGAAGGCACGTACGAAGGATTTTCCCTTGCCGTCGCCGGAGACGACGATCCTCAGTTGATCCGGGGACCATTGTAGATCGTCGATTCGGCCGGAGAGGACGCGAAACTCGTTGTGGAGGACGAAGTTGTTGTGGACGCCCCAGATCCTCACGGTTCCGGAGGTGTCGGCGGATGCGATCCACTCGCCGTTGGGGGAGTAGCGAGCGACGGTGACAGGGTAGCCGTGCTCGCCGTAGACATCGACCTTGAGGGGCTGGTCGAGGTACCTAATGATGACGGAGCGGCCGTTGGTGTAGAGGATGGTGTTGGATTTGGCGTCGCCGGAGATTAGAATTCCTCTCCCGCGCTCCGTCGACGGAGAGGATGCGTAGCTTTCGATAACTTCTGCCATTAGAGAAGAAGAAGAAGAAATTCGGGGAAATGCAGGGAGAAATGTTTAACGCTGATAGTTTTTGAGATTTTTTTTTTATATGTAGTCTTATTTTGAAAAAGAGAGGAAAGAGGCGGGATTTGAGGGGTAGATTTTGGAACAGTTTCTCATGTCTTAATTGGGCTCCGTGGGCTTTCACACTTCCCACTGGGCCGGAAGTTGAAAGTTGAAAGGAAAAGCTTTTAGGTAGGCCCAACCTGAACTTGGAACTAAGAACTGAGAACTTTGAGTGAAGGAGGAAGACGAGAACAAAGATTAAAATTTAAAAGAGAATAGGAAAAGCAAAGATAGATTTTGAATTCACTTCGTTTACTTCCTTTGATGAGATCGAGGGGTTGATCCTTGATCAATTCTTCTATCCTCCTAACGGGAAATTGTGAGAACGTTTTAACACGGTCACGATTTCGTCACATTTCCACAGGTCGAGATTGGCGGCCCAGTATGGATAGGCTTAGTTCAACTAAGTGAGGAGAAAGAATAAGGAGAGGCTCGGCTTGGCCAAGCCAACACTTTTTGACAGGTTGGTCCCGCAAAATGTGATTGCACTTGTGAGTTTTGTTGCAAATTTTGGATTGATTGTGACTATTTAGTGACTAGTTCATGAAACATGTGTTCTTTGTTTGAGTTTGTTCAAGTTATAGAATGTATGTAATGTGTGGTGGTTTGTAGTGTTGGTTGCCCGAAGAATAAAAGTTGTTTATATGATGAGTACTAGTTGCAACAGGTTGAAAATTAGTTGTGATTGTTGAATATTAGTTAGAATCGGCTGAATAATATTTGCCTGCAAATATTAGAATACAAGCATTTGTCTGCATGATGAATACAACTTGTAACTTTTTAAATACTAGTTGTAACTTTCTGAAATATTTGTTGCCTACAACTATTTGAATACTAGTTGGTTCCATGATTAATAGTAGTTGTGTATGACTTATTTACCATAACAGTTCCACGACTTTTGAATAATGATGGCTCGAATCAAATGCGAGCTAAGAAAGCTAAGGGTCATGAAGATAAATCCAGTTGAGTTGTCCCAAGAATCAGCACATGAAAAAGTTGGGATCTACCAACTGATACCCCTTTCTAAGTTGTGCAATCACTTAGTAAAGAGATCTATCTACCAACTGATTGATTAAACTTCCAACTTGTCACCGATCTTGATAGTGCCATTTTGTGAAGACGAAAAACGTGAGACCATAGTGAGAAATGAACACAACGATAGATCGAGAAGAAAAAAACGTTGAATAGATATTCTATTACGTATAAAGAATACATAGCAGTATACACTTGCTAACGAGGAAGAACTCTAGCCTTTTCATATGCAAATGCAACATCATGGTTGGCTATAGAGAGACTGATTATCTGAATCTTATTAATTATTTTTCGAGCACTTTGAAGCATCAATAGAGTCTTAATTCTAATTTCGTTATCATACGTAAACAAACAACTATGCACATGCAATGTTTGTGGTACGTTATTGGGTACATTAGTGGAAGTATGTTATCATTTAAATTTTCTTTCTTGTGGTGTTCTTCGCTTACTTAACTTGAGATGGGATCCCACCTCGACTTAACTAGCACAACTGTCCCGCACCAACGTATCATGAACATAACCTCCTCATCTACAAAGAGTAACATGGCATACTCTCCCCATCTACAGGGAGTAATGGTGACCGCGTCCGGCACCGATGGTGACATACAAATCAAGACCCCTCATTTACAAGGTGCTCCTCATCTACAAGGAGTAAGGTGACCGCGTGCGACTAGTTAAGGGAGGGTTCTTATTCTTACTTATTAACCTGATATCTTTACGTGCTTGCTTGATAACAACCTCTCACACGATGGAGAGACATACTTAATTTTGTACTTATTACTTGGCTTGATAAGTTTGAGCTTAACTAGGTGATCTCCCGCACAATGGGAAGATATAAGCTTATCAACTTGCACTTGATTAGTTTAGAATTGGACTTGTATTTGCTTGCCTTAACACATAGCTTACTGATGCATCATAATGCTTCGCATAAAGTAATGGTTGAATGTAAGGAAATTAACTTAACATGGAAACATATAAGAAATAACAGATAACTGAAGAATGAAACAAGAACGAAAATGTATAACATGAACTTGAATGCATGATAACAAAAACTAGTCTAGCCCCCTTTAACCACGCACCTTATTAACTTAAGCAAGTTGACTTGATCTATCCACCAACTCAAAGGATCGATGCTCTGGAATGGATAAGTTGCCTTGGTGAACCTATGACGAAGACCGAGATCAGATCGATTGGGCTTTGGGTTATTCGAGATAGCTTCTTCGATTCATTAATTATCTTTTAATTTAAATCACATAATATTCTACCCGGCAAAAACATTATTTTAGTAACTAATAACTTAATTATCTTAACATTAACTTGCTTTATGAAGCATTTTAACCAAGGTTGTCAAACCGGTTTATACCGTTGTACCGGTTTGGCAAGTGGAATGGTACGACCAGTGGTATAACCTGTTTGTGCCGGTTCATGCCGGTCTAAAAAAATGTGAAAATAATTAATATCCAATGTATTTAATCATATATAAAATATATTTGTGGACAATTTAGTTATAATCCAACAAATATCATCAACTTTTAACTATTACATTCATAAAATGAATAATAAGTCATTATTTTTATTCATTAAATTCATTAAAATGATGTCATTTTCTTAGAATGCGTAAGTCGATCATACCGATCATACCGGTGGTGTCATGCCGGTTTCATGACTGGCACAGGTTGAACCAGGTTCAACCGGGTGGCATGCCACCGGCATGACAACCATGATTTTAACAAATCATTCATCATATCATTATATCAAATTACTATATCTCTAATTGACTCGTTAAATCATTTTATTAACTACTAAGATAATTAATTAATAATATAATAACCCCAAGAATAATTAAATTATCTACTATTTATCTTAAATACTAAACTTTACCATTTAATCCATTACCATTTACTCACAAAGACAATACATAATTATCACTTAATTATTTACCTAGAGAATTAAACTGTCAAAGCTACAGACATCTTTTAGTAAAGGTGGATTGTACCATGTTACATATCCACAATTAATTATATAACAAACATAGTGTTATATATCCATTATATAAAGAACACAAAAATATTATATATCCACAATTAATTATATGACAAACATAATATTATATATCCACATTTAGCTATGTACATTTCAGTGCTACTCAAACTAATAAACGTTTGCTAGTACTAGGAAAGTCGAATTTTCAAGATCAACTTCTCATTGTTGTATGCTCCAGATGTAATATATCCACCTTTAGTTATATATTTTTTTTATTAAAAGGAGGCAAAAAGCCAAAGGGTCGATTACACCAACAGGGGAAAACTCAGAACCAAAACCCCCTCAAAACTCTTACAACCAAAGCAGCGAACAAATCATAAGAACAGCCTTAAACCCAGCTGTCTTGAGTGTCGTCCCTAACAATGAGAAGTTGGAAGAGGAACTCGACAGAGTTCTAGCACAAGAAGAGCTAGTCTGGTTTCAACGAGCTAAGGAAAAATGGGTTGTCCTGAGAGAGCAGAATACATCGTACTTTCACCACCAAGCTACTCGACGCAAAAGAAAGAATAGGATTTTGTCTCTCCGCGATGCGAATGGTGTTTGGATCGATGACTAGGAAGCTCTTCTCAATATGGTCTTAGATTTCTACACTACTCTTTATACGGAAGATGGAATGCAGTATGAAGACCGTATGCCTCACAATGTTTTCCCTAGACTACAGCAGGAAGAGATGTTGGCTCTTCACCGTCCATTCCATATAACCGACATCCACAAGGCTATTTTCGGAATGAAGCCTTACTCCGCCCCAGGTCCTGACGGCTTCCAAGCCATATTCTATAAAAAACTTTGGCCGATCGTTGGAAAGAATTTGGCAGACATGGCTGCTAAATTCTTTGAAACTGGTGAGATGGCAGAAGAAACTATGGAGTCAACCCTGATCTTGATTCCGAAAACAGGGCAGCCAGAGTCTCCTAAACAATTCAGACCCATTTGTTTGAACAATGTAGCTCTCAAGGCAATCACCAATAGACTGAAGTCTCTGATGCCGAAACTCATTGCATGCACTCAAAGCGGTTTTATCCAGGGCAGACAGACGAATGACAATATTATCATTCTGCAAGAAGCCCTTCACTCTCTTAGGAACAAAAAAGGGAAGAAGGGAGGGCTGATTATCAAGATTGATCTTGAGAAAGCCTATGACAGGCTGCGGTGAGACTTCATTCGAGATACCTTGAAGGAAGTAGGGCTGGCCGGTTCTCTAATCAACAAAATTATGTCCTGTGTGGAGGGAAACGAGATGAGGATAAACTAGAATGGGCAACTTTCATATCAGATTCTCCCCACCAGAGGAGTCCGACAGGGAGACCCCCTTTCCCCCTTTCTTTTTATTCTTTGTATGAAGAGGTTGGCCCATAAAATTGAACAAGCAGTTGAGGAGAAGTTGTGGCGACCGCTTCAGCTTTCAAAAAATGGTCCAAAAATTTCTCATTTATTTTTTGCTGATGATCTTGTTTTGTTTGCAGAGGCAGAGGGGAAGCATATTGATATCATCAAGACATGCTTAGATGATTTATGCATCAGCTCGGGCCAAAGAGTCAATTTCGACAAGTCGGCAATGTTCATCTCACCAAATATAAGAAGAGAAAGAGCTCTTAGACTAAGTGAGAGGGCAGGAATCAAGCTCACGACAGATCTGGGTCGTTATCTGGGAATCAATGCTGTAAATGGGAGGATTACGAAAGCTCGATACAAGGAACTCCTCATTAAAATCCAGAAGAAATTGGTTTCATGGAAAACAAGGCACCTATCTATGGCGGCTAGAGTAACCTTGGTCAAGGCAGTTACCTCGAATATAGCAATCTACCCTATGTTTTCTGAACTACTTCCTGTTGGAGTTTGCAATTCGATTGACAGGTACAACAGAAGCTTCATCTGGGGTGAAGAAGAAGGAAAATCTAAACTCCATTTGGTGGCTTGGAACCAATTGACACAACCTCGACAGCTTGGTGGCCTTGGTATTCGGCCCACTAGAAGAGCTAACCAAGCGATGTTGGCGAAAGGAGCTTGGAGCCTCGCTACAGACAAAGACAATTTATGGACAAGGGTGCTAAGAAGCAAGTATGGGAGAGGAAGGAAGGGACTGCAAATGTTGGCACCATCAAAGGGAAGTTCCCAAGCTTGGAAAAGTTTTGCTCAAACAATAAATCTCCTTCGCAAAGGAGCTGCCAAAAATGTTAAGAATGGAAAGAAAACTAACTTTTGGCGGGATGTGTGGGTTTTGCAGGAACCTTTAATTACCAAAGCTTTGCTGGATATTCCGGAGGAGACTCAGGAAAGAACAGTTGCAGATTATTGGAGTGATGCGACTGGCTGGAAGATAGAAGACCTGGTTGACTACCTTCCTGGTGAAATTCTGAAAAGAATCAGAGCTGTCATGCTTGACCCGCTAGACACAACTGAAGATGCCATCTTCCGGAAAGCCTCGCCTAATGGACTGTTTACCACTTTCACAGCTTATAAACTTGAAGATCAGCAACAGGAAAGTCACAGCTCAACCCATTGCAACAGGATATGGCATCTGATGGTCCCGGAACGAGTTCGACTCTTTATGTGGACAGCATCAAAAGGAAGACTAACAACCAATGACATTAGGAAGGCCAGACACCTTACCTCTGATGATAAATGTACACTCTGTGATGCGGATATCGAATCCAATAGCCACTGTCTGCGAGACTGTACCAAGATCAGGGGAGTGTGGGAAACAGTTGTCCCTGGTCCCTGCTTCTCAACATCATCAATTTTTCTCTGCAGCGCACGATGAGTGGATGAAGAAGAATTTGGAGAGCATCGAGACTGTAGAAGAGACAGGGGATTGGGCTAGTTTCTTTGCTCTCACTTGCTGGTATATCTGGAAGCATAGAAACGAGTACATCTTCAAGTCAACCAGACTATCCAGCTCCACCCTCATCAATTACATTGTCTCGAAGGCAAAAGATTGGATGAGAACGTGGAAGAAAGCTATAGCCATCAAAGACTCTTTAACCAAACCGAGGACAGAAGAACAACTAATTGGTTGGACTCCTCCTCAAGTAGGGTGGAGGAAGTTAAATACGGATGGGGCAGCTCAAGGGAACCCAGGAATTATCACAGCAGGAGGAGTCCTTCGAGACAACGAGGGAGAATGGATCGCAGGATTCGTCTGCAAAATAAGAACTGGGTCGGCAATTCTAGCAGAGCTTTGGGGTATCCACCAAGGTCTGGAGCTAGCTTGGAAAAAGGGTACGCAATTTCTTATACTCCACCTGTAGTTATATAAGATAGTGTTATATATTCGTTATACAAAAAAACACAAATTTATATTTCAATAATTAATTATGCACATTTGAGTGCTACTGAAAATTATAACCCTAAGGCTGGGCATCCTCGTCCTCATCCATCGGCATTAATCTTGACATAAAAATCACTGTTATGTATTGACAATTATAAATATATGCATTTGAAAGTAAATAGTTAGTCTTTATCTATTGAGGTGGATTTTGAAAATCCTCCTCTACGGGTACGCACCAGTTGTAAAGATCAAGTTATGTGGGGAAGTTGCGCAAATTTATTTTTCATGACAACATGAAAGTTCAATGGTCTAATTGACCTTCTTGCCTAATAAAAAACACATAATAATAAGTAACCATATTAAATTATACTCTAGTCTAATTTTTGAAATTATCACATCCGCTCGATTCGTAACAAAATCTATACGTCCTCGTTTACCGGCGTAACTTAAGGTCATCTCGAGGAGAGCCTAAAAAATAAAAATAGAAAACATAATGTTATTAGAGAAATACAATTAATTGTGCATTATTCAAACCGACAATAGTTCGTTACCTGTGGAGCTGGATTGTTGTCGCCATTATTTCTTATGGCGTCATAGATTAGCACCTCGAGCATTAGCAGAATACACATTACCCTGTGTGGAACGTGCATCAAATTCATACTTACTGTGAAAAGTATGTTGCGCCGGTAAATCCCATAGGACAACTAGAAGAGCTCCGCTAACATGATATCTTAACAAGAGAGATATGGTTGACGGAATGTGCGGTGACCACAAGGTACTACATTTATCAAATGAATTAAGTATTAGTGTGTTTTCTTTTTTAAATTAATAGTTTTTTTCCTATTGAGTTGAAAGGGTATAAGATGGAGAGAGAGAAAAATCTTACTTACTCCACTGCAGATTGGCCACAAACAGGCATATGTGATGCGAACAGACAACACATCACCACCGGCTCTTTGTGATGGCCGTGAAATTCCAGAAGAGAGACGACTATTGTAATCGCAAACAACAGGACAAACAATCCCGTGTGGATTGCCATTATCGCTTGCCGGGTTGGATTGGCATAACGTATATACATGTATATATACATTGTGTCCATCAGGATCGCAACCCCGTTCACCGCAAGCAGTAACCCGTCAGCGCTTGTGGTGAACGGAAGCGAGTGCGTTACCAACTCCCACAAGAGTACCTGAGTAGGTCCAAAGATGAAAAAAGTCAAGTTAAATACCTAATAACTCATGTGATAATAAAATTCAACGAAAAAATCATATAATAAATAAAAAAGTACAAGTAATTACTAAATAAATCAGTATATGTTGAAGTTTAGTATATAACACATTAATTACTTAATGGATTCATGTGTAGTGTGTACTGTATGTAAAACCTCCACATGTTATATATCCACAATGAATTATATAACAAACATAGCGTTATATATCCATTACATAAAAAAAATAATGTTAAATTTCCACAATTCATTATGCACATTTGAGTGTTGCTCAATCTTATAAATGTTTACTAATACCTCAAGAGCCAAATTTTCAAAATCATCTATAGGCCATCATTGTATACACCCATTGTATAGGTGAACCTCCACTACGTTATATAACAAATTAATTATATGACAAATACAATGTTATATATCCATTATATAACAAATATAATGTTTTATATCCACTATATCTTCGATTTAGGTAGAATTTCAAAAATATTAAGTAAATTTCCTAATTAAAATAGTCAACCATCTTGTAATTTTTTGACATACTTAGCTCATGTCACTGAGGGATCTATTGAAATTCTCTTACAAAATTACAAATTATTCTCAAACTTCATATTTTACCTTGTGAAATACCACTTGTTTTCTTCCACTAAAGATGTCTGATCCCCTTTACTGAAATTAGTAATTTGGATGTATGTTTAATTATCAAGACCTGCGCATAAAAAAAAATTATGGCGAGAGAGAAAAATCTTACTTACCCCGCTGTAGATTGGCCACAGACAGGCGGTCATGTGTGATGCGAATAGACAACGCATCACCACTGGCTCTCTGTGGTGGCAATGAAATCCCAGCAGGGAGACGACTGCCGTAACTGCAAAAAGCAGGACAGACAATCCACTAAGAATTGCAATTATTGCCCGCCGAGTTGGATTGGGACAACGTATATACATGTATATATACGCTGTGTCAATCATGATCGCAACCCCGTTTATCGCAAGCAGTAACCCGTCGCTGCTTGTGATGAACAGGAGCGAGTGCATTCGCAACTGCAACAAAAGTACTTGGGTAGGTTCAAAGACGGAAAAAAGTTAAGTTAAATACCTAATAACTCATGTGATAAAAATCATTGAAAAAAAACTCATATAATAAATATATAAAAAATTACAAGTAATTACTAAATAAATCCGTATATGGTGAAATTTAATATATAACACATTAATTACTTAATGGATTCATGTGTAGTGTGTACTGTATGTAAAAACTCCACATGTTATATATCCACAATTAATTATATAACAAACATAGTGTTATATATTCATTACATAAAAAACAATGTTAAATTTCCACGATTCATTATGCACATTTGAGTGTTGCTCGATCTTATAAATGTTTACTAATACCTCAAGAGCCAAATTTTCAAAATCATCTTCTATAGGCCATCATTGTATACACCCATTGTATAGGTGAACCTTCCCTATGTTATATACAAAATTAATTATATGACAAATACAATGTTATATATCCATTATATAACATTGTTATATATCCACTATATGCTCGATTTAGGTAAATTTTCAAAAATATTAAGTAAAATTTCCTAATTAAAATACTCAACCATAGTGTAATTTTTTGACATACTTAGCTCATGTCCCTAAGGGATCTATTGAAATTCTCTTACAAAATTACAAATTATTCACAAACTTCATATTTTACCTTGTGAAATACCACTTTTTTCTTTCACTAAAGATGTTTGATCCCCTTGTACTGAAAATAGTAATTTGGATGTATGTTGAATTATCAAGACCTGCGCATAAAAAAAATTATGGAGAGAGAGAAAAATCTCACTTACCCCGCTGTAGATTGGCCACAGACAGGCGGTCATGTGTGATGCGAATAGACAACGCATCACCACTGGCTCTCTGTGGTGGCAATGAAATCCCAGCAGGGAGACGACTGCCATAACTGCAAAAAGCAGGACAGACAATCCACTAAGGATTGCAATTATTGCCCGCCGAGTTGGATTGGCACAACGTATATACATGTATATATACGCTGTGTCAATCATGATTGCAACCCCGTTTGTCGCAAGCAGTAACCCGTCGCTGCTTGTGATGAACAGGAGCGAGTGCATTCGCAACTCCAACAAAAGTACTTGGGTAGGGTCAAAGACGGAAAAAAGTTAAGTTAAATGCCTAATAACTCATGTGATAAAAATCATTGAAAAAAAACTCACATAATAAATATATAAAAAGTACAAGTAATTACTAAATAAATCCGTATATGGTGAAATTTAATATATATAACACATTAATTACTTTATGGATTCATGTGTAGTGTGTACTGTATGTAAAAACTCCACATGTTATATATCCACAATTAATTATATAACAAACATAGTGTTATATATCCATTACATAAAAAACAATGTTAAATTTCCACAATTCATTATGCACATTTGAGTGTTGCTCAATCTTATAAATGTTTACTAATACCTCAAGAGCCCAATTTTCAAGATCATCTATAGGCCATCATTGTATACATCCATTGTATAGGTGAACCTCCACTATGTTATATACAAAATCAAAATTAATTATATGACAAATACAATTTTATATGTCCATTATATAGCAAATACAATGTTATATATCCATTATATAACAAATACAATGTTATATATCCTCAATTTTTTATTCACCTACAGGTGTTACTTAAATTGACAAACATTTTTTTGGGTAGAAAAACTTATGAGCATTTGATAGTACTTGGAGGAAGATTTTCAACATAATCTTCTACTGGCCGCATTTTAATGGTGAACCTCCACCATGTTATTATATCCACAATGAATTATGTTCAAAATTTTTAAATTATTAGTAAAATCTTTCGAAATATAAAATATTAACCAAACGCTAGTTATTAACAATTTTGTTAGTAATATTTTTTTAACAAAATTTATGTTAGTAATATTCACTTGACAACTTGATAGTGAGTTTTGAGAATTCTGAAAACAAAAAACAAAAATTATAAGAGGGGCTATTTTTTAGGGCTGTAATTGTTTCTGTTTTCGACGAGACTAAAATGCGCATTTAACATTTAACCCCTTAATTTTTAGCATTCAGATTGTGGATAGCCTTAGAGTAGCAAAAATAACTTTTTTTTTTGTTATACTAATTTAACATCTTAGCAAGTGGTCCAAATATGCTTATGTGCTTATAATTAAATAAGAAGAGGGTAAATTTGATATATTAAATAAATATAACTATTCAATGAAAAAAGATAAATATAGATAATTTTTTTCACTACTATAAAAAGACGTAATAACATGCAAAATAAGCCCATTATGAGTGAAAATAACAACATATAGCCTAGTTTGGTCCTGCTGTAGCTTTTGCAGAAGTAACTTATGGCTCGAGCTTTTAAAGAAGTGCTTTTCAAAAAAGCAGTTGAGTGTTTGGCTAAAAAACTACTAGAAATGTTTTTTAATATGAGAGGTTGTGTAAAATGACTATAAAGGACTTATAATATAAAATATGAATAAAAAGTAGTCAAAATGGATCTTGTTAGATTTCTTTTATATTAAATAATATGATGTTTATTTTTAAAATTATATAAATGAAGGAAAATTATATTTTCTGAAATAAAATTAAAATATGGTAAGGATAATATTGTATTTTCAAAACACCTTTTCGCAGAAGCTCAAAATCGGAGCTTCTGTTTTTATGTTATAAAAAAGCGCTTTTTGGCTTTTCAAAAACCGAGCTTTTACAGTTGTTTGCCCCTACTTCAACTTTTGAAGCCGAAAAACACTTCTAAAAACAGGGCCAAACATAGGATATGTCTATCAATAGACTTCTACACCTTGGTACAATATACAGCACAAAAATTAGATGCAGGAGGCTGAATTGTCACATGAAACAATTTGGTACAATGTACAAAACATGAGTACCTTAGAATTCCATCTTTTGCATGGCAACATACACGAGGAAAAGATAGTTACGTTACCGAAGGATTAATTTTTGTCTAATAGCGACGAAAAAACACCGTTAAATTGATTCTACTAACATGGGTCATATGAGTGACAACGTGGAAGTTGCTTTAATTAACAAAAAGACCACAACATGGATCATACGTTTAAATTTTAACAAATAAGTCACAGTTCCCAGTAACGAACGAATCGGTTATTCTGTTAAATTTTCATCTACTTTCCATCCAATTTGGCCACATAACCATGTTTTATTTATAGTATAAAGAGCCACATGAGCAACCCAACCAACCCAAAATCCCCAACCTAGCTCCCTGACCAACCCGGATCCGAACCACTCCTCTCCTTGGGCTTCTCTTTCTCTTCCCATCTATATTTCTTCTCCTCTGTCTCTTCTCTCTCTACAAATAAACTGAAGAGGTTAGAAATTGGAATGGAAAGATTTCCTTAGCAAATGGAAAAGGAAGAATATACTAAAAGAGTAGAATCCCAACAAATGACAATATTAATTTGGTCTCCAATTTGTCGTTGGTAGGTTTATGTGATGTCTTGGCTTGATTGGAGAGTTATAATCGTTGATGGCGTTTTGCTTGAAGGAGACTATGATCCTAGATGAGAGAATTCTAGGAGAGCTGCTGACTCCAATTATCCTTCATGTACACTTCATACTAGATCTTACCAGCTGCCCATCTTACCTCTTTTATACGTTCTTGCCAACCCATCTTTGTATTAGTGGAGTTTTTCAATGACTTGTTTCGGTCTTCCACATTACTTAGAAAAAGTGAGCCACCGATTCAAGTACAAGAGACTATCATTACCAACATTGAACCCGTAATGGCAACTACTGTCATTGGGAGGCTTGTTTTGTGAGGTTGATTATTTAAGGGTTTAGCAGTTGGTGACTTGGCGATATGTCCATTAAAGTGTGCCATGAGATTAATTGAGGTTGGTCAACAGCAGCAAGGAAAAAGCTGGTGGTGTCTCATGTCTGTCTAGTTATGATCAGAGTGTGAAAAAACTGTCATTGCAGTTCAAAAAGTAAGCCTTTCCTTTTCTTTTCGGTTTATATCATTTTTCTTGTAGAGAAAAAAAATTGTACATACGTTTACTGCAAGTTTCCAGAAACAAGAGGCCAAGTTTTGAGTTGGGCAGAAATGCTGAGGGTGAAAGGGAAGGATGGGAAGCAGATTTGATGACTTCTGTGAGAAGAAGCAAAAGGGGAGTGGATTTGGTTGGTGCAGAAATGAACTAATTGTCATCATCAAATAATTTCATGAAATTCCACCACTCCCTCTTCCATTAGCTGCTACTTCTTGAAAAGTCTGAACTTTTGGCCAAAAAGTATTGTAATGTAGCTTTCAATTTCATATCCTCTAAGTTCTACCCACCCTTTTGTTTATAGCCCCTTTCCCTTTTTGTTAGAACTTTTTTGGTGCATATCACTGCAGTCTGCTTCCCTTTTTTGTTAAGAATTATGGTTTTTCTTATTTGAATCACTGTTACTACTGTTGCTAAGTTGTTCCTATTTGATCTATTGTTCATTGACCCATCTCTATATCTCTATTGAAAAATCTTAATATGAAAAATCTTAATAAGAATTAGAATGAGTCTATGCTTGCTTACTTTGTTTCTCTTTTTCACAACATGGGCATAATCCATTTGTTTGCTGGATGATTAAGTTAGATGATGACTGATAATTAGAAGGTGATCTGCACCATTAATGTAATCATCATCAATTCATCATAATTGCAGCTGATTGAGAAAGGATTACAAACAATGTACTACTGTCTAGGTGCTCTGACTTTTTTCCACAGATCAAAGAAGCAGTACATTTCGATAATAAAAAAAAGCAGTACATGTGAAACTCTTCTAAGAAATGGGGAAAGTCTATTAATTGTTCCTTATAGAACTAACATGAGAGGATCATTGTGGAATGTGACAAAAGAGTTGATCCTTAGTAGATAAACTAATCATAACCATCATCCTTTGTGACTGCTGTCTTCTCACTGTGCCGGCCTCTTCCCGTCTATTGTGGATTCTGGTGACTAGAGGTGGCAAATGGATTGGATTGGTGGGTTGATGGATTGGATTGGTGGATCCATGGATCAAATGGATTGGATCTAATGGATTGGTGGATTCATGGATTGGATCAAGTGGATTGGTGGATTATCCATGAATCCAAATGACATCTTCAACCAAGGACCAATATGCAAAATGTAAAAAGTTTAGGTACTAAAATGTCATAATGAAAAATTTTAGGTACCAAAACGTAATTTTCCAATGATATTTTTCGTAGAAAAATTAAATTTTAGGTACCAAAATGTAAAAAATAAAAATTATAGGTACTAAACCGTAATTTGCCAATGATCCATGGATCCAATCCATGAATCCACCAATCCAATTGGATTTGGATTAAATGGATTGGATTTAAATGGATTGGATTAGGTGGATATTTTTAATGGATTGATGGATTGGATTGGTGGATTGGATTGAAATTGCCACCTCTACTGGTGACCTTCGAGTGCATGCGAACTAAAGAACTTCCTACGGCGCGATCCGCAGTCTCCCATAGAGTAAAGTAGCTCCATCCCCTGTTCCTCTGCCGAAAACAAAAAGGACCAGAAATCAGCAGCAAAATTAAACCCCCAATAATAGGGATCCTGGTGTTGGGGGAATGAACGACGGCTTGTAAAAATTCAATCATCCATCATAATTATTTTATTTTCTAAGCCAGGTATTTATAAGAACTACAAACTAATCCGAAAGTTCGAAGGAAAACGAAGCACCAAAAGATTGAGTGAGCTACCTTTTCGGGCTCATGTTGAAACCTTTTGATTTTCGATGGAGACAGAGGCACGCGAACACAATTGATTCCTTCGCCTCTGTTCTACCGAAATTGTAGGACAATAAGAGGAAACAGTAACAGATTTGATCGAGGTTGACCTTGGAGATGGGGTTGACGACGGACAAGTCGCCGAAGGGATTTTGGACAGACCATCGGAGGAGATCGAGAGAGAGGGTGCTTTGGTTCGATAGGTCATCAACCCCCTGTTACTCTGCTTCTGATTTTTTGTTTTTTTAGAAAGTTTCTGAACGTTGATTTAATTTGATTTAATTAATAAAAGGACAAACTGAAAAAAATGATACAGCTGAACGTTGGACGAAGGAGAAGGATTTTTCTTCCGTTAATTTGGGTTAGTACTCATGGGCCATTGGTTTTGGATTGGATTTAATTAATCAAGTACGTGCCAACTCATATATACGTGGACCAATCAGAAAGCGTGTTACTGATGCCGCACTTTTTATAGCGGCACCGTAGTATTGGCCTTTACCATAGGCTGAACCCGAAGGCTAGTAGTCCACTCAAAGCTGGGTTGGGCTTGGTATGATAAAACGCACAAGATCAATTAAAAGTGGTGTAAAGTTCAAAAAGCCCATCCATGAATGACTCTGGTGGAGTCTGGATGCAACAATTTCAAATCCTCGAAAAATGGAGTGGTGAATCTCCATCATGGGGTCATTTGGATCCAGGTTTTTAATTTATGGGATTTTGGCTCAAATCACTGGTTTAAAAACCCAGATTTTTAATTTGTGGAATTTGTGTGGGATTCTGAAATCTCTAATATTTAAAATCTCTTATCATATAATTGCTTTCCAAACGAGTGATTTTAATTAAAATCCCACACTACGTGGGATTGTGCCCAAATCACACACTCAAAACCTGCATCCAAATGACCCCTTATGTTTTAGAGATTCTTTTGATTAAGTGTGGGCATTTGAGAAAAGGCCAAGGGTGTTGAAGTGGTAGGGTTTTCTTCTTGGTCATAAGACCTACTGTTTTGGGTTGGGCCTTAGTTGAGCCGTAGATTGGGCTTTTTCTCCTCAGTATTTGGGCCAACTGTATTTATAATTTGGGTATTGAAAGGTAATCGAGGATATAGAAAAAAAAATGCGGGATGGGAAGGAGGAAAGGGAGGTTGACGGGATGGGACTGGAATCTCTGGTTGTTGCGGTTTTCTGGCGGATATGGCAATCTCATAATTGGGTTGTCTTTGAAAGCAAGAAGTTTGGGATCTCAGCTTTGATGCGTTAGTATAATCAGCAGTATGAGGAATGGGTAAGGCTGCCACGGGACCGGGCTTCTCCAACTAGGGGCAATGACCAACATCAGTCTGTTCTGGTGGGGGACGATAGGCTTGTTTGTATGTGGGACGGGGCCACGAGGAGGGGGTCTCATTCGGCGGGTGAGATTGTTATTATGACCCAGACTAGGGAGATCCTAATGGCTGCCGGTTCTCAGTTCCCTAGCATCGATGACCCTATGGTTGTGGAGTTGATGGTCCTCCGTGATGCTATTAGGTGGTGCCTGGATCGGGGTATCACGGAGATATGTGAAGTACTTGGAATCAAGGAGGTTGATAAACATGAAAAGTACCTTGGATTACCAACCACGATGAGTAGATACAAAGAAAGTGATATTCGCTGATTTTAAAGAAATGATAAGAAGTAAACTAAAAGACCGGAAACCAAGAACATTATCACAAGCGGGAAAAAGAAGTTTTGATAAAAGCTGTGCCCCACACTCATATAGTATACCCTATGATGGCGTTTCGAACTCTTGAGGGATTATTGGATGAAATTCATAGCCTCATCTCCAATTTTTGGTGGGGGCAAAATGGGGAGGAAAATCAAATTTATCGTGTGAAATGAAATAAATTGTGAGATGAGTAGATGACAATAAAGAAGGAGGGTTCGAGTTCAGGGATTTAAAGGTTTTTAACAAAGCTATTCTTGACAAACAGGTTTGAAGAATCATGAATTGACCTAACTCGTTGCTGGCACACGCTCTTAAAGCAAGGTATTATCCAAACTATGATATACTACATACTAAAGTAGGATATAATGCTAGTTTTGTATGGAAAAGCTTGATGGAGGGATAGAGATTTATAGAAAGAAGGGGTAAGGTGGAGAGTAGGAGGAAGCTCAAGCAAGAGCAATTTCGAAAGAATTGAAGTGGTGACGAGCAGAGGCTTTACGCCATTGATATGATAGTGGAAAAGTGACTGTTTGATTGAGAAGCTGGAGAGGAAAGAATGCGACAGGTCTGAGATACGGGCCATCTGCGACTTGATTCAAAGAAAAGTAACCTCCATGGGCTCGTCGAATGTATATGAAGGAGATGGAATTCGATGGGCTTTTGCCCCGCGTGGAGCCAACTGTTGGCCCATTACTTGGCCCACTTATAGCTTCCTTGGAATTGTTTTGTTATTACGGAACTCTCAGGCTTTGTAAAAGTAGCCATTAATTTGTTAGTTAATGAGAAGCAGGGGTTTCAACCGTATAATTTATAGCTGAAAATTAAAACTGCACCCCACATTCAAAATTTCCTGCCCATAGAGTGATTTTAGGAAGCTGATGTGGCAGAGTGTTAAGCGGGAAAAAAAGGAGTCTCGCCTGATTTCAGAACCAAAAAACTCTCCACTACCCACTTTTTTCTCCTTCTAGGCCCACGTTCTCATTTAATTTGTATAAAAAACTCTCCACTACCCACTTTTTTCTCCTTCCAGGCCCACGTTCTCATTTAATTTGTATTTTTTATTTCCGATTTCCCTTCCTTCCACTCTTTCACCTCATTCGAATAAGTTTCTTGGCCTTCAGAAAACCAAACTTTGACTCAATCATCTGGTTCTTTTATGTGCTTGCATCTACCTTTGATTTCCGTTCTCTAAGCGTTAGATCGGTATTGGTTTTGCCGTAAGTTATTCTTCCTCTTTCAGATTTCTGTTTGTTGTTGTCGCTGCTTTTAAGTTTTAGAGATTCGGGTTCTGGTTTTTTTTTTTCAGGGATTCGGTTGCAAAGATTCATCTCCCTTACCTTTGGTTCATTCCGTTTTCTTTATTCTCTCTTACCTTCCTCGCTTCATTCTGTTGATTGGATTCTCTAGAGATCAAAACGGGATTTTTGATTTTTCCCTTTCTCTTGAAAGTAACAAAGCTGCTTACTTTAAATTCCACTTCGCTTAGACTGTCTTCCAGAGAGCAGCCGACTGCCGATTTTGAGCTGAGTTTTTCCGGGCCGCAGAGAAAGAAGAGGAAAGAAAGAGACGTTCGGCGGCGGCAGCCAGGTACTTCGTCGGGGTCGTTTTCCGGGTCAGTAAACCGAAGGGCCGGCTATAAACTACCGCTGGCCTGGCGGGGGAAAAGGAAAGCGTAAACCATAAGGCCTCGGGGATCCATTTCTCTCGCCAGCCCATACTTCAGAGGCCCAGCCTACTTGAGTCCAGAACCAGCCCATCGCCGACGAAATTTGGCGCGCCGTCCCCCACCCGCCACCATGTATGAGACATAATCAATTTACTTTCTGATGTTAACTCTGTTGCAGGTAAATGTCGAAATCCAACTTGATCAGTAAGGTTTTCTCTCATATGTTTCTAGGTTAATTAATCTAATGGGACTGGCTATGATCTGATAATGTACTTCCAGCTCTAATCACTAAAGAAGTATAAAGTAGGCGGTATTGATAAGCATGCTCCACTGGTTAGTGTATTGGTTCTACCAGGCTTTTTTCCCGTTATTACATAAGATCATTGGACAGTTTTATCTCACTCCATTAGTTTGTTTTATTGTTCTTCAACTTCATTTGCATTGTATTTGTATTGTGACATTAGAGTTGGAATCCATTTGTGCTAAAAGTACAAAGCGTAAACTGCATAATTGAAAGAAGGGATAAGCTTGGTATAGTTAGAAGAACTAGAATTGGTAAGCACTTATAGTGTTTTTCTTATTGCCAGGTTGCTTCTTTTTCAAACTTCTCTTTGGATATGGTTTTTATGGATGTCTTTGAATTATATTTGTGTTGGCCATTACATTGTTGTCCTTCTCGCTCTTCCTTTGCATCCCCAAGCTTGGAAGCCATTCTGTTATATGTGTTTTGTTCATCAATTTAAATTATGCCTTATATAGTTATATTTTTCTTCGACTGTTATGTTTGTGTGGTGTGTTGTATGTGTCATTAACTCGCACAAACTTATAATTGGTGAGGAGTTCAACTTCTGTTGTAACAATTAATTAACTTATATGAATGGCAGCTGCAAAATTTACTGGAACGGGTGCATCATTTACCACGACCTCTATTTCAGATTGCATCAGGTTATTGGAGAATTTAATATGGATAGTGCAAATGTCATCCCATCTGCCCAACCACAGATTTATTGATCGTCTGTACCATGTGAGTGTCATGGTTTAGCACGCAATTGCTTCAATGCAAACTGACATTAATATTTTCCCTTGAATCTCATTTGTTTAGGGAAACGTCGAGCAGTGTTTATTCATCCTGAAGATCAGTACCAACGCTGTGTTTTATCTGCTGAAGAGGAAGAAGCATTTGAGAGAGGTGTGTTATCTGTGTTTTAATTTTTCTAATTAGTTCATCTATTCAATGAGTAATACATGGTTTTATATTTAAATTCTGCAGAAGAAGCTGCCTTACAATTCCAACTCTCTCAACTTCGGCGAATACTATCCCAAGTCGCACGTAAGAGAAGACATCATATTTTGAAACAGAAGGTTCATAGGAGGGGCTTGCCTTTTGAACACCAAGGTTGTTGTTTGCTATATTTTGTAGCAAGTCTTACAAATTAGGCTATTCTAGATTGTTGAATCTTTATTTATTTCTTTAATATCGTATGTGTTTTGGTGTTGTTCATAGTTTTGGAGCCGGAGTTTAGATTTCTATTACAAAAGCAAAGTCGATTACTTCGACGTATTCACCTGCATAGAAAGAGACGTGGCCGAAGTTTCTTTCCTACAGAAGTCAATCAAAGTATGTGGATTCTAATGGCCACTATTATACATGAAATGGTTCATCTCTATTTTGGTTTAGTTTTTGTACATTGGATATATGTTTTTGTGTTCTGGTCAACATATTTTGTTTCCTATTTTGGTTTTAGAACATATAATGTACCCATTTATGCCATGCATATAATTTAGTGATGTACGCTTCATGTCACCTTATGCAAATAGTGGATTGTTTTTAGATGTTGATGTGTCAACGGCAAATTTGTGTGTTATGAACAAACTTTGGTGTTTCCTGAAATTTGACTTATTCTTACTTAAAATGAGCGGTATACCAATCTATCTTGCCTTGAGGACATTTATTTTAATAATTGTGTTTACTGTAGCGCGCCTAAATCGGCTTCACAGTTTCTCAATCTCATTCAATTTATGAATTACTGTAACAAAAATTTATTAATATTACTTATCTATTTCACTAGGTCTTCCGTTGGTTGAATTTTTTGATATTGGTCCACCTTCATGTACGTGTCAACATTGTGGAGCAGTTATGTGGCGGTTCGAGAGTACTTTATCTACACGGAATGATGTGTTGCCTGCATTTCCTTTATGTTGCAAACATGGTAAAGTGAAATTGCCTCCCCGCAGAGATGTGCCCGAATTTCTTAAAACTCTACTTGAAGGGGATACACCATTAGCGCGTCACTTTCGTACTAACATCAGAGCCTATAATGGGGTTTTTTGCTTTATTTCTCTCGGAGGTAAAGTCAATCACTCTATTAATGATGGTCGTGGAGTTTATGTATATTCAATCGGTGGTTAGATTTATCATCAAATAGGATGTTTGGTTCCTGGTGATGGGGATAGTCCGAAATTTGCACAGCTTTACATTCACGATTCAGATAACGAGGTGCAGAATCGTATGGACTTTTACTCCACTGATCCTGCCAAGAATCCGTTGCGCCAGTGTATTGTTGAAGGCCTCCAGCATATGTTTGATGACAATAATATCCTGGTACGTACATTTCGTTCTGCGCGAGATAGGATACAAAACTCTGGTGTCCAGGAGCTTCAACTGAAACTATTGGCTAAGCGTGAAATTAATAGTAGAGAATATGATTTGCCCTCTGCGAATGAGATTGCAGCATTGATTATAGATGAAACAGGAGAGCAATCATTTTCTCCAGATATAATTGTTCAACAGAAGGGTTCAGAAATGGAAAGGATTAGCGTATACCATCCAAGTCTGATGGCATTACAATATCCAATTTTATTCCCATATGGCGAGGATGGGTGGCATCCCTGCATTAGCTATAGTCACAGTAGCTCTAATATCAGTGTTGGAGATAAAATGATAACCCAGTGTGATTTCTATGCATATCGTCTTCAAACCCGTCTCCAGGAGTCGAATTCTATGTTATTATCTGGTAAATTGTTTCAACAATATATGGTGAATGCATTTGCGTTAATTGAGGCTGAACGCTTAGACTGGATGCGTACCCATCAGTCGAAGCTAAGAGGACACTACTACAAGGATTTGTTAAATTCTTATTTGCGAGGGGATAGTGATATCAAGCTTTCTAGGAAGCCAGTTATTTTAGCTGCCTCACACACTGGTAGTCCAAGATACAAGTATGAGAATTTTCAGGATGCGATGGCTATTTGCAAGTGGATTGGTTATCCTGATTTGTTTATAACATTCACTTGCAATTCTAACTGGCCAGAGATACAGTTAATGGTTGATTTGATTAGAAGGTACAGTGGCAAAGATCCTGACCAGGCTGACATCACCGCCAGAGTTTTCAAAATCAAGCTTAATGAGTTTATGTTAGAGATTCGCGAGAAACAAATATTTGGGAAAATCAATGCATGTATGTGTGCTTATTCATTCGTTATTTATCTATTAATATTCATCCATTACTCTCTTACCTCATTGAACTAATATTCCTTTTCCACTATTTGCATCTTGCTGTACAGATGTCAAAGCAATTGAATGGCAAAAGTGGGGTCTCCCTCATGCACACATATTGCTTTTTTTGGCCTTGGAGAATAAATTCCATGGTCCTGCGGCTATTGATTCCATAATATGTGCTGAAATTCCGGATCCTGATCTTGATCCTGAACTCTATGCAGTTGTCACAAGTTCAATGATGCATGGCCCGTGTGGTACAGTACGTCCTAATAATGTGTGCATGAAGAATGAGAAATGTAGTAAGCATTACCCCAAGGAATACTCTTCTCAAACAACTATTGATGAAACTGGGTTTGCTAAATATCGTCGGCGGAACAATGGTAGAGTTTTCAACTGTGGCGGCGTTGATCTGGATAATCGATGGGTTGTACCCTACAATCGATATTTGTTACTACGATTTGGAGCGCATATCAATATTGAATATTGTAACAAGACAAGGTATGGCTGAAGTAAATCGTATTTATCTATATGACGTTGTTGTTTCCTTTATTATATTACCAAACTCGTATTCTTAATGACAGGCTATATGTATATTTAAAAAACCATGATGTTCATTTAAAAAAAAAAGAATGGCGGGAAACAGATGATGACGTGGACGCTTGAGGAGTGTGGAACAGGTTCAAGTAACAAACTAGATAAGGGCCCGACCCGATGGTCGGCTCATTTGATAAATTAAACAATGATTATAATTCTAGAATGCGTGATACATTTTCTAAGTATTAAAGAATTTGAATGATTTAATTACAGGAAAAGTTAAATAATATACATCATAATATTTCTATCATTCTCACCGATTCATTGTCCAAAATCCTTACTAAAAGACACATATGCAAAGAAACCGACATCTAAAAAACCAAACCACACTTCAATTTTAGTCATCAATATCAAAAGTAATGCAAAAATTTTAGACTTATCTAAGATTGCTTCACCGTCAATAACATCTGCATATCCACTAATAATTGTGTTTTCATCCTCATAAACGACACCCCTATCTCTTCATCAAATATGCTCTTTTTTCTTATCAACAATGTCAAGGATGAGTTAGCTCGACTACCCTCTATAGTGTTGGAAAACTGGGACCCCCTATTAATCATAAGTATTTTGGTTAAATTTGTGTTGCATTTAATAATCTTTGTGAATTAAAAGATCATATTAATTACATTTTTTTTGTTACAAGGGTAAGTACGTACTACGCGACGAATTGACAGAAAAGGCGACTTGATTATGTTGGCTTAACGGAGGCAACAGCTTTGCTCAACTAGGGTTTTCGACTTACCATAGAAAGGTAATTAAGGAGGCTACTTGCACTACGTGCATGGTACATGGGTTGGTTGATCTGCCTAATTAAGTGTTCCCACTTCACATGGCCACGAGGCCCACGACCTCAACTATGTAACCGTCCGAAACGGCCAGCTACGCCAGTGGTGGGGAATTCCAACGTTCCAAAAAAGTAGTTAGTGGGTAATAGCTACTTTTTGCATTCTCATCCCTTTTTGGTTTAAATATATGGCCACTTCCAACGTTCCAACATGAGTTTTTGTTTTTGCATTCTCATTCCTATTTGAACTAAAATTCCATTAGCAGTAGGAATTCTCACGTGATCAGTAAATCCTTTGTGTAAGCTAATAAACCTCACTTGCATCCTTTGTTAAACCAGTAAGCTTCATAAATCTCTATTTTTGAAACTTTAAATTCTAATGTGTGTGGTATCTGTTGATAGTGGTAATTCTGGTTAATTTATTATCAGGGAAGATGGACCCCAATTTGGATCTAACTATATTGTTGGACCATTGCTATACGAGGAAGCTCTCGACATATCTGAGCACACCACGGTTCCACAGCTTAATATGATAAAGTTAAGTCTGTATAGTACGGTAAGTCACTCAAACTCAACTAAACACCTATTTTTTTAAAACACAGTCATTACCCAATTCAACATTTGCTTCATTTTCGTCATCAATAACCCATGTGTCTGTTTTAGGGGACGGTATACATCTTGACGGGAAAACTAAAAGCCATTGGAATTTCAACTTTGGCGCACTCTATGGTCAGTGTTGTGCATTTCACCATCAATGATGTAACTGAGGAGCTGGAAGTTGTGTTTCCCTCTGTCAACCTTAGACGCATTGTTGGTGATGTGGTTGCGGAGACAAATATCGATTGGGACACTAACATCATCGCCATTCTCAACTGCATTGATTTGAAGTATTACCAGTTTGTCATTGAAGTTGGCGCGTGGAACCGCATGGTCCGTCACTGTGATTTGGTTTTGCTGAAGATGTTCTCTGCTGCCTTTTAAGGATGGAGTGCTTTTAATGGATTCCTGGTATGTGTTCCTAAATATCAACTACACTCAAACATTTAATAGGAAGTGGTTGGCTAGGCATTTCTCATCATTCGGCTCTATTTACTACCTCCACCGTACTTTTTTACTGTTATTTGTGATGATAAGATTGTTGGAGCTTAGCCTTTTAGTTTCATGGTTTGGTTTTAAAGCACCCAGTGTGCAAGAGATTAGCTGTAATTGATTTCCTCAACTTTGTTTATAATGGAGAATCACTTATGTATTTGGATTGGTTTGCTGCTGTTTTACAAGATGGTAGTTAAGCAGATAGGGTGTCAGAACTTAAGCGCATATGAACCAGGAAATATTGTCCGGTTTGTGTTATGCACTTGATTATTTTTTTTAGTCCTGGTTATGATCCAATGTGAATTATTTGTATAAGAAACATATTTTTGCAGAATTTAGTTACAATCTAACAAATATCATCAACTTTTAACTATTACATTCACAAAATGAAAAACAAAATAATTTTTTTATTAATTACATTAATTATGATATCACTTTGCTTATGGAGAATTTAACTATTATCACACTTGATTTGCGAGATTTTCTTCTCATTTACCTACAATAATTATTTTATAAATTAACCTATAAAAGGATTTAAATTCATTCAGTAGTGACTCGAGATTAATTAATTAGTGATACTTTAAGCATGGTTCAGTTTTGTTTTTTTTTAAGAAATCTGATTTCATTATGAAATCGGAAAATGATAAAGAGTTGGACCATGATCCTTGAAAGATAGAAGTCTAAACAAATCGTAAAGTTGAGCCCACCCAAAACACAAAATGAAAGCTCACCCACAAATATATAAATCAGAAAAAAACACAAGAGAAAAACTCCAAAGCCCACCCCAACACCCACGGTAACCCAACCCAGAAAAAACCCAAACACACCAAACATCACAACCCAGCCCACAAAACAACCCAAGCATGGTTCAGTTAAATAAAATATAGTTAGAGAGGGAATGCCCAGCCGGATTTGTTGAAACTAAATGGCCAACCTATTCCCATAAAAAAAAAGGCCAACCTACACTACCTTGGGCGGATCCTTCTCCACTCCCCCACCTCCTCTACTGCCCAGTATCCGATATTTTTGGATCTTCTATGAGGTGAAGGCTGCCGCATTCCAAGCCATTATTTCTTTATTAAATACATTCATTATGATTTTCATTTCATGTTAATTAGTGGTGGTGTGGGCCGGGCCGGCCGGGTTGGCGCATCAAATAATAATTAGCAACTTTGAGAGGCAATTTTGGACAAGAATTGTTGACACAGTCGCAATTAGCAATGTTGTTAAAATGGAACTGGACATCGATCCGGATTAGTAAAGGGTTCAAGGTTTATCAAATAACCGGTGGTTAATCGATATTAAAAACTGATCATAAACCGGTGTTGACTTACTTGGTAGACTTAACAATTATTTTTTTTTACAATGATTGTTTCACTTATTAGAGATAAAAGAATAAAGTGAGAATTATTAAAACTGAAAAAGCATAATTTGGGCGGCTGCTAGGTCTTTTTTGGAAAAAGTGAACTGATTTTTCTTCTCTTTATATTTTTATTATGTACTTACCTTCTTTTATTTTTGAATTTTTAATTGCAACAAAATAAAAGGAAGGCGCATGTTTGATTTTAAGAAGGTGGGTCGTTCCCCTATATAAAAAAAAGGGTGGGTCGTGAGTTCCGTGACACACCCGCCTCTTGAACTCTAAATGGCCAACCTTCTCCACTCCCCCACGAGGCCACAAATCCTTCTCCACTCCCCCACTATCCCACTTTCCACACACACACGTACTCCACTGCATGCGGCCAAGTAAATCACGTGTGTAGAATCACTTTCTCTCCTTTATATAATGGAGATACCACTTTCTCTCATGTTACAATTTCCGTTTAATACTTCCCATACAAAACACTTCGGTTCCATTGACCGTGCGAATTGCATTCAATATGGCGGCCTGCCTCAATTCAATCAGTAAGTACTGCTCATGCATCCAACAAATACTACATCATGTAATTTCGATTCTTTTTCACTACTTAATGCCAAAACTTACAGTCCAATATATAGGCTTCCCCATGGTTTTATTGCTAATCTGCAATATGATGATGCTCTTGAAATTTGTGAGCGTGCCGACACCATCGATCTCATTATGTTGCAAGTGGATGTCGAAAATCAGGTAACTAAACAAATAAATTTCTTTTTAATCGTACGCCTTTTGTGGCATGCTGCATTTTATCGATTTGCTTTGACAATATTCGTTTCTGTGTTTACATCAGGGCACCTCTTTTTTGTTATCCAGACGTGTAACGAATTTGACGACGTCCTGGTCCCCTGCATCCAGAATCCATTTCGTCCACCTCACAATTGAGGACGAATTCATTGGTGTTGACATCGTCTTCCTGTCATCACAGTTACGAACGATTGTTGAATCTGTATTCAGTCATGCAGATGTTGTCAATGCTGACTATATGGCCCTTCTGAACATGCTTGGAGAACAGACATTTGAAGTCATGGTCACAGTCGGTCCCTGGAATGATGCATTTGGTTATTGTGAACTTGTGTTGGTGAAATTATTTTTGCCTTTGTTGAATTGAGTACCATGTCATGAACAATGAGACAATGTATTGAGTTTTCTTATTTTGGACTTGCATCTTATTTGTCGTAATACTCAACTAGATTAGATTTGTGATTAGTAAAATTTCATGTAAGTATTTTTATTGTGATTAGCTAATCTTCAAATGTATTTCTAACTTATTATGAATGTTCATTCATATTACATGTTCGTCTTCAACGAATTGCAAAATTGCAACAATCTTATGATAATATAAAACAAGACTCATTTCTCGACACTATCATTATAGATATTGTAACTCCATTTCCTTAAACAAATGCGGCCAACGGGCCGGGCTATAGGCTAGTATAAAAATAAAATATAAAATGTTTGAATAAGTTACCCGTGAACCCATGTAAATAAACACAATTGTTTTATATTTAAAGGTAATGTCTATTTTTTATCCCAATCTTTTTCAGTATCATGTTTCCAAGTCAAAATTACTAACAAAATTGCTAACTGGAAGTTAACATTTGGCTAATTCTTAGTATTTTAAAATCTTTGGCTAATAAAAAAGAATCAAAAAGGATTTGACTAATAAATAGTCAGTACCCTATATTTAAATAAGGTTCATATAAGTAGTTTTTTATAAATTTGAACAACTACATTTATTTACTTTAAGTCTGTAATCGACATTGCAAACAATATTTTTCAATAAAATAAACAAGATTAGCACAATACACAAAAACATAAACATAATACACCCAGCCAATGGCTTTTATTATTTTTAAAGATTTTTTTTATTTCCGAATGATATCAAGAGAGGACAAGAGTTATATAGACAAATCTACCCAGGAATCCCCTACAAGCTACACCCTAATGAAGCCACCCAAAAATCGAAAGACTCTAACTCTAAAAGAGACAATAGCAGTGCTTTAAGCGCCACTCTATGGGCAGCACTGTTGGCGGCTCTAGGAACCGCCTTAAACTCCATACAAACTGACAAAGAGTCTAGAATCTGACGACACTTCCGGAGCATCGGACCTCCAAATGAACCTTCTATGACACCTTGTCGGATCTGGTTGATGACCACCTCGGAATCACCTTCCACTATCACGTGAGTCAATGAACTTGAGGCGAGGAATGTGATAGCATCTCTAACGGGGAGGCGCTCTGCCAGGTAGACCTTGGTGATGTATACCAGCTGCCAACACCACATGCTCGTCTGACCCACGGATAACAAGACTAGACGAGCACCCTGAGTCGCGAACAGCTGCATCGAAGTTGATATTCAAAAAGTCGTCTGGTGGAGGTCCCAAGTGGGGGAAGGAGGATTTTGGAGGAGCGTTCCGGGAGACGGAGGAGGGGGGTGGATATTGGAGATTTCAAGTACCTGATTGTAGAACTGACCGAGCGAGGGAACATACATGGGGTTGGTAGAATTCAAAACTCAATTTATTTCTAGACTTCTAGATTCTCCAAAGTAAACATGTGCATTGCAGAATGTGGAATAGGCAGATCTAAGAGATCATGACATGTCGATCACCAGCATAGACTAAGATTAACAGTCAGAGGTGGAATCATTGAAGTTGCTCAATCCCACTAAGGTCCACAACTTGGTGGCTAGGGGGCATCTAAAAAACAAGTGTTCAATACTCTCTTGATGTATCAACACAAGAGAATGACAACCTCATAAAAAGTGTTCAACGCTCTTTTGACTAAAATAAAAATATCGCTTAAATGCCTCATCGAAATAGTTAAAGAGGGTACGACCCCACAATAAATAATTTGTGTACTGAAAGGTAGAATTCAATTTTCCTGAGGAAATAAATTGGTTGATTAAACTAGGAACCAGTGACATTGACGGTAAATAGTTACTAACCGAATTCTCCATAATTATTGTCTCCACTCATACATTCTCCCCATTAACTTGAAAATTAATATGATCAATCAGTGCAGTTCCAGACTCAAACATGGTCTGATACCCATTCAGCCAATCCAAATTTTCATCGCAAATTAAATTTGCCTTAGATCCCGCCGACGGGAAAGATTCCAACAATGTAACTTTTTATTAACTTTGGGCCAAGTGCCAGCCTTAATAACCAAGAACTTGGGATTCCAAAACGGATAATGGAAATTACTAATTAAACCTACCAATAAAATGAGGTGGTCCACATAATTGAGGATTTAATTGCCCATTATCCATCAATAAAGATGGTTTAATAGCCTTCAAAGGCTTTTAACGGCTTCTGCCATAAATACAGTCCCAAACGGATGGAATCCAGCCATTAAAGCTGTTTGACTTCTCACTGGAGGATAGATGCCGCGGGGGCGGCCGGAATGAACGAGTCGCTGACGTTACTATGGCCGTCAATCACCGACCCAATGGGAGAGTCATCACCGTCGTACCCCTGTAGGGTCATTGAACGGAAGAGCCGACAGTCGTGCCGACCATTGCAACAACGTCGTGACAGAGGGTCGTCGCAGCACTCGTCGGTGGAGGAATGAAATTGTCATCCCTAGATATAAGGTCATCTCTCTTTCACTAGCGGAAAAAAGAAAAGGAATAAAGAGCTATGGAGGGATGAATGAAATTTGCCTGCGAGAGAGCTCCAGAATCTGAACTCTTTTGGTCCGGGGGATCATCGTCGCAACCCAAAAGGCCAAAACCGTCAGTATCCCACACATGATTGTCTCCTTTCTTCGTCTATACATACAATATGATTGTGAAACAAGTACACAACAACGAATAGATTAATTCTCCGCAACACTAGCTCAACCTGAGATTGATGGCCAAAGTAGCAATCTGAAGAGACATTAAAACTACACCATATGGGTTAATTAGAGGGGAAATTCACCAATCTAAAACAAGAGTACGTCAGGCGTATACTATACGTCATGTACTACTAATGAGATATCTCTATCTAAACCATGAATTAAATCGAGTTTGAGGTAAGATACTATACCCTAACCTATAATGGATAAACCCCAGGCACCGATTTTCTAAACCCAACCCGAAGTTTGATTTAATGAAAAACTAAAATTGACCGTTGAGATCGGTCGTAGCTCATCTAAGTACATGTAACGGCTAGATCACCTGACGTATAGTTGATCGATCATATAATTTCCGTAAGTCAGGATCAACCAGACGGTTATCATTAACATTGGTGTTGTAATTGGTGGATAAGTTGGTGATGTCACTTGTCCTCCTAGTTTTATCATTGTTGGATTTTCGTATTTTCTCTTTATCCATATCTACTCAACTATAGTACAATTGGTGCCAGTTTTCGATGTGATAAATCGATTTCTTGATCAAGAGGGGCAAAACAAGTAGCTCGGAAGAATGATTTAGGATTCATCGGGTACAGTCTTGGGTAGCGCCGTAGCGGAGTGAAGAAAGGAAATATCCCGCTGCAAACTCAAATAAATAAACTTTTAATAAATAAAAACTGAATTGCTATTCGTCGCCCTAAATTTTTAAAATAATCGCTCTAAATCATACTGACTTGACGTTTATACCCTAACTCCAATTCCTAATCCCTACCGTCCCGGCAAACATGAAGATGAGAAGCTTTGTAACAAAGTGGCGTCCGCCAACCACTTGCCGCCGATGGATCTAAGGTCCGTATCGGTATAGAGTAAAGGAAGAGAATGACTTGAGTTTATTAATTATTATTAGTCTTGGAACTGATATATACAGGTGCTAAGATAGGAATCGTATAGCAGCAACAACAAACTAGGAGGAAGGTGGGTGTACTGGTGTTTGACGAGATAAGCTCGGAGGTTGGTTACTCCTAATAATCGGAACCTGGGACTCGCCGGAATCGGCAATAGTCAAAGCTTTCCCACCGTCGGACAAGTCCGATTGAACAAGCTTTGCGTAACGAATTCGCATCCGGCGACAACTTGTCACCGATGGATCTAAGATCCATATCGAGAACCCTACGACTCGACGGAATCAACAATAATCAAAGCATTCCGATCATCTGACAAGGCTGATTGGACAAGTTGTGCGTGACGATTGGTATCCGACAACGAGTTATCGCCGATGGAACTAAGGTCATATGAGAGCAAGGTCTGACGGAATCCACAATTGTCGAAGTTTTACATTGGACAAATACACCGCCTTCACTTGAAAACCAAATTAAACAAACGACATTAGAGTCATTTTAACAAAAAATAGGGCGACGAATAATGTATTTTAGGGCGACGAATATCAATGCAAAAAAAAAAAAACTATAACCAAGGTCATTCTAAGTTTCAGTCCTCACAAAATTAAGAATTATCATATTAGCCCCATAACAACCACCGTATACATATACCAAGGTTAATCAGTCATTATTAACTATCATACTTGCTATGGTGGTTGATTAATCACTATTAACTACCGTATTTTATACAATGGTGAAATTTCGATGGTTAGAAATGTATTTTCTTGTAGGACTACCCTTATTACAAACTAACTTGGACCCGGCCAGTTGGTCGTAATACTTTTAGATTTATTATTTACTACATTACTATAAATTTAGGTTTTTATCAAGGATTTTCAATTGAACTTTTTATTAATCATTGTAGTCGTGATATTCAATCCATACCTTTCTCGGCCTTTTGGCTAAGATCAAGTGATATTCAATTCATCGTTGAATTTTTTTTGTACGTGGTTTATTTATTCAATCAAAATTTCTCATCACGCCTCATTTATGGATTTTTAACTATTACGATCTTACCCAATACGAAGCTGTTCTTTTTATAAAAAAAAATGAAACTATTCTATCTAATTAGACTACTCATTTATGAATTCCTTTAACAAAATAGAGATATTCAATTGACTTATCTCGAAACCACCAAAATGAAACCACAATTGTACCTTTGATAAAGTGGTTAACTATTATGGTAACCAAAGATGCAGAAAACTCATCCAAAGATTAAGAAAAATCATGAATGCATGCCAAACCAAATTTTCAAATGGAAAGCAAATATATTGAAAGAGGATATAGTTTGTGTGTAACCGATAATGGGCATGTTACTCAATCAATAAGGAAAATAATTTCTCTCAATTATACAATTCACCCATACCCATAGCTATTTTACTATCCAACCCAATTGACTTGGGTATGAAATCTAAATAGATAGATATGAGTAGAGTTTGATGGGTTTGTACCCATACCCATTTACATGGGTTGGGTTGGGTTTTTAGCAAATAGATTTGGTTTTGTACCCATGCCCAAATACAAATTACAGTTCGGTACCTAAACTTAATAGATATACATAATTGTTACCTAAATTTAAATTTTTTGGCATATAAGTTCTCAAAATATACATGAAAAGTTACATTTTAGTACCTAAAATTTTTAGTCTTACATTTTGGTACCTAAACTTTTCAAGTTTTACAAGTAGGTCCAATTTGTATGTGTAGTTAAAACACCCTTAAGAAAATGGATATCCAAATCCAACCCATACCCATACCCATTTAGATTATGAACGCAATATCCATACCTTCACCCATACCCAACCCATTATCAATGGGTCTACTTAGGTTTGGGCATAATTACCCATGGATGGGTAATTGTCATCCCTAATAATTTAATTGACATCTGTTAGGTAAACAATTGTCATACATATAAAAAAATTATTTTAAAAAAAATATGAAACATATTTGATATTGTTTTAAAGAAGATTCATAACCCGAAATGATCTGAAACACGACTTGAAAGTTTTTGGGTTGGTTCAATATTTGCCGAAAATCAGCCATCCAAAATGACGAGACCTGTGATGACCCGCAACCCAAAATCTCTAACGTAACCCTGACCCGATTTCCAAGTCTACTTTTGTTGAACTACAAAACTAAAAGGCTTTTTAGTGTAACTTGCTCCTAAGAAAATGGTGTTCATAAATATTAAAAAAAAAATAACAATGATGTCCTGTTTTTGTGTCTTCCATTTATAGAAAATGTTACATAAATTGATTTTTTCAACCGAAGTTCTAGGAAGATCAGTATATAAATACAGTGTCTATTTGTGTGAGTATAACATATTAGCCTACTAAGAAAGGAGTGATCAACATAATTTTATTAGATCATCATTCACATGGCTCTAGATTTGCGCATAGCCATATGCTTCATTTTGATTTCGAGTTTCATAATTGCAAGTCAATCTTACAATGCTCGATACTTTCCTGAAGAGATATCTAGTTCTGTAAGTCAGGCACAACCAGACCGTTGGCCTAAACATTGGTGTTGTAATTGGTGGATAGCTTGGTGTTGTCCCCCGCCCTCCCCACCCTCCCATAGTTGATCGATCGTATAAAAAGTTATTACGATGTTATCGACATTATTCTGTGCATTTTGTTTTTCTGCTACTATCAACAGTAATAATTAGTTTGAGTAGTGTTATGTCACTCAAAGGAATGCAATAAAATTGAATAAAATTTTGAAGATTTTTTTGTTAGATTCAATTTCGAAATTTAGATATTATATCATTGTTGGATCCTCGTATTTTGTCTTTATCCATATCTACACAATTATATTCGCGTATATTCCGTGCCAGTTTTCGGTGGGACAAATCGTTCTTTTCATCAAGAGGGGAAGAACAAGTAGCTGTCGAGAAGGATAAACGATTCACCGGCCTCTAGGTCATATCTTGAACCATTAATCTTAATCATTCGAAAAGAAAAGATACTTCTCTCTCACTTTCTTTTGCTTGGGTAGCGGATTGAAGAAAGGATATTAATATATCCTCCGTATAGCAGCGACAAACATAGGAAATTAAATAAATCAACTTTTAATAATAAAAAGGATTATAGGTATAATATGCCCCTCTATCGTGAAAAGGATTATAGGTATAATAAGCTTCAACATTCCGTCCGATCTGGTCAAGAAAAACATAGTGGACCATGCGTTGGTAGGTGGCGCCCGCATTCTTCAACCCGATAGCAATAATTTCCAAAGGCGTCATGAAGCTGATATCCGGTCTTCCTTTGCTCGGTCTTCCTTTGCCATGGGAATTTGCAGTGGCGGATCCAGGGGGTGGCCACCCCGGGCCTCGGCCCAGCCCTCCTCTGGATCCATAGTTAGTATAGGACTTATGAATTTTTCGATTTTAGATATTCGGGTCGTTGTTATTTTAAAATAAGATTGGGCATAATTAGAAAAATAATTCAGATGAACATATTCAAAATCACTACTTTAAATTTAGCTTATAAATTCTAACCCTAAAGGTTATTCGTCTAAAAAAACAATGAAACCTAAAAATTCAAAAAGTTTAAAATGTAAAAGACTAAAACATATATGAGGTTTGTTACCTTGGAAAATTTACTAGAGATAGAAACACAATGCAAATTGATTAGTAGATTGATATGTCTAGTGTTGATGCTGCTAGTTTCAATAGCTAATACGAATAGAACCTTTTCAACAACGAAACATGTGAAAATTGATTTGCGCAACAAAATGAGCTATGGATTTCTAGTCGATTGTTCAAGTATTTTATTTGAAACAGTATATACTATTGGTATGGATGTGGACTCCATTATTAATGCATTCGCTAAATTAAAATATCGTCATGTACAATTTACTTTGTAAAAAAATTATAATCATTATATTTTTCTAAATTTTAATTTTCTAATAAAATGCGGCCCAATGCACTTCTGTGTTCTGGATCCGCCGCTGGGAATTTGGTGATATCCGGAAAACATGTCCACGAAGCTGAGCATCTCATGATAAGCGGTGGCATCCACCAATTGATTTATACGGTGCATCGGGTACGCGTCAGTTGGACATGCTCTATTGAGCCTCGTAAAATCCATACACATCCTCTAATCCCTCGATGGCTTCGACACACATATGTGCCTTCTTCTATCAAGTCAAACCCAAGGAGTTTGTCTACCTATGCTTGGAGCGCCGCCTCCTTCTCCTGAGACAGGCTCATTATCTTTTATTGCACATGCTTCTTCCCTTCATCCATAGCCAACCGGTGAACCACAGTCTCTAGCGCGAATCCAAGCATCTCCATTTCAATTTATGCGAAGAGCTCGCCAAACTCTCGCAAAAGGGCGACCAACTTCCCTATCATCTTCGAGGGAGCCTGCGTTGATACCCTCATATGTCTCTCAGGGCGTCCTTCTTCTAAAGGAACCAAAAGCTCATCATCGAAAGCCTCTGCATGGGATGGATCCTCCGACACAACGTCCACTACGTTAATTCTTTGGTTCTTATTTGGGCGTTTACTCCTAGACTCTCGAGCGTAATGAGGGAAGCTCCGTCCTCGGGCCAGTCCCACTCCCTGCAGGGCGATGAATTTTAGGGTTTGATGGCATGTTGATGCCACCCCATTGAAAAGGGCCAAGAGCGGTCTACCGAGGATTGCGTTGTATGGGGAGGGACAATCCACAATTCCAAAGTCTATGGCATGCGTGACTCTTTGTTCTTCGTACCCTAGGGTTACCGACAGGCGCATTCGGCCAATTGCAGGCGCACCAAAAAACTCGATTAGCACCGAATTCAATGGTTGTATCAAGTCCGACGACAATGCATATGTGCTATCGTATCTTTGAACAACATGTCCATAGATCTCCTGGTGTCAAAGAGCATCCTCTTTACCTTGCACCCCTCAATCACGCCTTGTATCTTTAGTGCATCCAAAGACGGGAGCCTACACGCCTTGTCAGACGTCTGGTTGAAACTAATGTGGATTTTCTCCTATGTGTCGACTAAGGCTGCCCTCAATCAGCGATTGCCTCTAACTTTTCCCTTAGATCGACCGTCCTGATAAAGGACTCTATCGTGAGTCGTACTCGCTTCCACGCCTTGTCCTGATCAAGGTCGAATGGAGGTGGGGGCAGCTCCGCCGTCTCCAGCTCTGCCCTTGCGAAATAAGTGCAATGCGCCTTCTCATCAGACTTCTTAACAAAATCATTGAGCATTCCTCTATCCACCAAGCCTTGCAACTCCTCCTTTAATTGGTAGCACTCGGCGGTGTGGTGCCCTCTTTCTCGGTGGAAGTCACAATATCTGTCCAGGTTTCACTCATTTGTCTGTCCCCTCATTGGTGGAGCCCAACGCACATGGTAGCCATTATCCATAACATATTGGAGTAAGTTTTTCAGCGTATCGTTAAACTCTGTGAAAGAGACGGCTCCACAGAGTGACTGGTTCCCGACGTCCATCCTTCTTGCAGGTGTGTAGTGGCCGGATGTATATGCTGCCCCTGGTGCGGGCTCCTGCCTTCGTGAAGCCTCGCCTTCATCTCCTCTCGCCCGACGCCTATCAGCCCTTTGATAGACCGTCATTTACACATGTTTTTACCCCCATTCTTACACCGTTTGAGGTGTTGATTCTCGTGTTTTAGGCCGATTTCACGCTAGGTTGTGCTTGTTTGTGATGTTTCAGGTCCTAGTACGTGAATGAAGGCTTAGGAGCGAGTCTGGGGTCGATTGGACGAAGAACGGACGAATGGCGAGGTTTTTGGGGAGCTGCACGGGCAGACCAGGGAGGCTGCACGGCCGTGCACGTGAGCAATATGGCCGTGCGCCTTATGCCGAGGACACGCACGGGCAACCCCTGAAGCTCGCACGGCCGTGCACCCTGGCCGTGCGAGAGGGCTGAAGTTCGACTAAATGACACGCTGCGTTTTGAGTTGCACGGCCAGAATGGTGATATGCACGGCCGTGCACCCTGGCCGTGCGAGTCGGGAAATCTGGTTTTAGAGCCTATTCCGAGCAAAAAGGGAGAGAATCGAATTCCTTGAGCAAAAACAGAGTTTTAGAGAGAGAAAGTGCGAAGAACTCACCCTAGAAGCCATCTTGGAGCTGGGTTTCATCAAATCAAGCTTGGAGATCGTCCTAGGAGTGGAAATCATCATCCCGGAGCAGATTTTCCTCATCATTATGAGTACGACTACTCCGATTACTGTTTTCTTTTCTCTCTCTATGGAGTAGAACCTCTCTCTCACTTGGGGATGAAGAACCCTAGTTCTATGTGTTAGGGGATTGATTGTAATGACTTGGGATGATATTACTGTTTGATTATAATCGAATGATGCATGTTTATTGAGTCAATTGAAGTCTGATCAACTTTTCCTGATTCCTGCTGCAATCTGAGATAGATAGAATCTGATTAGGTTGCTAGAGTCTCATCATTCGATAGTAGGAGATTGGCTATACGAGAGTTAGTCAGTTTACTGCTTTGTACTGGAATCTAATTCCAGTAGTGAATTTCTGTTCTTACTGCTTCAGCTTTCTATCCCGGTGAAGACTAGTCGTCTGCCGGGTAGTTAGACTGAGAGGGCTTGGTCAGCTTAAGAGATTCCAAGCTACTGCCGGATCTTCCGCAGTCTAATCAACAGTAAATCAACTCAGGGTAAATTGCAATTGAAACCTAACTAAATAGCTAGGGGGATTCATTCCCGAGTGACTCTTTCCTGCTTAAGAAAACCGATTAATTTCCTGCTTTATTTCTGCTTTTAGTTTAAACAACAATCACTTACTCTAGTTGGCTAGATAACAGAGAATCACTGAGTAAGCAGTAGATCTAGAGCCCGGGTTGATAATATAACTTGCCTGTTATTGCATTCCCGGTCTGCGATTACACTTGGTCACAGATTGGTGTTGTGTTTTGGCGTGTCAAGTTTTTGGCGCCGTTGCCGGGGAACCCTCTAGGTTATTGGGGAAACGTGAGAATTTGTTACTCTAGCTTTTTATTTACTGCATTTTATCTCTTCCACCTGTGTGCCTTCACGGGTTGTTTCTGCTGATTGTGTGCAGGTAGTGCATGACCCGTAGCCAGTCGGGAGATCTACTACCACTAGAACAGGAGCTTGAACGAACCTGCAGAAACTTCAAGCGGGCTCTAAAGGCGCGACTGGCTGCGGAAGAGGCGCTATCACAGCTGCAGTTAGAGGAGGAAGAAGAAGAGATGGCTGAACCAGGGAACCATGATATGATCCCTGAGGAGCAAACCATGGGATCCTACTGGACCGCTAGAGCTGCGGACATGAGGTCACCCATTCAGCATCCTCATGTCCCAGCCAACAATTTTGAGGTGAGCACCTCAGTAATCACCATGCTGCGTGGTTCAGTGGTGTTCCGTGGTAAGGAGGGGGAGTGCCCCCGATCACATCTCCGGCGATTCCACGAGCTCATTGATGGAATCAAGATCGATGGGGTACCCGCAGATGCCATCCAGCTGAGGTACTTCCCATTCACTCTGGAGGGGCAGGCCAAGGAGTGGCTAGACACTCGACCTCCAGGCTCCATCACCACGTTCGCCAACCTGGCGGACAAGTTCCTCACCCGCTACCATCCTCCGTCCAAGACGGCGGACTTGCAGAAGCAGATCACCCACTTCACCCAGGATGAAGATGAGACCATCCGGGATGCTTGGGAGAGATACAGCAGTCTCTTCCTAAGATGTCCCAATCATGGTTTCAACGATGCTTTCAAGGTGGGAACCTTCTATCATGCCCTCTTCCCGGAGGACAAGCAGCTGATTGATTCTGTCTGTGGCGGGAACATGCTGACCAAAACACCGCCACAGCTGAATCAACTCTTTGAGGAGATGGCGGAGAACGGATACGATTGGGGCACTGCCAGGAGATCGAGACGAGCACCGGGACGGGGTGTGCATGTTGTAGGCACCCAGTCATCTGATTTGGTGCAGGTGGTATCGAAGCTGGTGTCAGCTATCGACCGTTCTGGTTTGATTGCAGGTACAGGCCAGCCGCAGGCGATGCTCTGCCAGTGGTGCGAGAGCACCCATCACATTGTGGAAGACTGCCAAGCGATGAAGGAATCGACAACACCCCAGGAGCAGGTGAACTTCATCAACAATGTTAGGCGCAACGACCCCTACAGTAACACCTACAATGAGGGGTGGCGCCAGCATCCTAACTTCTCCTGGGGTGGGGCAAATTCCAGACCACCAGTTCCCCAGGGACCACCGGGCTTCCAGAGGCCACCATATCAGCCCAGACAGGGGCAATTCCAGCAGCCACAACAGTCTCTCTACCAGCCCATGCAGGGGCATGCTGCTCCATCACAGCCGCGACCTTTCCAGCAGCCAGGTGCAGCCCCTGCCGCCCCAGTGCAGAATGATCAGATGGCTGAACTGCAGGAATTGGTGGGTTCTCTGGCCACCTCCAGTGCGAACAAGTTCAATAACATCGAGCAATTCATGGAGAAAGCTTCAGGCAAATTCTTGGAGCTAGAAGCTGGTCAGAGAAATACACAGGCTGTGCTGCGGGATATACAGACCCAGCTTGGGAGTGTTGCCCAGGCTGTAGCACAAAGGGCTCCTGGCACTTTGCCCGGTCAGACCATTCCTCACCCTCAGAACCCGAATGAGCACTGCAATGCCATCATGACCAGGAGTGGCAAGATGACTGTTGATCCACCTGCTCGGGCGCAAGAGAGAGAGGCCCCTGCCTCGGCATCTCCAGCAGCTGAAGAAGAAGTAGAGAAGGAGGTTGAGGTGCCTGCACCTAAACCGCAACCAGTAGTGAAGGAGTATATCCCTAAACTCCCCTTCCCTACTCGGTTGCACAAAGACAGGCTGGAGGCAGAGTTCGAGAACTTCATGGCCATGCTTAGGAAGCTGAATGTTCAAGTGCCTTTCCTGGAGGCACTATCTCAAATGCCTAAGTATGCGAAGTTCCTGAAGGAGCTTCTTTCAAAGAAGCAGAAGTTGAGCGAGCTGGCCACTGTGGAGCTCAGCGAGGAGTGCTCGGCCATTCTGCAGAACAAGCTTCCGCATAAGCAGAAGGACCCAGGTAGTTTTACTATCCCGTGCTCTATAGAGAATTTGCATGTAGAGAGGTCCTTGGCGGATCTAGGTGCTAGTATAAATGTTATGCCATATAAGCTGTTTAAGAAACTAGGCCTAGGTGAACCCCGTGCTACTAGGATGAGTCTTCAATTAGCTGACCGATCTGTAGTGCATCCTAGGGGCATAGTGGAAGACCTTCTGGTTAAGGTTGGCAAATTCAATTATCCTGTTGATTTTGTGATTTTGGACATAAATGAGGATGTGAATGTGCCATTGATACTAGGAAGGCCTTTCCTGGCCACCGCCAAGGCCCTCATAGATGTGCATGATGGGACCTTAGTTCTGAGGGATGGTGAGGAGCGAATAACATTTTCAATTTCTAATACACATCCTGCTTCCTCGCCTTTGCATGCTGTATCTCACCAGGAGCACGAGTCTGTCGTGTATCCTCATGTGCTGCCTATTTTGCAGGATCCGCCTCCCATACCTTCGCCGCCACTCCCGTCCAATCCGTCATCGAAGGAACAAATCAGGGAGGAGTGGCGGCCGAAACAGCAGGCAGCTAAGCCTGCTCGGAAGAAGGCCGGAGACCACTATGAGCTGGTCCCGCCCCCACCTTGGCCATCCGAGTATTCACTCGCTTGCATCTTGCCGGATGGCCAAGTTGAATTGGCAAATGCTGGTGGCCACATTCGGCGGGTACATGGCCACCAGTTGAAGTTGTACCTCAAGAGCGAGGTGGATCCGCTCTTGAAGGCACCTGCTCCTTCACCTCACTGAGCATCCACAGACTGGCGTCCAGCTAAAAGACGGTAAAGAAGCGCTTGTGGGGAGGCAACCCCACTGAGGTTTGCATTTTCTTACTCTTTTTCCTTTGATTTAGTGTGTTTTCTTTTTCATTTTAGACTTTTGTGTGTTTGCTCCATGTGTGCGGAGCTTGAACTTAGTGTCGTTTGTTTTTGTTTTTGGTTTTTCCTTTGTGGTTTGATGTAGCCGTCTGGGCTAACACTTATCCCTAACGCACAGTGTGCTAGTGTGTTTCTGATGTTCGATTTGTGCAGCATTGTCCACTCTCCCGTTCGTTTCTCGCTGACTGGTCCACTTCCAGTCCCCCAGCAGTGTTCCCACCCGGTAACATCGTTCCCCTTATCTTTCCCTCTGCTCCATTGAGGGCAATGTCGTTCTTAAGTGTGGGGGGATGCTTTGTATCGGTTGGAATATTTATGATGGTGCTTGGAGCCTAGTCCGCTGTCCGAATCTTACGATTTGAGGGCTCCAAGTACTGCTGTTTGATCATATTGGCACTGTGTTTTGATGGATGAATTGATTGGTTTTCGGATTAATGCATGACAATTTGTTTGCGACTAGGACAACCTATGATGAGGACTGAGATGTGCAGTAGAACGATGTAGGGGTTTAGTTTTTCAACTGTTTGCTTGACAACTGTGACTTGATCTGACTTGCTCTGATTACTTGTCCTTGACAGTCATTTATGCATCTAGTTCAGGGTATCAGAATGTGAGATAGAGCATATAGGTAGCCATGTGAGATTTGAGCCTGCTCGTTTCTTTCTTGTGCGATAGATCCCTCTTCCATGATGTGTAGCATTCACGTTGTCACTAGCTAAGATGATGGGGGCATAGGATTAGCCCACGCCCAAAACTGACTGTCCTGATGTGTCATATCCCCTAGTCAGCCCTTTTTGAGCCGTGTGTCATCCTTTCTTTTGGTCTATAATGGAAAAAAATCACCCTTGTTGCATCTTTTAGAAGGTTCCACAGAGTGGTTTTTTATATATTGGAGGTAGTGCTTAAAAGTTGGGCAGGTGTTTGAAGTTTATGCAGAAGTGGTGGCTCTCTTAAGAAATGAAAAGAAAAATGAAAGTGAAACAAAGAAAAAAAATTGAAAGTAAAAGAGAGCCACTACCAAAAATCTGAATAATGCCCCGTAAGTAGTGTTTCTTAGCAGTCTGGCTTGGAAATGCTGATGTTTATGCCTCCTTCGCTCTTGTGTTCCTAAGATATTGAGTAATGCAGAATAGCAGAAAGAAAATACCGGTTTGTTTGACTGTGATTGTGTGTTTGGAAAATGTGGAACCTTTTGCTATGAATACTTCCACCACCTAAAAGGCCTTTTCCCCATGTCCAAGACCCTAGCCAGTCATTTGAACCTGTGTCTAAGACCTCCTGATTAGTTAGTGGTGACACCCCATATGTGAACTCTAGCATTTAGAGGCTGCCATCATGGTGAAGAGATGATAGGGATTGAGAGAATTAGCATGCGCATCTTTCGCATCAAATTGTCCTGACCCCACTGGTCGAGAGTGAGTGATTCATTTTCATTTTCTATATGCTCTTGTACCCCGGTGAGGACCTAGATTGCTCGGTCTCTATTCTGATGTCTTGAGTTGGATGCATGAGTTGACTGTTTTGAGTAAGTGGTTGAATCAAGTCTAGGTTGGCCAGTGAACAGAAGGGAGACTCTTCCTTTACTCGATTTGTTGCACTCGAATGTCCTTTGTGGTGGTTGTCCAGGTTGTTATTGAGGTTGTGCATGTATTGATGTTTGAAAACCAGTGCGATTCACGTGTTCTGTGCCTTTATGACTTGTCCCCAATGTTGGTTGATTGAAATGTGTAAGCTTACCTAGTGTCTGACTTGGTTTGCTTGGGGACAAGCAAACGGTTAAGTGTGGGGGAGTTTGATAGACCGTCATTTACACATGTTTTTACCCCCATTCTTACACCGTTTGAGGTGTTGATTCTCGTGTTTTAGGCCGATTTCACGCTAGGTTGTGCTTGTTTGTGATGTTTCAGGTCCTAGTACGTGAATGAAGGCTTAGGAGCGAGTCTGGGGTCGATTGGACGAAGAACGGACGAATGGCGAGGTTTTTGGGGAGCTGCACGGGCAGACCAGGGAGGCTGCACGGCCGTGCACGTGAGCAATATGGCCGTGCGCCTTATGCCGAGGACACGCACGGGCAACCCCTGAAGCTCGCACGGCCGTGCACCCTGGCCGTGCGAGAGGGCTGAAGTTCGACTAAATGACACGCTGCGTTTTGAGTTGCACGGCCAGAATGGTGATATGCACGGCCGTGCACCCTGGCCGTGCGAGTCGGGAAATCTGGTTTTAGAGCCTATTCCGAGCAAAAAGGGAGAGAATCGAATTCCTTGAGCAAAAACAGAGTTTTAGAGAGAGAAAGTGCGAAGAACTCACCCTAGAAGCCATCTTGGAGCTGGGTTTCATCAAATCAAGCTTGGAGATCGTCCTAGGAGTGGAAATCATCATCCCGGAGCAGATTTTCCTCATCATTATGAGTACGACCACTCCGATTACTGTTTTCTTTTCTCTCTCTATGGAGTAGAACCTCTCTCTCACTTGGGGATGAAGAACCCTAGTTCTATGTGTTAGGGGATTGATTGTAATGACTTGGGATGATATTACTGTTTGATTATAATCGAATGATGCATGTTTATTGAGTCAATTGAAGTCTGATCAACTTTTCCTGATTCCTGCTGCAATCTGAGATAGATAGAATCTGATTAGGTTGCTAGAGTCTCATCATTCGATAGTAGGAGATTGGCTATACGAGAGTTAGCCAGTTTACTGCTTTGTACTGGAATCTAATTCCAGTAGTGAATTTCTGTTCTTACTGCTTCAGCTTTCTATCCCGGTGAAGACTAGTCGTCTGCCGGGTAGTTAGACTGAGAGGGCTTGGTCAGCTTAAGAGATTCCAAGCTACTGCCGGATCTTCCGCAGTCTAATCAACAGTAAATCAACCCAGGGTAAATTGCAATTGAAACCTAACTAAAGAGCTAGGGGGATTCATTCCCGAGTGACTCTTTCCTGCTTAAGAAAACCGATTAATTTCCTGCTTTATTTCTGCTTTTAGTTTAAACAACAATCACTTACTCTAGTTGGCTAGATAACAGAGAATCACTGAGTAAGCAGTAGATCTAGAGCCCGGGTTGATAATATAACTTGCCTGTTACTGCATTCCCGGTCTGCGATTACACTTGGTCACAGATTGGTGTTGTGTTTTGGCGTGTCACCCTTCTTGCCGCCAAGATCTCTTCCAACATAATCATCTTCTGTGGTCCAAATCCTCTGTAGACATCACATCCCTCTTTGCCAACGCCCTGCAAAGCTCCTCGTTGGTTGTGCATTCTTCCAGGCAACACCCCAATAGGCGGCTGAACATCTTTTACCGTCATGGCCACCCAGATCCACCTCTCCTAGAATTCTCTCAAAGTCTCTTCCTCATTTTGCTTGATTTTGAAAAGGGCGCCTATGGTCAGTGTACGACACTTCCTACTAGCAAACTTTGCCAAAACATAGCCACAAGTTGTTCGAAGTACTCTATGTGTCCCTCCTTGATCTGGTGGTACCAATCGAGCACTATTCCTGCAAAAGTCGACGGAACACCTTGCACAATGTCGCGTCAGAGTTGTTGTGCAATTTCATCTTCGTGAATTAACCATTTAGGTGGTCGTCTGGATCCTCCGTCCCATCATAAGTTGGGAGCGAAGGTATGTTAGTTCCCGCCGGCTCCATCAACACATTTCTCGCCCAGGGTTGCCTCACAGTGAAGTGTCAGGGAAGGCGTCTGAGCGTCCATCCGTCTAGCCCTTCAAAGTCTGAGCCCGCGTGATCATTTGGATGCCACATGGATGTGGGGCGTCTGGGTTGATCGGAGTCCCCCTCCATCTCTGCAGTCCTTTCCCTTTTCCTCGACGCCGGGCTGTGGACTACTCCTTATCCCTTCTTTAGCGTCTCCACTTCTCGTTTGAGAATTTCAATCGCTTCGTCTTGGTCTTCGATGATCTTAAACATATCTTTCTTGGTGATCGAGGCGCCTTCCAAATAAGGGTGCCTTGACTCGCTCCTTTCTCCCTCGGTTGCGCCAGGCGTCCGCTCCCTCGACCCTTGGGACGGATCTCCCGTAACCTGTCCCTCTTCTCAACTTCCGGGCGCCTCCATTTTCGTAGTTACCGGTCGTGCCCCCCTTCCTGGCGCGCCAATTGTTTGTGCCCGGGTGGGAACCTCGCTTCTTTAGACTCCTCCCTTAATCTTCTCTCCTCGTGGGGTCTCACCTACGCAAAAGAACAAAGAGGGGGACGCCCGTGCCCGTTAATCCTCCGACAATCAAGTTAGGCTGATTTCTAGAGAGAGAAGTGTCTCGCCCTAGTTCTTAGTGAGAGAATCCAACCTGCATAAATGCTACCTATCGGTGATATTTATACTTACTCAACCCCCATCCGGGCTCCTTCATTTCAGCCTTACGTCAGCAATGCATTTAATGTTTCGTACCTCAACCGAGTTGGGCGCCTCGACAAACCTGACAGTTCATCTGACAAGTACAAGGGGCCCAACTGGGGACCATGGACAATCCGTACTTCCTTGAAAGACAAGTTTGGAGTATAAGGATAATCAAATATAACGTGTTTCTTGTACTAGTATTTTTTTGTTCTTTAAGAAAATATGAAGCATGTTTGATATTGTTTATGAGAAAGCTCATAACCCGAAATGATCTGAAACCCGGCCTGAAAGTTTTTGGGTTGGTTCAATAGTTGCCGAAAAGCAGCCAATCCAAAATGACGAGACTCGTGAAGACCTGTAACCTGAGATCCCCAACGTAACCCGACCCGATTGCCAAGTCTCCTTTTGTTGGACTACAAAACTAAAAGGGGTTTTTTAGTGTAACTTGCTCCTATAAAAATGGTGTTCATAAATATTAAAAAAAAAACAGTGATGTCCTGTTTTTGTGTCTTCCACTTATAGAAAAGGTTATCATACATTGATTTTTTTCAGCAGAAGTTCTATGAAGATTAGTATATAAATATAGTGTCTATTTGTGTGAGTATAACATATTATCCTAAATATGAAACATATTTGATATTGTTTTTGAGAAGACTCATAATCCGAAATGATCTGAAACCCGACCTGAAAGTTTTTGGGTTGGTTCAATATTTGCCGAAAATCAGCCATCCAAAATGACAAGACCTGTGATGACCCACAACCCGAAATCTCTAACGTAACCCTGACCCTATTGTCAAGTCTACTTTTGTTGAACTACAAAACTAAAAGGCTTTTTAGTGTAACTTGCTCCTAAGAAAATGGTGTTCATAAATATTTAAAAAAAATTAACAGTGATGTCCTGTTTTTTGTCTTCCATTTATAGAAAAGGTTACATAAATTGATTTTTTCAACCGAAGTTTTAGGAAGATCAGTATATAAATACAATGTCTATTTGTGTGGTATAACATATTAGCTTATTAAGAAAGGAGTGATCAACATAATTTTATTAGATCATCATTCACATGGCTATAGATTTGCGCATAGCCATATGCTTCATTTTGATTTCGAGTTTCATAATTGCAAGTCAAGCTTACAATGCTCGATACTTTCCTAAAGAGATATCTAGTTCCGTAAGTCAGGCACAACCAGACCGTTGGCCTAAACATTGGTGTTGTAATTGGTGGATAGCCTGGTGTTGTCCCCCACCCTCCCATAGTTGATCGATCGTATAAAAAGTTATTACGATGTTATCGACATTACTCTGTGCATTTTGTTTTTCTGCTACTATCAACAGTAATAATTAGTTTGAGTATTGTTATGTCACTCAAAGGAATGTAATAAAATTGAATAAAATTTTGAAGATTTTTTTGTTAGATTCAATTTCAAAATTTAGATATTATATCATTGTTCGATCCTCATATTTTCTCTTTATCCATATCTACACAATTATATTCGCAGATATTCTGTGCCAGTTTTTGGTTGGACAAATCGGTTTTTCATCAAGAGGGGCAGCCTCTAGGTCATATATGAAAAGGGTGGTGGTTATTGATTTTTTTATTGGGTGATAAGTATAATATACCTCTCTATTATGTCATTTTATCAAACATGCTCCTCTACTATTTATTACATCAAACATGCCACTATACTTTGGAAAAATGATCAAGCATGCCATTTTCTTAAAATTTTCATTGAAAAAATCATCACCATGATTGAGCCGAGATTTAGACGACCCGACATCGGCAAATGGGAGGGAAAATATCAGTTTTGTCCCCTGATTTAATTCTCTAGTTCTTGTTAAAGTAAAATTATTAGAGGTATTTGGCTATACAAAAGAACAAAAAAAATTCTAAAGTTAAATTATTAGGGATATTTTAGACATTACTGTCGCCCAAACCAAGGTTCGACCGTGGTTGATGGTTTTCGGATGAAAATTTTAACAGAAGGACATGTTTGATCATTTTTTTTTTCAAAGTAAAAAGACATATTTGATGTAAAAAATAGTAGAGTGACATGTTTGATAAAATGAAATAGTAGAAAGATATATTATACGTATAACCCAATAAAAAATTAATAACCACGACCCTTTTTCAGTTCAGTCCCCACAAAATTAACAATCGCAGTATGCAAATCAAATCATGGTTGATGAGTCATTGCCTATGTTTGGCACGACTTTTAGAAGTGCTTTTTGACTTCAAAAGCTGAAGCAGGGCCAAACACCTCTAAAAGCTCGGCTTTTGAAAAGCCGAAAAGCGCTTTTGTGTAACATAAAAGCAGAAGCTCCGATTTGGAACTTCTGCGAAAAGCTGTTTTGAAAATATAAGATTATCCTTACCATATTTTAATTTTATTTAAGAAAATATAATTTCCCTTCATTTATGTCATTTTAAAAATAAAATAAGTTATAAAATCATATTATTTAATATAAAAGAAATCTAACAAGATCCATTTTCACTATTTTTTATTGTTTAGAATTTTATTCATATTTTATATTATAAGTCCTTTATAGTCATTTTACACAACCTCTCATATTAAAAAGCACTTCTAATAGTTTTACAGCCAAACACTCAACTGCTTTTTTTCAAAAGTACTTATCTAAAAACCTCCAGCCAGAAGCTGCTTCTGCAAAAGCTACAGCAGTGCCAAACTAAGCTATTATTAACTATCCTACTTGCTACGGTGATTGATTAATCACTGTTAGCATCCCTGATGAATTAGTTTCAATCATACTATAAGTTTATAACCTATACCAATGGTTTTTTTTTATTAACGGTCATTGTTTTATAGGGACGAAAAAAATTATTCGAAATCGTGGATATCCGCTCAAATATGATCTAATTGGATAGGATAAAACTCGAATTCGAACGATTTTTAGTGGGTACGGGTAAAACCCGAACCCGAATATTGCAGGTAATGTGTGGCATGATTTTCCAACTATCCAACCCGAACCCGCCCGATTATACACATCCATATGTATTATGTCTAGAAATGACCATTTTTTCTCCATATATTTTATATTTAGCATACAAATATAATATTCATGATTCTGTTGTTTGAAATTAATTTTCTTCATTCTAGTGAATTATTGTAGTAAATTTTCACTTATATAATGTGGGTATACATTTGAATGTTAAAATGTTGGTTGGAGACTTGGAGTTATACAGAAAAATTATTACTCATGGATAACCGTGGATACTCGAAACCCGAATGAGTATGAAATGTTTTTTGATTTTCTACTCAACTCTTATGTGGGTATGGCCATATTAATATGGATAAAACCCGAACTACTTTGAGTTGGGTAATGGATATGCACTATACGTCCCCGACTCGTTGCCATCCCTATTGTTTTCTTCCTCTCACTTTGCAGGGATCTAAAACAAAAGGAAAATCCACGAGCCAAAAATATAACTTTATCATTTGATCCAAAAAAAGCTTGTGCCGGGGACGGATAGTGCATATCCGTTACCCTACCCAAAGCAGTTTGGGTTTTACCCATACCCATACCCACATAAGAAAAAGGTAGAAAATCGAAAACATGCCCTTTCCCGTTCGGGTTTCGGGTATATACGGGTTATCCATGAGTAATAGTTTCTCTTTATAACTTCAACCAATATGTTAATATCACATGTATTCTCACATTACGTAAGACAAAAAGTATGACAATAATTCACTAGAATGAAGAAAATTCATTAAAACAACACAATTTCATGAAAAAATTATATTTATATACTAAATATAAAATATATTAGAGAAAAATAATGATTATTTCTAGACAAAATACATATGCATGTGTATATCGGGCGGGTTCGGGTTGGATAGTGAGAAAACCATGCCCACCTATTACCCGCAATATTCGGGTTCGGTTTTTACCCGTACCCGCTAAAAGTCCTTCGGGTTCAGGTTTTACTCACCTGACAAGGTCGGATTCGGGCAGATCCACGGTTACGAATATTTTTGCCATCCCCATGTGTCAAAGATTAAAAGTTAGTTTATTTTGTAGCTTTATTCACTTATTCAATCATATTATTTTTTACCCGACTCGTTGGTCAGATTGTTTTATTTTATTTTATGTTGATCAATTTTTTATATTTTTATATAATTAAGACATTCTAAAATTATTAATTCATTATTTCAAAATAATCTTTATGATATTTTTAGATTATGACATTAACAGTAATAACTTAACATGTATTGTTTTTTAATCTTAGAAATTTTTTTTGCACTTCTTATTGCCGGATATGAATTTGGAGTGGAAGGAAATATATGTCATTTAGAATTGTGGGAATTGAACAACTAAAAAAATTATAAAGAATAAATCTTTGGTTTAAGGTATAAAAAATTAAGAGAATTACGAAAAGGTTTATGCCTACAAATTTCAAATATGGAAGAACATGAAAAAAATAATATTTATTCCATAAATGATTATAATTTATTATAATAAGGAGCACTGTAATTAGGATGAACTCAGCTATAGTATAAACCGACTTAACTAAGTTATGATGAACTCAGCTCCCATTTTTATATGGCCCAGAATTGAGTGATTAGCTCTATGTGGTTTCATTGCAATTCTCCCTTTGTGACGCAGTGTTCAATTAGTGATTATTTGGTTTTGTTCACTTATTAGTTTCCTTCTCGATCCCTTTGTGCCTATGCCTCTGCCACATCCAAACTCTCCTCTTAGAAATTTGGAAGGGGATGTGGATATAACCTACAGTCATGGGTTTCATTGGAGTTCAGTTGGGTTTCTCAGTTCCAGTAGTATATGATTTCACTACGTACACTCACATGCATCTTGGTGTTGGGTTTTCGTTTAAGTTTGGGTTACAGTTAGTTTTCGTTTAAGTTTCGGTTTGAACCGAACCTACCGAATGCCCACCCCTGTGCATATTCCATTTTTCTCTCTTTTGTTAAACCTTTGAATTTATTGCATGTAGATTTTGGTTTCTCCTCCATAGCCTACACATGAGAACCATATCGTAGCTTCCAAGTTTGCACCTAGGAGCAAATTTAAGCTCTTAATTAATCTACCGATAACTTGCAATTACCATATATTTTAATCTTAAATCTTTTTTGGGTTAGACTAAGACAATAAGGCTACATTACTAAACATCCGTAGAGATAAGCTCAGAATTCCTAAACGAGGATTGTTGTGTAATGAACCTCTGCATTTGACTTGGTACGCGCGAGTGATGCTCATGGTTGACTTTATAGAACATTAGTGCTGTGATGGGTGAATGGATGGTTGATTTTTAAAGTTAAATTCGTGTGATTTTATTATCAAACTCTATGCGCTTATATAAGCATTAGTTCAGATAGAGCATTCGGCCATATCTATAATGTGCAAACATAATCCCAATTTTCAGTAATGGGAATGGTAACTAAGACATATTTAGAGAGCAAAATAGTAATGTATAAACATGATGTGTAGTCTTGATGCCCTTCCTGCTTTGCCATTTACAGCTGCTACTGATTTTTTTGGTCTTCTACCTCACATCTTCAATATGAGGAGAGCAAGTGATTAACAGCCACCTGTTGATGGTGGTGTTAGTGAATGAGAATGAGGTTGTACTACTGGTGGGTTCTCAACATCATTTGTGATATTTTGCTTTGATGTTGTCTGTGATTTGTATGTTTGGGTTGGCTGGCTTGCTCTCTTATTGCCTTCTTTCTTGGAGATCCACATGCAAAGTGAAAAAGAAGGGGGGAAAGTCGGGAATGCTAATCCTCTAGCGCCGGCCAGTCCTGACCGTCATTATGTTACAATTCTGAACGGGTAGTTGGAGGGTTAATTGCACCGATTGTCACTTAAGTTTACAATTCGTTGCACGGTAACCACCTAAGTATGTTTTGTTGCAAGCTAACCACTTACGTCGAATAAACGTTGCAGCGCCATCATTTCTGTCACTTTAGCTAACGACAAGTACCAAAAGAAAATTTTCCATGTCATGTCGACTTGCCACGTCAGCTACAGCCGCCTAGTCAGACTTGCCACGAGAATCTTTGCTTTTAATTTGAGTTTCACAGCTCTGACCTAGTGCTTACTATGCTTCTTCTCATATTTTGGGTGAGTGAATTAATCACTTTTTCTTTCCCCCCTCCCCCAATTTATTAATCTCCTAATTATAATCACCCTTAATACTGATTTAATTAATTAATCAAACAATCCCATGGTGGGTGGGTCTAAGAATCACGATTGATTCATGAACCCGAATAAATCACGATCAGTAGTTATCCCAGAAACAGTCCAACTCCGCCATACTCGATGACCCTCCCGCCGACGTCGGATCCTCCAACCCATCGTATCCCTTCCCGTCCGCCGACGAGATCTCCTGTGTGGCGCTCATATTGTCCGTACTCAGCCAGTGTCTTGCGCTTACCTTCGACTGCTCGACCTTGGAAGTTGGATTGTCCGCCGCCGCCTTGCAAATACCCCATCGCCAAATTCAGAAAAGTAGATAGATGGTAATTATTGACTACTTTGCAGGAATTGGGGAACCCATAATTGAAACTGCCTTCCCCCACCGCAGCCGCTGCTGTTCTAGATGACGTCAGTTTGGCGAAATCGTTGTGACCGTAGGGAAGATCCATTAACAGCGGGAGCGACAAGGAAGAGTCCAAAAGGAAATCATCATAGATTTCGCCCTCAACCGTTCCTCAGATTAAAAGCAAAGATTTGGGAAGAGGAAAGGATTGGAGATGAGATAATGGTGAGGAGATTCTTATTTTGGGTGTGAAAGGGAGAGAGGAGGGCCATAAAATAGTAGTGAAATTGTGTAGATGAGGTGAACCAGGTATGAATAGGTGGCTGGAGCTGACGTGGCAAGTTGACATGGCGTGGAAAATTTTCTTTTGGTACCTGCCATTAGTTAAAGTGACGGAAATGGTGACGCTGCAACGTATATTCGACGTAAGTGGTTAGCTTGCAACGAAACGTATTTAGGTGGTTACCGTGCAACGAATTGTAAACTTAAGTGACAGTCGGTGCAATTAACCCGGTAGTTGGACGGCTGACTTTGCCCGTCGGGAATTTATTTCTTTCATTGTGGTTTTCCACCGATACCCCACACCAGGACCCACATTTTAATGTTATTTTTTCCTTCTTTCTTACTTTAAGTATATAAAAAAATACAAAATTGATTTGTCCAAATGAGGGGATACTTGAAGTTTCCAGAGAGCTGAAAAGCCTGTTCATATTTTGTTTCTTCCATAGTTCCAAAGTGGCCTTCTATTCTTTGACGATCATAAACTCTCGATTGACCAGGTTCTTCTCCAATGAGGGAAAACTCTTGCAGCCGTTCAGATTTCATAGCTGTCGCGACTGATATCCGGACGAGAAGGCCAATTGCTCTGACTTGACATCGAGTTTCAACGAGTTGTAGATGAGAGAAATGACGAGGTCAATAGAACTGAACTGTGCGCCGGCACCCTATCTCACCGGTCATTGCGACGGACTTCTGAGCTGCAAGCACCGTGCTCCAGTAATCTTTACCCAGGTAAGATTCAGATGAGTTGATTTAGCTTGATTCTCTGAATCGAAGATTTTTCAAAACCCTAATTTTTTATTTTTCAATCGACTCTCAATTATTGTTTTTGTTGGTAATGACCCCTACTCTCCTCACCTCTGCGTTTGAATTTGCTCGAAGTCTCTGCTTAAAGTCCAAAACCGTAGATTCAGCTCTCTTTTCATATTCAATTTATCTATTTCCTTTGCCCATGAGGTGTTCGAGAAAATGCCTCAACCAAAATGAAGAGAATTTGTCTTTACCTTCCGAATCAGTTCTCACCTGCATTATTTTGGAGTCTTTGGCCAAATTTTATCTAATAATGGTTGAAATTTGGATTCATTCACTAGGTTTGCTTCCATGAGCTTGATTTTTTATATGAATGCTTGTTGTGGTTATGTTCTTATTGTCTTTGGTTGAAATGTTACAGAGGAAAAATTGGCTGAAAGAGGCAAAGTAAGCCCGCAAGTCTTCAAGGCATTGATCTTGGAGGGGACTTATTGAGGCAAATTGAGCTGAACTTTTGAGGTGGTCACTTTTTCAGGTAATCAAGTTAATCGCTGACAATGTTGATATTGATTTTGCATTTAGGACCCACGAATGGTTGTTATATCTTGTGCAAGTTTGTTAGTCAGCATGTTGTTCTCTGTTGCTGTCGGTTAACTTCTTCTCATTCTTTAAGAGCAAGTCTTATACCTAAAAGTTCAGTTTAATTTCCTGTGCTGGAACCAAACTCCGTGGTTCCCATGAACTACTTTATGCTGGTTAAGTTTCCATTTGCTCAAAACCCAAGTATTGAGTACCCATTCTGAGCTAGTTAGCTATCTTTGATGTTGATGTGAAGCGATGGATGAGCTGTGTTCAGAAGTAGTGAGAAGGAAAGAAGGAGAAAGTGATGGGTAGAGGGAGGGAAGAAGGTGATATGGAAAAGGAAATCTCATCTATTCATTATTGTGTAAATGTATTTATACATCAGGTAGTTACAATGAGAAGCTAATCCTACGGAGAGTCTCCCTGAAGATATGCAACAGAAACAGAGTAGTGGAGTACAGGGCTAACAATCAGTTCCTAACTTCAGGGAGATATATTATCTCTATCACGCCCCCGCAAGTGAAGCTTCGGAGAGGCGAAACTTGGAGCAAAACTGGTTGAATGGAAGCCGAGTGAGAACATCAGCAAGTTGATCAGTGGCCGGTAAGTAACGAACATTAAGCTGTCCCTTCGTGACCCGATTGCGGACAAAATGAAAATCAATCTCCATATGCTTGGAGCGACTGTGGAACACGGGATTATGAGCTAAGTATGTCGCCCCCAGATTGTCACACCAAAGGATAGGAGCAGTAGAAGAGGTTGTCGCAGTTCAGTCAACAACCCTGTAGCGCGTGAGATGTGGGTATACTCTGTATTTGGGCAACCATTTGATGAGACCAGAGAGAGAAGAATGCTAGATAGCGCTTGATGGAGCAGAGTGCGAAGAGTACTGAATATGGAGATGGGGATTTTGTTGCCGCTAAGCAAATAGAAAGTGACAAAGGAAGACACAGGGGAGCGAGAAAGGGAGGTGGGAGTAAAAGGAATAATGAGATTGGTAAAGAAGATAGCGGTGGAGGACTTAAAGAAGAGAAAGGAGAAGTATGCTAAGGAGAGAGTTGGAGAATTAGAAAATAGAACCGAGAGCTAGAAGGAAAGAAGGGATTAGAAAGAGAGGAGAGGAGAGGAAGATTACTCTGCCTCAAAAGTGGCAGTGAGAAATAAACCCAGTTTGAAGTTTTGAGGAGGGAATACAAGGGGTGACGGGGAATATATGAATCAGGGAAGAAAAGAAATCCGCTTGTCAGGGGCTTAAAGAGGAAAAGATTTCCGCAGCCATGGCGGAGGGGATGGCCTGAAAGGAAGAAAGGGAGGAGAAGCGGAAGATCGCAGAGGGAAAATGGAAACTGGATGGTTGATGTGGGGCACTTGCTTTGGCAACTTGAAAGGAAGAGAGAAGAAGGGAAAGTGGTAGTGGTTGACCGGCCAAATTATAGAAAGAAGAAGATTCAGTGGTGGCTGACGAGTCCGACATTTTGGAAGGAAGAAAACAGAGGAAGGCTACTGAAGAATCTGCCTTTTCTTCATGTATGGAGAATCTGGGAAAAGGGTGACCGAAAAGGGGTAATGTCGGCCGCTGTGAAAGGATATCATATAGTACAGAGAGGTGCCAAGACAGAGAGATACATGGAGATGAAACATATGCAGCGACAGAGGAAAGGGCTAACGCCGGCGGCCTACGAGAAGAGAAGCAAACTTTGAGTAGAGAAAGACTTGGGTAGCAGGCGCAGCAAGTGTTAATGTTGCATTGTGAAGCAGTGGCCGGAAGCGGCGGAGGGGAGGAGAGGAAACGTTGATGGTTGCCGGGAAGGACCGGGGAAAAAAAAACTTTTGCCGTTAGGCTGGGGAAGCTCTGATACCATGATATGGAAAAGGAAATCCCATCTATTCATTATTGTGTAAATGTATTTATACATCAGGTAGTTACAATGAGAAGCTAATCCTACGGAGAGTCTCCCTGAAGATATGCAACAGAAACAGAGTAATGGAGTACAGGGCTAACAATCAGTTCCTAACTTCAGGGAGATATATTATCTCTATCAGAAGGAAGGGAGGAGATGGGAAGGGACTGGGGAGAGTACTGTAGAGGTGGCAAGGTAGATGGGAGCTCTTCCATGCTTGATTTCTCTGTCGTTACTTGTTCTGATGTCTTTTCTTTGCTCTTAAGTATAGAGAAGGACATTAGGTGATATGGGTTGGTGTTCACTATGTTTTAGTGTTGACATGATAAACCAGAAATGGAATGCACAAGCGTGATTCCTGATATGAATGCTATTTGTATGGTTCTAATTATTGTTGAAAATAACGCAGTAGATAGAAGTGTACTCAGTTCTTGGTGTTGAGAATACAAAGGGGCTAAATTTGCAATGGTGTTATGTACTTATGTAGACTGAAGTGAAGAGAAGATAGACTAGTAGTCCTGTTTTAGAGTTATCATGAAGAGAAACTGCAATACCTAGCCGTGACTTGCTGAGGTGTGAATTCCATGAAGGGAATATAGAATTGATTTGTGGCTCAGCACTTAGACATAGAATTTTAAATTCCTGTTTTCTAGAACCCTTTAGTGGCTTGCCAAGACCTGTTTATTGCATGCCAGAATAAACACAGCCCGTGATTCAGTAGCGTACTAATGCATGAAATTCTTGAGACAGATCATGTGGGTGAGAGTGACGACGAAGGTGCAACAGATGAGTATTATATTGCTAAAGCAACAAAGAAAAAGCAGAGAAAAACGAAAGGAGCGGGAATCACAATGACAGGTGCATTCTTGATTCTTCTAACGTCCTTTCTCTTACACATGTTATTGTATTTAGATACCTAGTTCCTTTCCATTGTTTTGCCAAGATGTGACAATGATTAAATTACTTTCGTAAATTCCAGTAAGATCTACAGGCTGCATTAGAGTTTGAAAAATTGAAAGTGATGTTTTCAGTTGATGATGATCAAGGAACAATGGAGAAGGAAGGTCAAGATGAAAATCAAATCTGCTGTCCAATTATTTGTTGTACATAAAGGTAGCAGAACTTAATAAGTCTGTGGACTCCTGATCTTAGGGATTCTGTTCTTATTGATTGAGTGTTGCTTGGTTTGTATTTCGCAGAAGCAAAAGTGCGTGCACGGGAAGATCTTGTTGCAGAATTCAAGATGCAACCTTAGGTATGTTCCTTCCTTCCCCGTGCACCCTACCCAGAAGAAGGATGGGAGAAGATAAGAACTACTCTAATTTTTTTCTCAAGTGTGTGTCGCCCTATTCTTACTAAATTCGTCTAACACTCAAATCAATAATTTGGGTTCATATTTTGAGGGACCAGTCTTATGTTTTGTTGCATGTGTTTACTCTTATACTAGATGTCCTCAGGAAAAGATGCCAGTATATCATTCCTATGAAAATTTCTCTCACTAGTTTGTAAATGCAGGAGTTTATCAATTGAATCATCCTAGTTATTTTGTTTTGTTTGGTTGCTTTCTAAGCGTTTGTTTTGCTGCTCTGGGAGTTAGATTTAGGTGCCGGGCATCTTTAGTAAGATTTTGAGTGCTGGATTTGTTATTAAGTTTTAAGATGGCTTTTATCGGAAACTTCAGGGGAAGGCAGCTTGTAGCTGTAAGGTATTCTAGCATCAAAGGTGGAATGGAATTTCAAATTCAGAGGTAGGCACACAAGCAAGTTTTTATTTGTTATGTTGGGTGGTGGTAGCCGTTGATGCACGCTTGCCCTGTTTATCGAATAGATACTGCAATGGCATCGTAGGAGTCTACCAACGTTCGCAGCCCTTGGTAATTTCAGACTGGTTGAAACATCAGGTAAAATTGACGCTCTAATAACCTTGATTTCATGGTGGCTATTGAAGCTCAAGTTAATCAGTATTTTTAGTCTATAATCCGACTTTGCTTGCTCTTAATATAGTCATGTTTAACTTCACACCATTGCCTTATTGTCTTCCCATTTCTCATTTTCCAGGTTGCATACAATGATTTTGGTGATGCTGGTTCACTTGCAGCAGCAAAGAGAAAAGGACTGGTAAGTTTTCTTTTTATTTACCCTGCTATATATCACTGCAAAACCTTCACGGATGTGTAGTAGCATTCCCTTATTTACCTCTTCAGCATGTTATTCCAACCAACTGTTAACCTTCAGAAGTTAAGATGGTCCTCTCTCTGAGTTCCAAGACAAGCTTTAAGGTGGATTAGCATTCCCTGATTTCGTTTACATATATTGTCTGTCGCTTAGCAGGTGGTGTTGTGACAATGGGTATTTGATTTGGTTTTAATTCTAGATTCATTCTGGTTAATGTTTTGTATGGAGAATGGTCTTTTTGTAGACTGTAGACAGTATTGCAAGAACCTTTAAGAGGCAAATTTAAGTTCATGACTTTTAACCTATGTTTTTTTGTATATTTTTTAGCGTCCTCTTGACTGCATTACTCAACATTCTGACCATTCTTCAACTGGCTGTCCAAGACAGCAGAGGTACAATCCTTAAAAGGTACTACTTGATGCAATTACAGAATGTCTTTTCTGGTTAATCAATTATCTAAAAACACATTACTCCAATTTATATCGAAGTGTTGAACAAAATGAGCCATGAGAACTTAGTGTGAATGGTTTATATTGCTGATTTGTTGATCTGCAGGGGCTACAAGTTAATGAATGAAGTTTAGGGATCGTGAGTATGAATTTTGTAACATTTGGAAGTGGTTTAATTTGAATGAGTTGTGAAGGAATATCTGAAGGATTGTAGATTGATGGTTCATATTGTTTATTTGCCGGTACAAATAAAGGATTGTAGATTGATGGTTTATATTGCTGATTTGATAATTCAAAGTATTATCCTTTAAGAAATGAGATTTGTTTTCTTGGTAGTTGGATTTGCTGATCATCAGACCAGCGTTTATATTGTTTAGTTGCTGTTTAGAAAGTGATTAGTCAAATTTCTTAATTCATGGAAAATCACTGCAGTTTGGGGCAGAGCAAGCGGCTCTTTTTAAGAGGTGGTATTTAGCGACGGTCGGTAGTATTTAGCGACGGTCAATAAATATCACTAAACAATTTAATTCATTTCTCACATACTTATTTAACGACGGATGGCTGAAAGTTTGCGACGCTAATCACCGTCGTTACATTTAACAACGGTTAGCGCGACGGTCGACCAAAAGCGTCGCAAACAAATTTAAGGACAGTGGGGTCAGCGACAGGTGGGTGGGCGTCGTTAAAGATTTTAGCGACGGTTTTGGCCGTCCCTAAAATCCCGGGTAACCGTCGCTAAACCTCTATTTTGTTGTAGTGAAGGCTGATTTTATTTTGGTTGTTGTGATGTTAGGTGGTTGGCCATTTTGACTTGGTAATTTATTTATTATTATTCTTGCAATTCTATCAAACTATACCTTTCCATTTTTCACAACAAGATCCAGAAAAGCTGAATATATGCCTTAACAAATTTAAGGTTGACGACACGATAACACATGACAGTTGTAAATATATACATATACATATATATATATATAATACATGACTGTTCTCACTTTCCCTACAAATTCAGTTTAATAGTCAAGTTTTCCTTCATATAAAATACATAATATTAAGTAACAATATTACACTTTATTAATTTTAATTCCTTAAATTGTCACGTAGGCTCCATCCTTAACAAATCTACACATCCTCGTTGACGGGCGTCACTCTTACAATCATATCACGGAGAGCCTGGAAAATAAAAATAGGAAACATAATGTTATAAAAAAATACACACAAATAATGATTATGAGCTATTCAAACCGGGCAATTGCTTGTTACCTGTGGATTTGGAATGTTGACACCGTGATTTGCGACCGATTCGTAGATCATCACTTGGAGCATTAGTAGGACACACATTACAGCGCGTGGAACCTGCATCAAATTCAAAAAAAAAAAAAAATCAGTATGTGTTCTTAAGCACGGTGGAAAAATAAACTTTACAACTAAAAGTAATTTTAACTCACGGTGAAAAGTGTGTTGTGCCGGTAAATCCCGTAGCACAGCCAGGCGAGCTCCGCTAAAACGCCATTCGATATCTCGAAAAGCGAGATATGGTTGACGGTTTGGGTGGTGATGACGAGGTACTACATTTATAAAATTAGATTTCGCATTAGTGTGTGTTCTTTTTCGATTTTTTTTCCCTTCGATATATTAAGTTAAAAATGGTGTAAATTGGAGAGAGGAAAAAGAATATAACGTACCCCACTGTAAATTGGCCACAGACAGGCGACCATCTGGGCCGTAAACAGGCACCACATCACCACCGGTTCTCGGTGGTGGCCTTTGAATCCCAAAAGGGATACGGCGGCAACAATTGTGAAGAGGAGGACCGACAAGCCACTGGCGACGGCCATTATCACCCGTCGGGTGGGGTTGGCACAGCGTATATACATGTATATATACGCCGTGTCAACGAGGATTGCCACCCCGTTGATTAAAACCAACAATCCATCACTGTTCGTGATGAACGGGAGGGAGTGCCTGTATATTACTAGTATTAGTACATATTTTTCTAAAATCTTATTACTATCTGGCTAACTTAGTTTTAGGTATTTGGTCTCAAATCGATTCACACTTATCGGTTTCGGTTAAAACCAAGAAAAACAAACAGAACAGAACTGTTTAAGTCCTTTAACAGTTCGGTTTTGAGGGAATGAATTATTTTGGTTAATGTTCGGTTCGTTAAACCGAACCGAAGGCTACCCCTATCATTAACTAATTAATTTGGAGCCAAATATCTTAAATCGATAAAAATGTAGTAATAAATGTTCAAAATTAGGAATTACATACCAGAAGAAGAGGAGGTGGACTAGGAAGTTGATCACCCTCTGTGGGGGTGACGAAGTGACGCCGATTGTGGAGTTACTACTCCACATTTTTTTCACGTCAGGACTGTAACGACAAATCAAAACAAAAAATTTTGTTTATCACCCTTTGTCCCAATTTAAACTATTGGTTGTAATTTGATTTGATTGGAATTCTCATTACTCGTATGGTTTTTATTAACTAAGAATTTGGGCGCTCCATTTAGCAAAAAATAAAAAAATAAATCGTACAATAAAAATAATTAACACTTACATGGGAGCCAGAGCATTTGCCACTCCCACTATGGTACCTGCAGATGGTCCAAAAACCAAAACATTAAGTTAAATCTAATAACTCATATAATAAATTAAACGATAAAAAAATCATATAATGACAAAAAAAAATCTCAAACTAAATATCTGATAAGTCATATAATGGAATACAACGAAAAGCGCAGGTTTCTATAAAATAAAATGAAATTCAACGAAAATTTAAACTTATAGAATAAAAAAAATCATATTAAATATGCATAATTTAATCGTCACTTACTGATGATGGCCGCAAAAACGAAAGTCAGAGCTGTTTCTCTGTCCATCTGCATATAATGAAGTTTAATAAATAATAACATATTAATATAAATGGGCTGATGAGAAGTGGAACTAAGAAAATATTAACAATAAAAACAAAAGGTAGCACCTATTAGGAGGAAAAAAAAGTACTAAAGAGGAGAAATTAAAATTCTTTCATCAGCAAGATTCGAACCCATGACCTACAAATTCACAAATAGAGCTGTCGCCTATACGCTATAATCATTTCTATGAACAGTTATGCCTATAACGGATTTTAGAATGTTTTGAAAATTGCTATTGTTGATGTTTAGTTGAACATGGAACTCTACGGATTTCATGGGGGTTTTTTTTTTCAACCTGAAATACTAATGTAGAACAAGGAGTCTGTTCATTCATGTTTAAGTTCTGAAGTCAGTCATTGTACGATAATAGTTTCTTCGGTCTTTTTCTTTTTTTTTTAGTGGTTGCCTACTGATTTTGATTTATTTGTATCTGTTTGTAGTAAAGGCAGTGAGTGTATGTCAAGAGGAATATTCTAGTCTGCATGTCAAAAATCCAAACTGGTCAAGATTATTAGTGGAGAACTAGAATATATTATATTTATGAAATTTAATAGTTTTAGTAGCTAGTAGTGAAGTCTCTATTCCTTCTAATACCCTTATTCCTAGCTGATCCACTTCTTTCGCTTCCTTCTTTTGTTCTTTTATCTGGGCCTGATGAGGCATTTTCGCCGACTAATTAGTTCAGAAATTGCCAGCCCACTCGGCCCAGCTGATCCACGGGTTCTGCTCCTTTGGGTTTTGTATATTCATTTTATTTATAAATTTTCTTGTAAAAGTTTCTGGGCCTTACGTGTTAGATTTAGAAATTGTTAAAAGTCCTTTGGGTTTTATATATATCATTAATATATCTAAATTTCTTATAAAAAAACACAGTAACACATAGACAAAAAAGTTCTAGCTACAGAAAAGGCTTAAAAGTTAAAACCCGAAGCTTTTCGCTACACACATGTGCTAAAAAATTTAGAGATGCACATTTTAAATCCCCTTTTTGGAATTATTCATTAATATGTATATAATTATAATCCCACCAAAGCAAAGCATTCCAATTTTACGTAGCAGAGATTAACTGCCTGTCCGCTCACCTTGTCACGGGCTCATGGCCAGCGCAGAAGAAATTATGAAATAAATAAAATACAAAACGCCGAAAAATCACGGAGAGGGGAAGCCTTCGTGACCGACGTGGCAGGCCTTTTTTTCTCAACCCGCTTATATTAGACCATCTCCAACAACTAACCTTAAAAACCAAAAATCCTAAAATACTTCCTCCAATGGCAATTGGGAAAAGCTAAAAAGCCAAAAATTTCAGCTAAAAACCCATTGGAAAGAGAAAGAAAGCTAAATGTGGGTTGGGAGCTGGCCCCACACTTTTCCACCTTTATAACCGTTGGAAATTGAAAAAGAAGAAGAAAAAAATCTATTTCAGTCACCCAAATAATTACCAACAGCTCTATTAGCCCCTAACACTTCTTTTTCACGGATTTCTATATAAACATCATATTTAACAATAAAATTTTTTATGTCAAAATTAAAAAAATATATATCGAAACATTCGTATTAATTAATTATTTCTACCTATATACAAATAATCAATAAACTATCTAATTAAAGTGATGAAACCTACACTAAACTAGATTATCACAAAATGAGAAGATTTGACATTCTAGCATTTTGACTTTGCTTGTTGGAGCAAAAACCACTTTTTGAGTGCCAAAATGTCAAATAATTTTGGCATTCTAGCATTTTGACATTTGGTTGTTGGAGATGGTCTTAAAGACTATATATATATATATATATATATAAAAGCTACTCTATCAAAAAAAAAATATATATAAATGGGCTTGGGCTTGCGATCTGCGTCGGGCCAAGGAAGTAGTTTTTATTTTATTTCTTCAATGGACTATTGAAATCGTTAGCACATGAAAGACCAGAATGTTATATTTTATTTCTTCAATGGACTATTGAAATCGTTAGCACATGAAAGACCAGAATGTTAAGGATGGAAGTAACCTACATGCTGGAATTACTTTTATCCTACCTAACCTTTTTTCGCGCGTACAACATTTTATTTTAGGCTTACCAGCTCATTGTATGGATTTGTTCCTCTTATTATTAGGGAATCCTCTCTTGCACAACGTAATTATCATTTATAAAATAACGAGCGATAAAATACTAACTAGCCCTTCTTAACCAACGCACCTTAATTAACTTTTGGTAGGCTGACTGGAATGAGTAAGCTGCTGTGCTTCGATGAACCTGTGACCAAAAAAAAAATCGAGAGATCAAATTACCTACTAAGGAAATTAGTCAATAATACTCGTAATCCAATAACTGACGGAAAAACCATATGAGCTGTTGCATATTTTCAATTCTGCCACTTGTGTATTTTTCCTTAAACAGTTAACACTTGACCCAGTCCAAAAGCTCAGAGAAAATACAAACCGTATCTGAAATGGCATGGACGAAAAATCTGGGATTTGGGTGAGGTCATGAATGAATCATACGCTGACAGGGAAAATCGAATGACGAAATTCTAATTCAGAGGTGGACAGAGCTCGCGGGTGTCGGGATTCAATTGACTAGACTCTAAAACAGTCTCATGGGCTCAAGTAGCTGGGCTGCACGGACCGAGCCCAAAATAAAAGTTACCGACAAAACAAACAGAGCCCACTCAAAGTATAGACAGTTTTATAACTTTGATAGCCTCCTCGACTTTCCTGTTTCCGGAAATAAAAGCCAAAACCTCTCTAAATTTTACTTTTTATCATAAATCACGTCTTCGTTTCACTTAAGGTTTCCAGAATTTTTTAGAGGGGAATGTTTCTTGGTAAGAATAATATTTATTTTTTTACCAAGATCATATCTTTTCCCTTAGTTAAAATTTATTTAGTATTATTATATTATTATAGTAATGCATGTTGGAATTACTTTTATGTTACGCACCTTTTTTTCACGTACAAAATTGTATTTTAGACTTAGCAGTTCATTCTATGGATTTGTTCTTCGTGGGAGGGAATCCTCTCTTCCAAAACGGAATTCATTTATAGAATAACGAGTGATGAAATACTAACTAGCCTCTTTTAGCCAACCCACCTTAATTAACTTTTAATAGGTTGACTGGATCTATTCGCCGACTCAAAGAATCGCTGCTCCGGAAAGGGAAAGTTGCCTCGATGAACCTATGACAAAAAAAAAAAAATCGAGATCAAGTTAATTAGCTACTAAGGAAATTAGTTAATAATACTCATAATCCCATAACTAATAAAAATGACATACACTTGATCTTAACTACTGCACTCTACCAAGGAGAATTAAAGGCTGGATGGATCTGTGACGGTGACGGTGGCGCTTTTGGGATTTTACTTTAGTAGGTTGACTGGAATGAGTAAGCCTGTAAGCGCTGCTTCGATGAACCTATGAAAAAAAAAAAAAACGAGAGATCAAATTACCTACTAAGGAAATTAGTTAATAATACTCGTAATCCAATAACTATTAAAAAATTGCCTACACTTTGATCTTAACTACTGTACTCTACTAAGTACGTGGGGTAATTCATTACAAAATCAAGCAGGCCAAAGCCCAGCCCATTAATAAAAAACCCATCAAGGAACTTCACCTGAAACTGGGTAGCAGGAGCTGAAGTGCTGAACCAGAGAACTCGCCGGCAGAATCGCAATCCTCAATACACCAGAGAACTCGCCGGAAGGTGACCGAAGTAGGGCTCTAGGTCGAAGCAATAGTCTATACCGGAAGTATTGCCGGCGGCCAAGGATTGAAGTGTATTTGGTGGCTGAGGACTGGGACGACTTCGGCTGGACTGACCTTACCTTAGCTTACCTTAGCTTCCGTAGCTATCTCCCAAGCGCATTTGATCCCTTTATATATTAATAAAAGGAATTGTACGAGAATGGGAATGTTGTATTTGGTAATAATTACTATCTTTCAAATATATGTTATTTGATAAAATACGAAAGCAATGACGGGTGGTATTTTTCTAAATAACATGTTATTGTCTTTCTTTGTTCCAATTATATCTTCATTAAAAAAAAAAAAATCAAACTATCATCTTCTTCTTGAGCTTTTTCACCTCTATTATGAATAACACTAATCAAGACTCAACATGGTTTTTTTTTTCAACATAGTTAACCAAGAATCCATTTAATATATACCTAGCTCCATAATGCCACATTATGTAATAAAATGTGTTTAAAACTTTTGTTCCCATCTAACATGTTTAACAACACATTTTAAATATTTTATAACTTACGATGAATCTCTTATAAGCACACTATTACATTAAAACCATACGTAAAATCCCTACATATTAACACCGTAACATATGCATGTTAACAAATCGCATGCACACACGCGTTGACCAAGCAGGAAAGAGACGTACGGTTTAAGAAGCGCGCGGATGCGTATAATAATAAAATTGAGTGTAAATAACATATCAACAATACAGCTACTTATACAAATGTGACATTTTCGTATAAATACCACATAACAAATAATTAAAGTTCGAGAAAATTAACGTGGCTTGTGTAAATTTTTTTGTGTTGTACAATTTGTACCAACCACTTCTTTTTGTCCTTTGGGAAATTGTCTTTCAGATTTTATCTAATCATCATCTAAACAGAAAAGCAAATTCTTTAACCGCTTACTTTTTATAGCTTCTAGTCAAGCCCCACACTCAATAACCAAACACATGCTGTCGAAATTATCATAATAAGATGTGATTACGAACATAAATAAGAAGAGAATTGAAAAAAAAAAAGAATTTGGAAGAAAGAACAAGAAGTGGCCGTCGGGCAGTCTAGCTAGAGAGGACACTGGAAGTTGAAAGATTAAAAATATCTTAATACTAATTAAAGTAATAATAATGAAGTTACTGTTGCAAAGTACATATTTAAATTAGGAAAACACCCTAATCCTAATAATTAGACCTAAAGAGACCCTGCTATCACTTTGATCCTACTAATTAAATTTTCACACTAATATATAAATAAATAATACCCAGATGGATCTGTGCCTCCATCACAATTCATAAATGATCTTCAATTATAAATTTCCTACTTTATAAACATTTTGAAACTGCAACTTATAATCAAACTGTTATTATTGTTTAATGGTATTAATTAGTCTCATGAGAATTGGTTTTCCTTCATTTTCTGTTAGAAGAATTCAGTTCGTTGACGTGTTTTCCGCGTTGGAATTCTATTGTCCGTCATTGAATTTTAGGGCGACGGATAGCAATGCCCAAAATTTAAGTAGACGTGAACTGTAAACTGTAAAAAAAAAAAAAAAAAAAAACAGAATCTGCATAATTACCGGAGGGAAAAAAATTCGTCTCCATGCTTGGCCCCTATCTAAAATTCTTAGTTCAGTCCTATCATGCGCGCATCATGTTTCTATGTCAAACTCTAGTAGTTTTCTTAGAGCATTTGTTTCAAACGTATTGGGTTAATGATAAATTTAACATGATACATTAAAGTTTTTGAAAAAGATTATTTATATCTTCACTCATTCATTTTTTTTCTTTGACTAATAAAATTATTTGGGTACACCACTTATGCAATTGTAAGAGAATTGCATTAATAGTGATACAATGAAATTAACAGGATTATTAGGATAGCATAAATTATGAACTAGTAATAGAAATTGGTGTGGGTTCTCTTATAAACAAAGATGAATGAAAATTCTCTATTTTGCTGCGCCAATCGTTATTGTTTTCCGTTTATATATTCATGGGTTATAGCCTATATGTATAATATGCCCCTCTACTATGACGTTTTATCAAACATGTCTCTCTATTATTTTGTACACCAAACTTGCCCATGTATTTTGAAAAATTATCAAACGTGCCCTTCTGTTAAGATTTCCATTGATAAAATCGTCAATCATGGTTGAACTGAGATTTAGAAGACCTGACATCGGCAAATGGGAGCGAAAATGTCAATTTTTTCTCCCGTTTTATTTCTCTGGGTCTCTTCAAAGTGAAATTATTTGAATTATTTGGCTATACAAAAGAACAAAAAAAAAATTCTAAAGTGAAATTATTAGGGATATTTTAGACATTTATGCCTCCCAAACCAAAGTTCCACCTTGGTTAATGGTTTTTGGTTGAAAATTTAAACAAAAAGACATGTGTGATCATTTTTACAAAGTACAGGGGCATGTTTGATGTAAAAAATAGTATAAGGGCATGTTTGATAAAACGTCATAATAAAGGAGCATATTATACCTATAACCCTATATTCATATACTACAAACATTTATTTTTGTAATAAGAACTACAACTAGCTACAAGTATATTTGGAATATGTGTTTCGAGAGAATGTAATATAACCGTGCCTAAGATTGGGGTTTGCCTAACGTTCAATTTCCTATTGTTTTTTTTTTCCTTTCCCATTTTGAGTAATCTAACAAATTAGACAAATCCCACATCAATAAAGTACGAAAGAGATTCATGACTCGTAAAGAACAACCCAGCCTGAACTGATAAAACGGGGTTTTAGGTAAAATGGAGTAGTTGTCTTAAGAACTTCAAAGTCAAACGTTTTTTATTTTGAACCGTATAAAAACAAAGCGATCTCTCGAAAATTCATCATAAATACACCAAAAAGCAAAAATCATGCGAAATATAAAATTATTAAAAAAAAAAGGTATAGGATGCTACATTTTCCACGATGTTCCAAGACTCAGGAAGTATATGTCGATTGCGTCAGTAGTGTCTCTGATATATTCAGCATGCCTCTCTATTGTCCTTAATTACCTCTCCCTCAAGAAAGTTCGTCGTCTCAATTTTATTTGTTACTTGCTCTGATTATTGTTCTCTGTCGTCATCTCATACGCAAAGAAGTTGAGTTGGGAGAGTAGAGAGAAGAGTTTGCTGTTTCTTTTCCAACTAAGCAACATGCAATTTTGGTTATGATCCATCTCCTCGTATATGTTAATTTTTTTGGGTTTCAACAACTCCCCCAAAAAGAGCAAAGAGAGAGGAGTGTACGTACGTAGGAGAAGAGGAGTTCGGCAAGAACAGTAGATAATTAAGAACCGATTCTTTTCTTCCTCTTCCATTACGAATTAATAATACCAATTCTTTTCGGTTCAATCTCTTTTTACCACTGCATATATAGAGTCCAACTAGACAAAAATATTTTTTGTTTCTTGCAAACTAGATTCAATTTGGGTAGTTGTTGATAAGCTTGTAATAAGGTTGTTTTGTAGGGAGACTAACATATATCCACATCACGGATATTTGATCAAATGCAAATTTTACACGAAAACTCAATATGCGATTGCAAAACAGATTTGTACGTACTAATGTGGCAGTCACATCTTTTTTTTCACAAGGGCGACTCCCAATTTTATTACCAGACAACAAAGAACAGCACAAAGGTTTCATAGCTCTCAAAATGGGCAAAGAAAATTTAGAAGAAATAACGAAACAAACAGGGGGTCTAGCTGCAAATTGGAAGCAAGACAACATCAGGAAAAAACAAGAAGACAAGGTGAAAGGGGACACAGCTAGGTGGATCAGACCACCCCCTGCTGTTCTAAAAGAGCTAAACAGAAGGGGGAAAAAGAAAGAAGAAATTCAAAGATGCAAGTTTTCATTTTTCACTTTTCATTTAAAAATATAATATATTGAGTCAACATAATATTACTATCATAGTTTGAAACTTTGTACTATATGACCAAATGATAGTAGTTGTAAATGCATCTAGAGATAATAGTTTTGACTTGTTAATGTCATATTCGATTTGTTCGACTTGTTTTTAAGTGGGTAATATTCGTCTTCTAGGTGGGACGGACCGGTATGGGTACTCTATTCGACTTCACTTGTTCCATTGTCATCTCGTTTTGTATAAATTTAATGTAATCTTATCCAACTATTTAGGATTTTACTTTTATTTACATAATGTTTCCGTTATAATACATAAATGTTTTAGTTATAATAAATTTGTACAAAACTCGAATTTTGAGTAATTTAACTGAATTTATAATGTCATAGTTTATTTGTAGACTTATTAATGAAAAAAAATCAATTGTTTGAAGTACTTTTTTTTTCTTTCTTTATATTGCATATCCATATGTATCGACCTGTCCGATCATGCCCACAAACAAAATACCTAATCTAAACCCCAACTTACTACGAAATTAGTATGGATATCAAAATACCCGCCCCAACATGCACAATGCATGACTTAATTAAAATCATCAGACACTTTACTTGTTCTACAAAATTCTGTAGCATTCGTTTCTAACACCAAATTATCCTCTGTACACAAATATTTCATCATTAATTTTTATTATTTTACTGTACAAATGCTTTGAATAAAAAAGAACTATATTTCAATAATAAGAATAGAAAAGCACAGCAGATCCTATCATATTCCCTTACGTTTCATTTTTCCTATTTCCCCTACTGCTCCACCGCCATTTCCTATTGCTCTGTCTATTTTTTACTCTGCTTAGTAGGTTATAGTTAACGATCTTAGTTCTTCATCGCTGTGATTTGATTAAAATTCTGGATATACAGTGTGACATTAATAATTAGAAATGGGTGATGAACCATGGAGAGGGGAAAAAACCCGATTCGAATGATGTGGCCACGTGAGAGGCTGTTAAAGAGTGTTTGACATGACTCGTAAAATCAAAATACTTCAATATTTGTTAAGATTAAGATTGCGTTACATCTACTATTTCTCTCGTCATACAGACTGCATGTCGTATCAAAAACTACCACCCCAACTGTTGTTACCAGTTGTACACATGGAACTGAACTGCAGAGAGAGAGAGAGAGAGAGAGAGAGAGAAGAGGATGGTCCAAAAATGAAGACATGTTGGTGGAAACCATTTTGAGCACAAGTCAATATTACAACAACCTCAGCTCTTCTTGAATTCTAGTCTATCTTTGGGGAAAGAAAAATTCTGAGAAAGGAGTCATATGGTGATAATAATTAACTGGCTGCTACCAAACAGTAAGCAAAAGCCCAAAACTAAACTCTTCACATTTCATTGCCACAAAAATAAAAAGGCAAAGGAGTTGACGTGAATTTCCGAATCATCCCACAATTTTGCCGTTTACCATTCAACGCCACCGAGATCAGAAGCAAATGAGATCATGATCTGTTTATTTAAATAATTTTAATTAAATAAGATAATTCATTTTAAAAACCTTAAAGAGTACAGTTTGGCAAAGAGAAAGGGAGAATGCTGTTCTGGAAGGAAAACAAATGGAGGAAAAAAAAGAAAAAAATCTAACAGTGCTTTCCGTTCCATTAATTTCCACTACCACTACTAGAATACATGTGTCATTATTGAAATTACCCATTAATCATTGATAGACTCGTTCATGTGTCTATAACATGAAAGACTGTATATATAATACATTCATAGGAATGAATCATGAATGTATCACTAATCATACGCAAAATTCAAATCCATATATAATCCATCTTTAAGAGTACTAATAAATCATTGGGACGGTTTCGAAATTATGAAAAAAAGACTATTAGATCCGACAAGAAGGCTGAAAAAAAGAAAGGAAGAGGAAGCATAAATAAAATTAGTAATTTAGGCGAGGTGATTTTAGTTTATGTTAAAGTATTGTTTTCTTAGTTTTTGTGTGTTCTGTTAAAATAGTGAATTAGTGGATTGACCAAACTAGGATGGAATGGTTCATATGGTTTCATGTTCAATAGTTAAAAAACATATTTGATTCGTTCCTAGCTAGCCGTCCAAGTAAATGATTCGGATAGTAATTGTAATCGATTTTTCCGGTTCTACAGGTTCAACCACTTATCCGATTCAGTTTTTCATAACATGAGTAGTGCTCACTGCTCACTACTTCCTCATATGTGACTGATCAATTCTTTCTAATACTAGTAACTAGTGAACTTTTTTTTTTGTTGTTGTTGTCATGAATCATAGCTCAATGATGTTTGTCATTAATTAAATAAACTCCGTATCCAGCTCCTATTAATTATGTCCTATAATAAAAGAAATGTTCATATCATCATGTGCCTATTTGTTTTGGCTGAGTTCCTAAAATAAGCTCCTATTAAACCAGTTATAAGTTATAAGGAACAATACTAGAAAAATTAAGTACCACTAAAATTGTTACTTCAACAAAATCGAGAGTCACAAAATTTTGATATTATGCTAGCGCTCGTGTTGCTGTTATCGGGTGTTTTTTTTTTGCGTGTGTCTTGATTATTGGATCGATATATGAAAATTTTAGGATACTTTTTAGAACTTTTGATTTAATGATCGGAGATGTATATGAAAAATCCAACAAAGTGACATAATGAATTATACATGTTTGTATCGACATAATAGCACGATTAGAGATCCACAAATGGGAAAACAAACATAAATTTCTACTATAACTAAAACATTCATGTACATTCTTCTCTGAAATTGTTTTTTTCTTCTATATTCAAACATAATATATCCAAGTAAGGAATACTAGAAAGCAAAACAAGAAAAAATTTCAAAGAAACGCACTTGCCAAGGAACCCCAGCAAACCCCAATATTCATTCTCTCCTGTTGAAGTAAACTCAGCTCCAAAAATTGAATGAACTCATTGAACTTTTTTTATTTGATAACTCAGGAAACCTCAACCCTACGTGCTGCTTCAGCGACAGCAGGATCTACTAAATCACTGGGGGTACCTGCATACTAAATTCATTGAACTTAATGGGTGGGATTGGTCTCATTAATCATTATATCTAGGGAAAAAATAAGTAAATAATAATGCTCGTGGATATCTGCTCGAGTTCGAACTAATTGGGTGGATAAAATTTGAACCATTTTTTTTTTTTAAATCGGTATGGTTAAATCCCAAATTCAAATATTACAGGTAATGGATGAACATGATTTTTTTCACCATCCAACTCTAACTCGCCAAATAATGCACATGCATATGTATTTTGTTTCAAAATGATCATTATTTTTCTCAATATATTTTATATCTATAATGCATATAGAATATTTCCATGAAAATTTTATTGTTTCAAATAAATTTGTTCATTTTAGCAATTTATTTACTTTTAATTTTGCACTTAGAGTCAGCAAATCTGAAATTGTTATCATGTTGGTTGAACTTATAACGAGAAATTATTTTTTCCATGGTTAGCCATGGATATCCGAAATCCGTTTGGGTATGAGTATGATTTGTATATATAATCCGATTCTTGTACGTGTATGAGTAAATTCTTGTACGTTGTCATCCCCAATTACTCCCTATTTTGGCTAGGTGTATGTTTATATTGTTTTAGTGAAACAAGTAGGATCCTGCTCCAAACTTTTTTGTGTCACTTTTTCTTTGTAACTAACTAACAATGTGACATTGGACTATTATTATTTCAAGAACACACCAATAATTTCGTTAATAGCTGTAATTTCCCCAAACTCCACAAAGAGAAAAAGTCCAACGCATCGGCATTTCCTTTACGCACCACCCAAGGACCTTGTACATGTCACCACCATTTCAACGAAGCCCACAATTAAAAAAAAATTAATCATTATTATAATCCCATCTTAATAATAATTAGACACAAGACGAGAGAACCAATACAAATTTATTAAACAAAAAAAAAATCCCCTTCAACAAGGCTATGCCCTCAAATATAAAATTAAAATCCATTTCCCCCCTTTAATTACCACCACCGCAATCTCTGCCATAATCCTTCAATCCCCATATTCCTCTTTCATCCACACAACTCCATTTTCGCTGTCTGAACCACATCCAGCTATCCGATTATTCCTCCGCCTTCCTTCCGATCCCTGTCGCCGGCGTTTCAACCCCCGCGCTCTCTCTCTCCCCCGAAATGCCCGGCGGCGGAGGCGGAGCCGGAGCCGCCCTACTCCCCGACCACGCCACTCCTACAGCGGGGCTCCTCCTCCAGCTCGTCCGAGACATCACTCTCGCCGGAGGAAGCGGGAACGCTTCCACCGCCGCCGCCGCTGCTTCGTCGTCGCCGTTCAGGAAGGACTCCACGGATCTGGTGCGGAGGATCTCACTGCTCGCGCACTTCCTCGAGGAGATTGCGGATTTCGTCGGCGAATCTGGACCGTTGGATTGCGACGCCGCCGCTTCCTCTTCCTCGGCCAGTTGGTGCTCCGCGCTGCTCGCTGCTCTTCAGTCGGCTAAGCGATTGTTGCTGGTTTCTGGCGGCTCCAAATCCTCTAACCGCTCTGTAAGTTGCTTAGATTCCTCCAAATTGTCTTCCTCTTTTGTTTCAATCGCCTGAAAATGTGGATCCAGTCTTAGAGCATTTTGGGGGTGGAGGCTAATTGAATTGAGTCTAGAGGATTTTTTTTTTCTTTTGAATTGTTTCGAGCCTGAAGTTTTTTTTTTTTTTGCTACTCATTGATTCAAGGATGGAGCTCACCGCAAAATCGCTCTTCAGTTCCAATCCGTAACGTGCAAGCTCGAGAAGGCTTTGGCTGATATCCCTTTCGATCGCTTCAATATTTCAGAGGAAGTACAAGAACAGGTGTGTGTGCTTGCTTTCCAGTTCGTTCTTTGCTTCTCCGATGGAGCTCAACATTATACAATATAACACGTTTCTCTGTCTCTCTATCGTCGCTTTAGGTTGCATTGGTGAGATCACAGCTGCAGAGAGCCTCCGAGAGATACAGGTTCGTGAATGCGGAGACGATCTCTCCCGCCGCCGCATCATCAGCCCAACAACCTCTAGGCAGAGAGATTGATCCAACGCAAAGGGCCAGCAGCAACACTAGCAGATTGAATCGAAGCTGGAAAATTGAGAATGTTGGCAGTGTCAATCGTGATTCCGCCGAGAGAAGTGATGCCGCCGCGGTGGCAGTGGCAGTGGAAAGCAACGATGCCGACCAGGTTCAGGCAGGAGAGCTGACTGAAGAAGCTGCTGCAGGGGATGAGGGAGAGAAGAAGAAGGTTAATGGCTCGGGTATAAAGAGTCTCGAGGACTTGAAGAAGGCCGATGCTCCCACCATCCCTGACGATTTCCTCTGTCCCATCTCCTTGGAGCTAATGAGAGATCCAGTCATTGTTGCCACGGGCCAGGTATGAATTAGAACCGACAGTGATTGATATTTGATAGAGTAGTTTCTTAGTCGCGATCCTCAGGTTCATTTTGGTTGGAATTTCTGTTGATGGGTTTTTCATCATAATTTCATTTCAGACGTACGAGAGGTCCTTCATCCAGAGATGGGTCGACGCAGGCAACATGACCTGCCCCAAAACCCAGCAGAAGCTCGAGCACTCGACGCTTACGCCCAACTACGTCCTGAGAAGCCTGATCGCTCAGTGGTGCAGCAAGCACAACATCGAGCAGCCGACGGGGTTCACAAACGGGAGAATCAAGAAGGGCATCCGCGGCGGCAGCGACGTGAGTGGGGATATCGCCGCAGTTCAAGCACTGGTGCGCAAGCTGTCGAGCCGGTCTCTGGACGATCGTCGAGCTGCAGTTCACGAGATCCGAACCCTATCCAAGCGGAGCACGGACAACAGAATCCTAATCGCGGAAGCAGGAGCCATCCCTGTCCTCGTCGGGCTCTTAACCGCCGAGGACGTCGTCATCCAGGAGAACGCAGTCACCTCCATATTGAACCTCTCAATCTACGAGAACAACAAGGGTCTGATCATGCTGGCGGGAGCAATCCCTTCCATCGTCCAGGTCCTTCGAGCCGGCAGCGTGGAAGCCAAGGAAAACGCTGCAGCAACGGTATTCAGTCTATCCCTGGGCGACGAGAACAAGATCATAATCGGAGCCTCGGGCGCGATCCCGGCTTTAGTCGAGCTCCTCGAGCACGGGAGCAGCAGCAGGGGGAGGAAAGACGCTGCATCGGCATTGTTCAACCTGTGCATCTACCAGGGGAACAAGGGGAGGGCGGTTCGAGCTGGGATCGTCCCCGCGCTGCTACGAATGCTGAGGGATCACTCTCGAGGAGGAGGCGGCGGCGCGATGGTGGACGAGGCGCTGACGATCCTGTCGGTCCTGTCGAGCAACGTCGAGGCGAAGGCGGCGATCGTGAAGGCGAGCACGATCCCGGTGCTGATCGATCTGTTGAGGACCGGGCAGGGGAGGGGGAAGGAGAATGCGGCGTCGATCCTGCTGTCGCTGTGCAAGAGGGATGCGGAGAATCTGGGTTGCCTGAGCCGGCTGGGAGCTGTGATTCCGTTGACTGAGCTGGCGAAGAGCGGGACGGAGAGGGCGAAGAGGAAGGCGGGGTCGTTGCTGGAGCATATTCGGAAGCTGCATCCCCACTAACGTTTCAAGTTTGAAGGTAAACAGCTAACTCCAGAGTGGAGGAAGGAACAATTTACTTGGATTTAATTAATTTATTTTATTTCGTTTCCTTTTTATTTATTTATTAATTCCTGATTATTTGACAACGAGGATGGAGATGAGATGGGAGAAATCGCAAAAAAAAGGGGCGGTTTTCTCGGTGTATTTATTTAATTTGATGTAATTGTATAATTGATTGTAATCTCTGCTCTTCCTGTCCACCCCACCACGTTCATGAGTGGCTGTTGTAGAAAGAAAGGAAGGAAGGAAGGAAAGGAGAGATACCCATAATAATATGTTTGGCATCTGAAATGAAAAAGAAGAGAATCATCTGGCCAAAGACAGATAGATTGATTCCCCCCAACTATGGATATGTTTTCTTTTTTGCTCTTAAGTTTTCATTGTTGTGGGCTTGTGGCTGGGAATTAATCCGGATGGGATTGTTCGTGGTCGTTTGCTCGAGGGATTTTGATGCTGGATTCGATCCAAAGCTCACATTATGTATCTATTAGTTCAAAAGTTTGTGTTTGCTTATTGACCCAAGTATTTTCTTTCGGATTCAAAAAAGAGTTTGTAGAGATTTCTCTCTCTTGGACTATAGAAGAAAGAAAACAATCATCAACCTATTAATATTGGAACATTCGAATGATTCTTTCAAATGTATTATTTCTGGGTCTAACGGAATTCATAGGTAAATACGACATTATTTAAACTTTTTTGAAATTGTCAAAAAATCCATATCGTTTCTTATCTTTTTCAATTTCCATATCGTGTATCTAAATTTAATATTCATGAAATTGGAGTTTAATTTCCACATTTTTTTCTCTCTTCACTTTGCTCATCAAATCTCCCTCCCGTCCATAGATATGAATGCTGAAATTTCGTTTATATCTCTCATTATGCATCATTTAGTTCACACATATTAATGTTTTGGTTTTCCTAAAAAAACCAAAGCGTTGGACCCTTACTTAGCGCCCGACTCCCTTAGACGTCATTTAAGCATGCCTAGGTGCTAGAGCCTACTCTAGTGTTGAATGTCTAGATGAAGCATCTTACCATGGTGCTTAGAACATAATTTGCTCATCTAACCTACATACGTGATGTGTGTTCCTTGTATATTGACGTTGGTCATGTGATCAACATTACTATGGGTTTGCGCAACTGGTTTTACGAGTGTGGGATATGAATGACGACCCCATTTTTCCCCCTCTGGTGGTGGCGAACGTGCTTTCCAAATGTTGCGATCAATCAGGCGGCTTGGGAAGTCGTAATGCTTAGATAGAGATAGGCAAGTTGCGCTTATTCATGTTTGTTGGTTTGTTTTTGGTCTGGTTTGGAACCTTTTCTTTTTTCCGAGTTGGATTAGGCCAGATAGGGATGGCAATGGGTCGAGTTGGGGTGGGTATTGTCAAACCCAAACCCATGAGTTTATCCGCCAAAAAAACCCGGGGTAAAACTCGCTGGGTTTGAAAAACTCAAACCCAACCCAACCTGCTGGGTATTCGCGGGTTCATGGGTACCCGTAGGTTTTTGTGGTAAAAAATTTACAATAACAAGTTTCTTTCAAAATAAAAGTTTAACATCAATTTTCTCATACAAATTATTCATACAAAAAAACATCAATCTAGAGCATACAAGCAAACCACAAATGATCAATACAACTTGTTCAAAATTAAACATATATAAACAATAAGATTAATTGAAAGCTTCTTCCTCGTCAACTAAGTTTCTTCACTCTCCACTTCATAATATCAACTTCAGTCTAAACAATTAGAAAGAACAAATTATACATGTCTCCACAAACATAAATCAAATTAGTTGTTTAAGAAGATATATTATTTAGAATATTAAATATATACTGGGAAAGTAATTATATGTGTGTGAGCTGGTACCCATGGGGCAGGTTTACCTACCCAAACCCAACCCGACCCGGTGAATAGTGTAGCGGATTTAAACCCAAACCCGACCCAAAACCCGTCAACACGGGTTTTACCCACGTTGACCTGTTGGGTCGGGTGGGTACCCGTGGGTTCGGGTTTTGTTGCCATCCCTAAGGCCAGATTGTTAGGAGAAGCTACTGATATACATTCTCAATCTCCGAAATATGTATTAATTTGTTCAAGTATAGTGAAATTGAGCTCTCCTGTCCGTGGATTAGCTAACAAACAATGTATTAGTGAACTATGTTTTTTTTTTTACTTTCTTACATTATTGATTTTCTAATCGGTTCTAACATAATGTATTCAAGTTTTTTTATGAATAAAATGTATTCGAGCTTTGTGTTGAACCTTTATATAATAATTAACACAAAATGGACATTGAGAAGTGGGAAAAAAAAGAAGTTTAAATGACTAACCCATATTTATGCATTATAAAGTTAGGTGTTTCAATTCGAATTGGTTAAACATACAACTAATAACCAAAAGAGTTACAAGACAAATGAAAAAAGTATTATCCATATTATAGTAAGGAATTCCCTCATAAAGCTAATAATAAACCACAACATTGGCATCTCTTTAGTTGTGCTATACATCCTTTGTGGGAGAGATTCAACTATGGATTATATACCACTTATTAACACATCTTTCAAACGAAAGTCAATTAAAAAAAAGATTGAAATTTGCACATTCTTCAAAATACCACTTGCTTAATAATAAGGTCACCGGGATACAAACAAAAGATTTCTCGGTCACAGGAAGGCTCAGATATCATCTCATAAATCAACTGGATCCAACAACTCAAAGCGTCGGAAAATATTCAATAATGGATCTTATATTACGTACTGAAAAACCCTCCCATAAACCAAAATGTGAACTTGAAGGACTTTGTTGACTCAATTTGAATTGATGGACTTGATAATCCAACACAGAGAAAGTTGAGGTTCTAATTAGATCAATCAAACACTATACTGTTGTTTTCTTAGCAACACCTAGTTAGCCATTACTTTGGTTGGTTTTACAACTAATCAGGAAGAGGAGTCAGATGTCAAAATTTGCAAACTCAACCAATCATTTCTCAGCCACCACAGGCAATTAGGCAAAGGCAAATACAGACAGGCTGTTGTTCAAACTTCAAAGAAGGGAAAAAAGCTGGATCCACCAGCCAGCAAGGAAAAAAGGGTTGAGATAACGAAAATCAAAGGATGGGGAAAGAGAAAAGTGTCGCCATTACAATCAAAATTATAGCATTCTATTCATTCATTGTGTGTTGTACACAGCCTTGTTTTCACTTTTCAGGCGGAGCTACCTGCAGGCCGGCCGGCCGGCGACAAGGAAAGACGGCTGCGTTACCTTACAAAAAAGAATATCATTATGTGTATTGTTTTTTAGCCCGAAGAAGCAAGGTATAATTTGGACACACATGAGCTCAATCTGGATTTTGAGTTTCCATTCTTCTTTCGTTTTTTTCCCTCACGGAGGACATGTCTAGGTGAAGCGTTTTATCAGACTAATCACGCGGTTTTGAAATTATAAGTTGAACATTTGAATATTGATGTTATACATATGAGTGTGTTTGAATTGTTACTATATCTTGTATTCAAGTACGGACATTTATGCTGGTGTAATGTTATATGTTATTATCATGCGTTATATAAGATTTGATATTATTTATAAATGTGTGAACAATATAATAACTTTTTTCATATATCCGAACGGAACCGAATTAAAGCGATCAGACCATTAACTCTCAACCCACTTACTCAATCAGACCATCGGGCTAAACCAGATCGACAAACTTGCATAAAATGGACATTGAAAATTGAAAAAAAAAACGAGAACTTTAAATGAAGACCCAATATTGATGCATTTTAAATTTAGGAATTTAAATTAGAATAAGATCAAAGTACGACTAATAACCCAAAGAACTACAAAGCAAATGAAATATGTACTATCCCTAGAGTAAGTAAGGAATTGCCTAATAATAAAAGCTAAATAATATATCACAACATTGGCCTCTGTTTTGTTGTGTTCCAAACTAGGGTGGGAAACGGTTCCCGGATTTCAATTTAATCGAAAATCGAACCGTTTAAATCAGTCTAGTTGCAACTAAATAATTAGATTTGATTTCCAGTCGAGAGAAGCAGCTAAATAACCGTCCCTGTCCGGTCCGATTTAAACCAGAAAACCCCAACAAATCTACGATCGGTCCGTGATCCCTGGATGCCGAATGCGTCTTACTTACTGTTCTTTTGATCTTTTCTTTGCAACACCTAGCTAGCCCATTACTTTTGTTGGTTTACAACTAATGAGGAAGAGGAGTCAGATGTCACAAATTTGCAAACTCAACCAATCATTTCCCAGCCAGCACAGGCAAAATACATCCAGGCTGTTGTTCAAAGATGGGGAAGGAGCCCAAAAAAAAAAAAAAAAGTCCTCTGTTTTGTTATATGTCATACACGTGCGTTGTTGTTATTACGTAAATGACATTTTGCAACGACTGCTGGAACCCAACAAATAAAAGGTGGTGAAAAAGCTGGATCCTCCAGCCAGCTGCGAGGAAAAAAATGGGTTGAGAAATAACGAAAATCAAAGGGATGGGGGAAAGAGAGAAGTGTCGCAATTACAATCAAAATTGTGGCATTTTCTATTCATTCATTGTGTTGTTGTACACAGCCTTGTTTTCAGGGCGGAGCAACCGGCCGGCCGGCGACAAGGAAAGACGGCTGCGTTATCTTACAAAAAAGAATATTATCATGTCTGTTGTTTGTTTTAGCCGCAAGAAGTTAAGGTATTTGATTTGGGTTATTTAGTGGTATGTGACGATTGAAATACACTTTTTATACGATTTTACAATCGTTAGTTTCATAAAATGGGATAGATTTGTCGGTAATGTTACTACTAACACCGCTTTGAGTGCAGCCAAGCAATCTTTCAGAACTTCATTCTATACGAGTAAAAGAGTTACAGAGGAGAGAAGGTTGTGTTTAATTTTGTTAACAAAGGGAAGAAAAAAAAATGAGAACATTGATGGAGCCACATATTTCTTCGATGGTATTTGATGATAAGATAACAAATATAAATAAATTTTTAATTAATATACATGTAATTCCATCTTTTTTCTTAGCAAAGAGATGAACTTGAACTTATAACTTAAAAGGAGTGTGATTAATGATGAAAACAATTCCAGCACAACATAAACAAGTAACACCGGTAATTTTAGCTCTTCCCTATTAACCTTAAAAAATAAAATGTCACCAACAACAACGTAAAAAAAACATGAAACCGACGAATTATTTTGCTACGCAAAAGCAAGTTTATCAAAGCAAAACTTGTAGTATAGTGGTACAAGTTCATAACCTCAGGCATCAACTATCAAGGTGCTTTAGTACCCAAATCCGGATTATTATCTAGTCGATTAGAGGGGTATGTGTAAATTACTAAATATAATCATTTTCCAGTTTTATTATGGGTTAATACCCTAGTTTGGTCCGAAGTTTGGCGTAAGTGACAATTGTGGCCCGACTTTTCTAATAAGACATTTATGGCCTACTTTTCAAACTATTGGACAAATTTGGCCCAAAATTTTACTTAACCGTTAATATTGACGGTCAAACACTATTCCGTTAGTGACTCATCAAAAAGTAGCTGATGTGGCTTGCCACATCATTAAATAATATGATTTTAATTTTGTTATTCGGTTAAAATAAAAATAAGATATAAAATTGAAGCCCTCTTATTATCCAAAATCCCCAAAGCCCATCCAAACCCTAATTTCATTTTTTTTCCACCGCCTCCACTTTGTCCTCCCCTTCTCCTCCTCGCAGTCGCCACCACCATCGTCGTCCCCGCCGCCGAGTTCCAAGCCTTGAATGCCTTCAAGCTCGCCCTCCACGACCCACTTGGTGCCCTGGACTGCTGGGACCCTTCCATCCCACTCGCCCCTTGCGACTGCCGCGGCGTCACTTGCTCTTCCTCCAGCCACTCGCCCAGCTCCGCCGCCTCAGCCTCCACTCCAACAACTTCAATGGCTCCATCCCTTCCTCTCTCTCCCACTGCTCACTCCTTCGCGTCGTTTATCAGCTGTACAACTTTCCCTCCGACGAGCTCCGGCTTCCCTCCTCACCAATCTCCAAATTATCACCGTCTCTCACAATCTCCTCCCTGGGATAGTTGCTATCAGAGGAGGAAGAAAGGGGGTTAAGAATGGGAAAGGTTTGCTCGTGGTGGACTATTCGACTTCCCTTTTCATTTTTTTTATTTTTAAATGATATTGACTAGTCTAGTCAACAGTGAGTGCTGAGTCGTTAATGGAGAAAATGATTGACCGTCAATTCTGACGGTCAAACCGCTTCATAGGCCAAATTTGTCCAATAATTTGAAAAGTAGGTCATAAATGTCTTATTGAAAAAATCGGGCCACAATTGTCACTTACAAAACTAAGGTATTAACCCTTTTATTATTGGTGCAAAGCAAATTGAAAATGATTTTTGTCCCACCCTATCGATGACGTGGAAATAAGATGGAAGGGCCGAGTGGGACTAATCTTATACAGGCCTACGGGCCCAAGGAAATAATACGCCGCAAGGGCCCTGCAGTGCTTATCGTTGTTTCTGGGGCAGAGCGAGCAAAGGCTGAACAGCCCATGAGGAGGCCCAGTTAATCTTAAATTCCTAGCCAGCCTCACCCATTTTTTTTTAATTTTCAAGTGAACTTGTACTTTCAGTTATGAAAATATTTCAAAATAAATGAAGAAAAGACTACTATACAAAATGAATGATGAGTTTCTCGGTGATGATTTAGTCATCTATATTGAACAAAAGATTGTTTAGTTTACTTTATATGCTATTTTGAGCGATTTCAATGATCTCGAAATAAAAATTGTGCACTTCTAAAATAATTATAAATTGATATTTTTATTTAATTATTTACGTCTCGGCTCTAAAATTCTAGCTTAAACTCTAGGGTATGACATACCTTGAGTAGGAAAACGCTATCTGGACCTCGAATTAATCGGATTTTTAGGCATGATACTATACCCTAACCCTTGATAAGTGAACCCTAGGTCTTAGTTTTCTAAATCATATAGCCTAACCTCTAAGATTTTGCATGTAATTTGTTGCATATATTTCGATGAATCATAACCGTCGATTCTTATTTCTAATTAAAATGATATTAGTGTCTGAAATTTATAGAATTAAGACCTAGATTTTAATCTTTAAAGGTTTGAAAATAGTACCAAATGTCAAACTCCTGTCAATTCGAGGTCTATATATAATACATGACACTAAACATAAATTACCACCTGCCCAAAGGGGGTCCAAGCGATCTAAATCAAGGAATTGGTTATTGTAATTGTTTTTTATAAAAATATCATAAACTGTGATGGACGAATCAATCCAATGGATGAGCCAGTATGAAGTCAGGAAGGGCTATAGCCCCTCAAATTTGAAATATATGATAAAATTACATATGAAATTTGTAACAATTAATTTTAGAAAATAGAGCAATCGATAAGACTTTAACCTTCAGGCTTCCTCTCGCCATTAATGATGTAGAGTAATCATTAAGGCCTTACCCCTCTCCAAATTAACGGGAGTTCAAATCATTCTCTTATTCTGTCATAAATCAGTTGGTCCCAATAACTCGAGTTGTTGGGAGAAGGTTATGCTGGATCTTATACAGGCTCGTGTATGGTACTTAAGCACTTCCTTACAAGTCCCCTCAAACGAAAGCCGACCCATGGGCTTGAAGTTTGCACAGGCCCGCCATACCATTTGCTTGAAGACAACGGTTAATATTGGGGGTCGTGAGGACTTGAACACGTGACCTCAAGGACAAACCAACTCTGATACCATGTCATAAACCAGTTGGTCCCAATAACTCGAGTTGTTGGAAGAAAGTTATGTTGAATCTTATACAGACCCGTGTATGATACTTAACCACTTTCTTACATATTCAGATTCGCGACTCCACGTCTCCACCACAAAGTAATGAATAAACTAAGCTTGTTTTCCAGAATGAAAATGGAGTCAGAGTTGATCACGTGCATGGCCAAGAAAATTTATAAGTTTTGAATTAATCAAAGCCGCCGTGATTACCGCCAACCCTTTACCTCCATCCTTTTTCGTTATATTATTAAATCTTTTGATCGACAACCAAGCAACCAAAAGGTTTGATTTCATCATGATCATGGTGGAATTAATCAATAATTAATCGAAAATGGCACACCCAGCTCTGACCATTTCTCATCATCTCTTCTTCCATTCTTTCCCCTGTAATTTCTTGCCTTCGAATAATTATTATTATTACTATTAGTGATCAAAACATGGACGACAAACCATATATATATTCCTTCAATTATTACTTCTACACAATGAAAATGACAGTTACCATAAAACTAAGACCAGACAATTGAATATGCACATCTTGACTGGCTTGTTGTTCGTTTGTCGTTTACTTGACGGTCATAACTAAACAAGATATGGTAAAAGGTGTGACCATATGTTCATACCTCTACACATTTCACACATATGTAATCATATATATTCATGCATGCAGTCGTCCCTAGTAAAAAAAAAAAAAAAAGCCTATTCAATACCTACGTTTGATTTTAGCTTTTCACGTTATTGGATCCCGTGTGTCACCCCGCAAAAATCGAGCCATGTGTCTAGCAGAAATTCGACATAACAAAATAGGAAGGAGAAAACAAGACATAATGTGATTATGAAACGCACTCGCTACCGCTTTAGAGAATTTCTTTATGTTTGTGGAGACATGTCTAATTTTTTTAATTCTAATTGTCTAGAATGAAGTTGATATTATCGAGTGGAGAGTGAAGGATCTTAATTGACAAGGAGGAAGAAGCTTTCAATTTATCATGTTTATGAATAATTTGTGATTTGCTTCGATTTCTTGAGTTTTCTAGATTGGCGTTGAACCATTTGTATGGTTAATTTGTGATTTGCTTGAATTTTCTAGAATGGTGTTTTATATATGATAATTTGTATATTGAGATATTGATATTTGACTTTTATTTGATAGGAACTTGTTATTGTAAATTTTTACGACAAAAACCTATGGGTACCCAGCGGGTTGGGTTTGAATTTTTCAAACCCAGTGAGTTATACCCCGAGGTTTTTTCACGGATAAACCCATGGGTTTGGATATGGCAAAACCCGACCCAACCCCGACCCATTGCCATTCTTAGGTAGAGCACACATCAATGGCACCTCAACATGTTTAGAATTTCAACAAACCAAAATTTTCATGATAACCAAAGGACATAGGCTTTGAGAATTATATTCGAGAAAATGAGAATTATCCCTCCTATTTTGTTTCGTACCATTGGTACCCTACTCAGTTCATTTTCAACCTTTCAAACCTAATTTCAGACCTCATAGGCAATGTTTATCATGAAAGATGAAACTCATACACAATTTTCAACATTTCCAAGCCTTCACCAACTGAAATTTCGTAATCACCGGAATAATTGAATAGCTTCTGTCTTTTAGTACTTTTTTTTTTTGTTTAGACTCAATACAATTTGTTTGAGACATAGCTATCAAGTACACTAAATAAAATTATGAGAGTGATAGAACTCGAAATACGAAAACAGATAGTAAGATCGACATGACGATACGGTCAAATCGATCCAAATCGCACCGCACCGCATAATTTCCATCAACATGAATCTTAACCAGTCACTACGTACTACCTTTCCTCTCGTCTAACTTTTCAAAAACAAATTGCATTCTTTGTTTGACCTTTACACGACTACCAACCACGACTCTTCCCATTAAAACTCACAACCCATTTCCAAGCAATTCTTCCATCCTCTCTCTCTCTACTTAAACAACCACCAAAACTTTTGGCCATCATTATTCGTTCAGAGAAATTAAGAACTCGTTCCTCTTCCTCCTAGAGTTCACCCATCTTTGTACCGCTCTCTCGTCCAGACACGTTTAACTTTATTCGAGCCGTGTACGATGGGGAACAGCCTAGGATCCAAACACAGAAGGGCCAAAGTGATGAAGCTCGACGGCGAGACCTTCAAGCTGAAAACCCCGGTTCGAGCCGGCGACGTCCTCAAGGACCACCCGCCGGGCCACTGCCTCCTCGAGTCCGAGTCGGTCAAGCACTTCGGCTCCCGGGCCAAACCGCTCGAACCGGACCAGAACCTGCTCCCCAAGCGGCTCTACTTCCTCGTTGAGCTTCCCAAAACTGGGCCCGCCACGTCCGTGGGCCGGGCCGCGAACCCGAGGAGGGTTTGGTCGGGCCCAATGAACCTCACCGCCAGGGACAGGCTCGAGAACCTGAAGCTCGCCAGGAGGTCGGCCTCCGACCTCTCGGCGCTGATGACGCCCGCGGCGGTGGCCGGCAGCGTCACCGTGGCGGACGGAGGCGCCGGGGAGGAAGCTGGGACGGTGAGGGTGAAGGTGAGGCTGCCGAGGGCGGAGGTGGAGAGGCTGATGAGGGAGAGTAAGGACGGGGATGAAGCCGCGGCGAGGATTATGGATCTTTGTGCTGGTGGTGGACGGAGTGGTGAAGTTGGCGGCGGCAGAGGAGAAGGGAGCAGCAGCGGCGGCGGCGGGGGGAGCAGTGCTCGACGACGTGACGGCGTGATGAAGGTACGTGACGTGGATAGTTACGTATTGCTTTCGTCAGCTCAATTTTATTATAAAGTGCTAGCTAAGATCGATGCCTAATCGCACACCAATTTTGACTGAATAGATAATTAAGCATAAATTTTTTGACATTTATTCACTTTTTTTTTTAAAAAAGTTCGTCTAATTGGGGGAAAAATTGTTTCGTAGTTTACGGTCCAAATTGCGCTATTGTGATGCGTTATAGTTGAAGCACGACTGCTTACTTGCTTATGCTTGAACTAAAGGAACCCATTTTAAATTTTGGTATCTCAAATTTATCAATTGGGTCTTTTGATAAATTTGCTACCGAAATAATATTTGTGATGGATGATTCCTTGTTCTTCAATCATGAGATCAAGGATTTGATTCTGATTCGTACAAATAGGGTTTATCATTCGGTCAACCCTTTACTGCTATGTGGCAAATAAGACTAGTTGACCGGTCAAAATTAAATTGAATGTTTGAATCGGACTCATTTACGTTTAACATTTACCGGAGTAATAATGAATCTTGTCGAAGTGAGTGCTAATTGGCTTTGTTTTTGCCTAGTTTAGGCACTAATACACAATACGGCTAGGAGAAATTTTTGTTGGTGACGGCAAAATGTGATTTAAAAAAAAAACAATAAATATGTAGAACCTCACTAAAAATTAAATAATTTGCTGGCTTTACAAGTTAAATAACTTTATGGCCTTTATTTTCTTTTTAAAAAGACAAACTTTATTCTTTTCTTCTTCTTTAGTTTGATTTCGGATATGAGGGAATCATGACGTCGAAAACGAAGAGGGTTGTGGACAAAAGAAGTGTCAATTGTTTGGTTTGGGAGATAGTTAATTAGTGACTTAATAACCCATTTCTTGATTGATTTATTAAAAAAAGGAACCATTTCTTGATACGTACTGTTGTAGTGTAGGAGTGCTTAATTAATGCCATATTAATTATCCCACCATCCTCCATGCATATGCGTTTGTCGCTCGCCTGCAGTCAACCCTCAAGTCCTCTCATTTAATAAAATAAAAGGGTAGATCTAATGCTTAATTAGTAGTTATGGGCAATGTGCGGGTGAGACAGGATATTTCAATACCCATACTCGCCTCATACTAAGTGAGAATTAGATCGAATAATACTCGCTCGAGTGCGAGATGAAGCAAGTCGATCCATTTTTATAAGTTATTTGAAAACAAACGTTGATATTCAACTCTTTTAAAATAACACATAGAAAATACATGGAAAGAATAATTGAGTCTAAATAGTTGAAACTAGAGTTTTATAATATTCTTTGGGATGAACATATAATTTTAGAAAAGTCAAAAGAGAAGAAAAAAAATATGTATAGATATTAATGCAAATTATGATCAAACAGGGGTTGAGAACATGAAGGGGCATGTCGGAAGCAATTTTCATGTCCAGCCCCACGCTACTACAAGTCGAATACTATCCGCGTTCCAAATAGATCGAGACAAATAAAATCGGTCGAATAAAATCAGAAATTACCATCTTACTATTAATTAGCAAAAGTCCTCTAGGATGTAGTCAACCTTTTCCGGCTGACTTTGTCTCATTTTCACGCTGCGCTTAATTAGTTGCCGCGGGAGAAATGAAAAAGGATACTTCTCGCTCCGCGCTCCTTTGACGGCTAGACAAGTTGGTTGCAGAAAAAGTCTTTCCCTTGTTTCATGGAAAAATATATATATTAACGCCGGTAGAGCTGTTAGTTAGATCCAGAAAACTGAGCTCGAGGAATTTACATCTTTCATTTCTCATATTTTTTTTTGAAAATTTTCTATTGTATTTAATATATATAGTTTAGAAATTAACAGAGATAAATGGAATATTTTATTAATAATAATTATTATGACAAATAGCAGAAAGTACATTGGTAATTCATTTTGCGTAAATTGTTAATTCGTGTAGTATATCTGACCTTTGTGTAAAATTCGTAATTTGGTGCAGAAACGGGTGAGTTTCTTGCCGATCAATGAAGCAGAGATGCAGATAGCCGTGGCCTCCTACTAGCTAGCGAGCTAGTTACATTAATAATGGATGATTAAGTCGATCGAAGATGCATTTGTTTGTAATAATTACGCAAAGAAAATGTGGCCACTAATTAATTTACAGTAAGCAATTAAGTAGTCTCTCAATTTTTTCCAGCCTTCGAACTCTCATGGGAACCAAAGCATGCATGTAATGTAAGTTCCCTTTGCTTGTCTCCGATGGTTTAGGTTTTTGTGTATATAGGCCAGATTGTATAGAGATACAGCAAAGCGGTCCCGTTTTGGGGTCTCTTGAGAGTTATGAAAGAGCTTCTTTTTTTGTGAGAGATATGTATGCATTATTGCATTGTAGCCCTACTTCTACATGTATTGTAATTTGAGATTTACATATATATATATTCTTTCTAGGGTTAATGAATCTTATTAGTCTACTTTTACCATGAAAATTTATTGTTTGTGTCATCTAGTTCAGGATACGAACAATGATTATTTGTAAATGTGAAACTTAATTCTTGATCCGCTTGTTCGATTTCGTCGGCGGAAAAAGAGAACCAATGGAAAGATGGGGATATGCCCCCGAATTGTACTCCGACGGTCAAGTCAGTTCATGACTAAACTAAGTTGAGAGAATATTTAGTAGAGAGAGAACCAAAGTTTTAAAGTGTGGGTAAGAAGTTGAGTCCCCGTTCGTAGAGGACTTGGAAGCATTTATATAGTTTGCAAGCAACCAGGCAAACCTGTTAATTTAACCAATAGACCACGAGATATAGGCATACCAGGATATAATAACATCAGAGATGAATAACTGAAATGATTCAGCATGAAATCTCTCAAAGTATCAACGAAACAAATGCAGCATCCAGCATCCAAACATACTCCTGGTATTCAATAACTGACATAAAAGAAAAACATCGACTTAAAAGACTAGTAGCAAAATTCTCCCGGCATTTTCCAGCAAGACAGGCTAACCCTAAAGATAACAGCAGACGTACACAAATATCTCAACGGTTGGCTTTGGCAACTCTCTCGATCTCGTCCTTCTTCTTGATAGCATAGCTGGACACCAAAACAGAGAGGGTGCGATCAGCAAACCGAGCATCCAATGACAATCAACACAGATCAATCCATAAGCAAACAAACCTGTTCGAGGATCCCTTTGCAGCATTGATGAGTTCATCCGCCAGGCATTCCGCAATAGTCTTGATGTTACGGAAAGCAGACTCCCTCGCTCCGGTGGTCAGGAGGTACAAGGCCTGATTGACACGCCTGAGTGGAGATATATCCACAGCCTGACGCCTCACGACACCAGCCGAACCGATCCTGGTTGCATCCTCGCGAGGACCACTGCAAAGGAAAAAATACTATTGAGAAACAAACTCATCCACGAACCAACACAATTCGCTCGCTCTCGATTATGATCTCACTGACCTGTTGACAACAGCATCAACAATGACTTGGATTGGGTTTTGATCAGTTAGGAGATGGATGATCTCCATGGCGTGCTTCACAATCCTGACAGCCATCAGCTTCTTGCCATTGTTTCTCCCGTGCATCATAAGAGAGTTTGTAAGCCTCTCGATGATCGGGCACTGTGCCTTCCTGAAACGCTTGGCCGAGTACCTCCCTGCTGTGTGGGGAATGAAAGTTGCATGCTTGGCCGATTGGACGCCAATATAATCCCCCAAGGAAATGTCATTGACCTAGAACAATACCAGTCACAAAACAAACGTATAAACCCTAATTAGACTAGGGACAAAATCAGAGACTCCAAGCAAATCTGTAGGCACAAAACTCTTTCCCACTCCCTAAACTACTCAGGCGAGGAAATGTCCATCAAGAATACAAATCGCAAACGAATGTGCAAACCCTAATTAGACTACGGACAGAATCAGAACCTCCAAGCAAATCCATAGGCACAAAACTCTTGCACACTCACTAAACTACTCGACGCACAGGGTCAAATGGAAGAAGAATACTAACTACTAACAACTTCACAAGCTCGGTCTCGTTATCATATCGAAAATCGTACACAGAAAGAGCAACGGTGTGATTCCAGACAACGAGACTCGAGGAAAGACGAGAACGAAGCAAAAAAAGAAAAAAAAATCAAGTGACAGAGAACGAACCGAGATTTCTTCGAATGTCCAGCGGTTGAACAACTTGACTTCCACCGGACCAATGGTTGGCGCTGCAACAGGAACTGGAGCTTCAACTTCCATGGTTGCGATTGCCGGGAAGAGAGAGCGCGGCGGAGGAAATTTATGCGATTAGGGGAACCGAAACTTGAACAGCTACACGCGCGGCAGGGGATGTAAGGACGAAACCCTAAACACCAAATTTATATGGCGAAGCAGATAATGGGCTAGAATTTTGAAATGGGCCTGTTGATTTCTTAAGGCTTTGAGTCGAGATGTTGAGCTTTATCTGGGCCATGAACAATCAGCGGTTAGTCTACATCTCTACACCTAAACTTACTAGTGAAATCAATTAAATCAAAAGAATATGTGTATTAAATTCAAGATGTGAATTTTAAGAATTTAATATATGGATTATAAACTATGGATACTAAATCTCATAATAACTAAGAGTTTCAATTAGGAATGACAATCAGGCATGTTCTAAGCAGGTATCTTGAATTCTTGATACTCATATATGCTCCATTGCAGGTCGGATAATTTATTATGGGGCGTAGATCGGGTTAGGTCAACTCATATGAGTATGTAATTTAAAAGAAAAACATTAGTAATATTCATTTTTTTCAATAAAACCCCAAGACACAAATTATTATATGGTAAAGGTAATTTAAGTAATCGAGAAATCAAGGTTCTCGTCTATTTACAGCCAAAATATGAGGTGATAAAAGTAAAGTACTAAGTAATTTGAGTATCATTACATGTAATTTAGGCAAAAACGACTGGGAAATGAGACAATTCAGATCGAGGATAGTACCCAAGCCTGTCCTGCCCCACCTATGGGACTGGTAATACCCACTCCAATTAACGTAAACTAAATTCCTATTTCTTCTGATGGATTTCTAATTTCCAAAATTTTGACCAAATGAGATTTATATTTCTCAATCTATTTCTCATTCCAAAATCCAAACACACAACAAAGGGGGTTTTGGCACATCTTTAAGAACTGAAAATGGCAGGACAACATTGAGAACCTCTTTCATGCTTCCATCCTCGTTGCACTTTACTGGCTTCCTACTGTTGCTGCTCCAATGTACATAGCTTCACTTGCTTGTGGTTGTAGAGCACAAATATTTAAGCATATATTCATTGGAGGAGCATGTATCAGCCAGATCCTGGTGTATTCTGGTGATGGCCTTCTGCAAGAATTTCAAAGCAGGAAGGAGGTTTCTGGACTGCTGTTGGATCGAGTTACCATGAGCTTTGCAAAGCTCCTGCCGACGAAAAACAAAGTCGAACAAAGTCAAAATCAAGATTCCTAGACCTGAAAACAAATGGTGGTTCAGAGTGTAGCCCAATTACCTGACACCAACTGAGTATGAACTCCAGATGAGGACAGCTTTCCAAGAGATCAGCAAACACGTCTATTAGCCTCTGTAGGTATCTATGAGGAATTGATGACACAACAGTTGCTACATCACCGGGGCTTACAGCAAACACGCACTTTTTAATCAGTGAATCCTCGTTCAGTCGTAAGCTGAGGATTAGACCCCTGCTCGGTTGATTTTCAATCAGTGCTTGGTTAACCGCCTGAAACGATGATTAACATTGAAACAATAGTATATTAGCAGGAGACCGAAACATTTAATTGAGGGCATCGTGAGTAGCAATCAATATGGCGGCCCAAATGAGTTACCTCTGGTGTCACATCAATGTCCAGATCAGTGGGGTCGAATATGAAAGATTCATCAACTGAATAAACTAGAACCCCTTCAGTTGTAGCAGCAGCGAAGCTTCGCCCAGTGTGTGCAATCCTAAGGGATTTTGTTCGAATTATAGGCCTTCCTCGATTTTGGGTAGCCCCGGGCAAGTCACCACCCAACTTACCCCGTGTTTGTATATCAACACCTTCCTCGGCATCACTGTCGTCGTCATCGATCAAATCAAGTGGACCGGCATCAGTCATTTTCTTGGAGTTCAGGAAGTCATGCACTCCATCCATAGAGAGGTTGAAAGTTATTTGAAACCGGCGTAAGAGAACCTGTCCATGAATAACCTCAACAGATTAATTACCTCTAATTCCCCAAAAAGCAAGCCATCGCACATTGACAACTCTTTGAAATATGTTGCAGCATGCAGATAATGCGTTAAGAAAACATAGTTAGGGTAGGGAGTGAGGGACCAAGGATGATTAACATATAAGGGTTATAAAGGGACAGTATGAGCTGGTATGCATTTGTCAGCGTTCATTTCTTCTGGCGCACTTCCCATTACAAATAATCTATTGGAATTCTAAAGATACAAGATTAGATAAAGCTTATATAGGGGCACAAACCTGATCTGCAATATCGTACATGCATATGTATTTGCTATTTCCACCAGCCAAAATGTAACTCCCATCAGCAGAATAGCTTAATGTTGTGAAGCATTTCCCTGCTGTTGAATTAGCAGCTGATCTGCGATCAGTCATGAGGCGGCCTCCCGCAATATCTCTTCGACCTTCAATGGTGTACATTAGAGATCCATCGATTGGATCCCAGAAATGAATTTGACCATCTAATGTGCTGCAAGCCAATTGCTTCCCATCTGGACGATAAACCACCGTCAGAACATCATGTGTGTGAGAAAACGTTTCAACAGCACCTTTTCCTTCGAAAATATCCCACAAGCGAACAGTTTTGTCCCAGGAAGATGATGCCAAGATTGCCTACATATAACAGGATAAAATTAACAAACGGAAACCATTTATATCAAAATGTGATCATATGTAGACACACAACAATAAAATGAATTATTACTGCAGGCAAGCTATAGCTTGACAAAAATATTCAGGTACACATATCACGCAGGTAGAAAAAAATCACTGGGTGGAATGGGTTGGATTTAACTTAAAATAACAAACACCAACAACAAAAATAGAACTCACACTTGTTGGGGAAAACATCAGCCCATGAACTGGACCTTCGTGACCACTGAGCACATCCAACAAACGGCCAGTCTTCATCGACCAAACAAATATCTGTTGCATATGACACATAATAATAAACCAATCATAATCCAGAAGCACGATGAGTACTATGTAGTAGTGCCACGGCACTGTTGGTTGGAGATTATATTAGTTTTGTTGAACTTTAGTGTATGGTGCAAAAGTAGTTTCAAGAATTATAAACAGGATAATGTACCTCAAAGGAATCTAGAGTTCCTGCACAAATTACTTCACCACTTTCATCTGCTGCCAAGGACACAAATTGTCTTGATGACGGAGTGGTAAATGTCCTAAAATTCCGATAGCGGAATAAATCCCATGCACGTACAGTTCCATCTAGTGATGCACTTAACAAGCAGTGATTGTTAGACATAAAATGAAGCGCTGTAACAGCATTAGTGTGCTCTGAGAATGTTACAAAGCAAAAACCTGACGAGACAGTCCACACCTGCAAGCAATAGTGAATTCACACAATAATCAAGACCAAAGGAGAACAGGTAGCAAATCATGCAAAATACCAAAAAGGAGATCAGGAAAAAATTAAATTCACATGTGAAATATGCATGCAACATTACTCACAAAAATGAAATATGTTCGCATTAGAACTCAAAAATGAAAAGTATAAATGGCCTCAAAAAGGGAAGAGGCAATAGTCCCCAAAAGGTTTCAACAACTAACTAGCTTTGCTACCCAACCCAAATGACACAACTGAATGCAGTTCAATACCAGTAATAAATTGACTTTTCGATATAAAAAAATGACAGCCTTTAAATTGCCTAAACAGTAAGAAAATCAAAGTTCTTTCAAACTACATTTTAAAGCAAAATAACGAATACAGAAGGACCTGTATACCATAAATTCACTTCTTAGTGACCATGAAAGAAAGAGAACTATCAACTGTAAGAACCGAAAAAGTAATGTGATCAGAGGACAGCATATAATTAAGATTAATGTATCCCATGATCTTCAGAACAGTCTTCGAACTCAAAGCCCATATCAAGCAAACCCAAACATATAGACACAGGAAGGTCAAGACTAGAGCATTCATCTATGTTATGAATCCATTTACCTTGACTTTGTTATCATCTGCTCCAGTAGCCAACAACTGAGAATCTGGGGAATAAGCCAAACAGTTGACATCAAAATAATGACCCTGTTGCTTCAACACATAACTCTCTGACCTCCATTCCCATACAAGCAGTTGTCCCAACTTCGCACACCCAAAAGTTAACCAATTACCAATCTCATTAAACACAGCCGTAGTGATCTTCTCCCTTGATATTGACAGTAGGTGAATGCAAACAAAATCTGGCATCTGATATAGCCCAAAAACACCACTGGAAAATCCCACCACAACCATATCCAATACCCTATGGTAATCACATGCACTGACTTTTGCTGGTGATTGCATAAGCCCATCTTTACGAAGCAAATGCCATTTCCCCTTATGCAAGTACTCTTTCGAAGAAGGGTCATCACCTTTCATATCATGATTCTTTCTTTTCTTCACATTACTTTCAGTTCCACCACTCAAAGTTTCTTCCCCATCTTTTTCTGGTGTTCCTGGGGAAAGAGGCTCATCATGCTGGAGCTTATCAACATCTCCAGCTCCATCAGAGCCACCATAACCCCAACTAAATATGTAACCATCGCGTGTAACAGTGTAAGCCTTGTTTGGGGTAATGCTATTCTTGCTGTACTTAAAAAAGCAACCAACAACTGTATCTCTGTGTCCTAAAAACAAATATGGCTTATTCATTACCCCTTCACTAAGTCTCTCAACCAAAAACAGTCTTGCAGTCAAATCCTTAGAGCCAACAAGAAGATATTTAGAATCTAAACTCCATTCCAATGCAGTAACTGTAGCGTCACAATCTGCCAGAGTCCTAACCAAGTGGAAGGCAAAGGGTTCCTTCTTAAAGCCAGGAGACAGCCAGATTTCAACTAATTTGCCAGTAGCCACTGCAATATATTTACCATCAGGACTGAACTGCACAGCGTGTACAGCCCCATGCTTGAAATGTATGCGATGAAGGGATGCCCGGGCTGGAATGTTAACAAATTGAGCACGGTTGTTCTCATCGACAGTTAGGAGGAATGTGCCATCAGGTGAGGCTGCAAGCCGGCGTATGTTAGAGGACGATTGGAAGGGGAGGGTAACGGTTTGGGACTTTAAAAGGTCTGTGATAGAGACACGGTTTCCAACCGAAGAGATTAGCTGGGTATTCTGGATGACCGTGGCATTCCCTCCCCGGTAAGGAGCACCGAGCAGATTCTGAAATCGGTAGTTCATAGCTAGTTTCTAGACAGCACTCCTGCAGAAGGGCATAAAACAAATCATTCCATCAGCCATTAAAACCTGGCTTCCAAGCAGTCTGCAAAATCAAAATCTAAACAAAAATACCAGGAAGAAATGGCGTTGACTGGTTCAGTACTTCAGTTAACATTATCTTATAGGTTTCCAGCAACCCTTAGTAATATCTAGCAACTTCACCGCGTACCACTCTAGTACAAACTAATGATCAGATACATAACGTTACAGGAACCTAAGCTTTTTATCTTAGTAGTTCAGGGCGAGCAAGTATTCAGCTTCACACGGGGAAAAAAGAGAACCATGAATGGGAAAGATTCAATCGCAAGCACAATGAGAACAGAAAGAAAGAAGGAAGGCCGGCACTTACGAATTCAGAGCAGGTTTCTTATGGAGCACGAGCTTGTTTGAAAAAACAGTGAGACTGAGATTTTGTAAGAGGGAGGATGACTGGAGACGGAGGATGCCAAAGGATGGAAGAAAGGAAGGCAGGCGGCGGCGGAGGGAAAGGGCAAGAGAGACCGGCCGGGGAGAAGAAAGGCTGCCGCTGCCGCCGGGGTTCAGGCACCGGACCGAGTGAGAAAAGGGTGAGGCGCGGAAAAAACTGAAATGCAACAACGACTAGGCAGCTTATTAGGTTTTCTGTCTCAAAGGTAAAACAAGAATGAAGTGTCATTTTGGCCCTCGAACTTTGCCACTTTCTCTATCTTGGCTCCTGGACTTGGAACTTTTCTATACAAGCCCTTGAACTTGTCCGGTTTTTTACCTTTTTTTGTTCGAGCCTTGCCGTCGTTACAATCTGTTAAACGTTTCTACACACTTTTTTTTCTTCTTCCAAAAGATCCCTCATATTACCGAGAAAACAGCCATATACAAAAGGGTCACGTAGCTGAAAACAGCCAAGAAACGAAATGCTTTCAATTCCTCGGATAAGTAAGGCTCAAATATCTCGATTACGGCTACAATGATTGAATCCATGTGGTTTGCGGAAAAAAAATACTACTATCATATGGAAGGTCCAAAGCACAAGCTCACTCTGAAATTCATTCCATCCCCTTGATGATGCGGCGTCTACACACATTTGCCAGAACACCAAACACATTGCTAGTTTCCATTTCCAAGCTACAGACCATACAGACTAATTTGGTGACAGACCTCTTTCCTTCAAGGATGCATCTCAAATTGCAGAAAGACTTGCCCACTTCCCAAGTTCGTAAGGATCAGCATAGTAATATAGCTTAACCCTATTTGACAATGACAAGCCTCCTGCCACAGGTAGAGTCCTCGTTCCAGAGTCGTCAGATTCTGCTGGGTCGTCGGTGAATGCACCGATATCTCCCAGGAGACGGAATGTCACCCTCCGGCTTTGTACCTGCCTTTGGAAATCAAAGTACATTGCAGTTCCAGCTTTGGCCTCTGGCAGTCTGTATTCTCCAATGGTTATCAACTTGTTTGGTTCCTGCATAAATGTAGTGGCTTTTTAGCTGACTTCTCACATTTGTTTCAGCAATTAGATGGCATAGAAGTAATGTCACAGCTAATCTGCTACAAGGACTTCTTCCCAACAATGGGTCCCAAGGGAATGACAGCGATTATTGCAAACCTTTGATACAGTCCCTTTTGCTTCATTTTCGCAGCAATGTGAAATTGGTTAAAAGCTCCCAGCATTTACTTTTCCATGTTCCGCTCGGTACTTTACTCTTGAGCTTATGAAGTTTTGTTAAAGGACACAGTTGTCTTACTGATGAAAACACTACTTAAGACATTCCCAACAAAGGATTTCATAACTTTGTATTAGGATTTCATTCCCAACAGCAGCCTACCATTCCCAAAAACTAACAGTACAAATACAACCATATATGTGACATAAAATTGCCATGACCAGTATGCATATTGATTAGTTTAACAGGACAACTATTGTTTCATTCAACATCTACTGCCCATGGTTCCAGTATGCCAACATTGATTTTTTTCTCACACTAACTGCAACCTAATATGTCAGAAACTATCTGGCTATACCTAATTTTGCCAATTTCACTAGCATCATGCATAGAAGAATAACGGTGGTCTGACAAGTTATACCTGGAATGCAGATACTTGAATATACAGTACTGCTGGAGATATGTGTCTGTCTTCCAGAAATGTTGCAGATGTATCCCACGTGTCTACATCTGAAGATGGTGAATGGATGATCCGAGGTTTGATTGCACTGAAAGCATCAAGCCTGAATCCAGCAAGCAAAGGAGTAGTTGGAGGCAAATACTGTTCTAAGGTTAGATCATTGTCAATAAGCCTCTCGACCTCAATCGGCACCTGGTCAACAAAAAAGATGATTAGAGCCAAATAATGTTGAGCTAATTTGGCCGTGCTGACCAAATATGATGCTGTTATGATAAATTAAAATCACTTTCTAGATTTTTCAAAAGCAGACTTACAGTTACAGAAGCGTTTGATCCAGCTTCAACTTTAAAAGAAAGAAAGCACTTTAAAAAGGTCGACTAAACCTAGAATAATGAAATATTACTTCTTCAAAAGATATTCATGACGGGCCCGCAAAAAGTTAAAAGTAACCTCACTAAAAAAATTCCCAACTTCGCTCATTTGAAATAGGAAGAGTCAACTTACCCACACATTACTTCATCACTTGATCACTACACAAACTATCTACCAAGTACCATCTCATCAATTGCTATTTTATTAGTAAAAAATTTCCATATCCCATTAACTCTGCTTTTTGCTAAACCATGAACACAATTTCTCTACTTATTTTTTAGCAAAAGCGGAAACAAACACATTCTAAATCACATTTCAGCGGACAGGAACGGAATCGATTTGCACCTTGAATCTGTTGAGTTGTGGAGGTCTATCGAGCCAACCACTCATATTGATGGTGTCAGTACTTTGCCGTGCAAGTTCTGCCCCTTCTCTCACTGTCTTTCCAAGAACCAGGATTCTCCTAGCATGAAGGCAGGGGAGATTTTCATGTGCTCCACCAAAAGAAGCACGTCTATCCACTTCAGCAAAGGGGTTCTCATCAAAGGATAGCAGATTAAAGTCTTTCTGAATATTGACTGAACTTGATCCAGCTCGTGGAAGACGTAGCACTATCCAGATGATACGGCATCTGACGGTATTCTTAAATGAAAATTTTACATGCCTGGGTACTTCACCCTCACCCTCACCCTCTACTCTTTCTGGTCCATAAATTTCTGGCGAAGACTTGGCCAACGACTGCATGTCCCATTTCCCTACACATGACCTTTCTTCATTCTCGAGTTTATTGCCAGCCCATACTTGAACCTATTATCACAAGTGCCCATAAAATGACTGTCAGCTGCCATGTTCATAAGGAAAGACACATACATACTGATGAGATACTGCATGCCCAGCACCAGAGACTTCACAGATAAGAAATGAGAGACAGAAAAGCAATACGAAAATATCAATGTCACTTGAAAAAGACATCATACTGCAGCAACCCCTCAACTGGCTGAGAAAACAATCCCGAACACTTCGTGGCTGTACGCAACCTTGCAAACTGAAAGAGAATCTGACCCCTAATACCTTAGATCATGCAAATCAACCGGAGATTACTTTAAACCATGACCTAACAGCACAAGAAAGAAAAAATTTACCACACTCAAACCTTCAGAAAATCACAAGAAAAAATATGCAGATCAATGACTGGTTCATCAGATATTACAGCCATGTGATGTGAAAGGGAATTCCCTGCTTGAATAAAAACATCTCAGAAACACTATGCACACACAATCAAACATCAACTGCAGAAATGTAGCTGCAACCTCGTCTATATTAAATACTCTACCCATGATATAGTAAAGACGTGTAGAAGTATAACAAATTAGGTGATCATACAGTGGGAGTATCAGCTGCAGAATAGCCACAGGGACTGATGAGCAAGATAACTCCACTGACATCAGAGAGGCTTCCAAGAACAATAACAAGTTCAGCAGAAGTGGTTGTTGGAGGAGCCTTCCAATATGAGTTAAGTGATCCAGAGTTCAATGGAGCAAGTAATGACAAAAATGGAGCTGAATCCTTAGCTGTTTCGACCTGTAATTGGATAATATATTTTCAATCAATAAAAAAGGGGACAGAGGTCTATCATAAAACCATCGATAACATTCTAATAGCAAAAGTACAACAAATAGCTCTATGAAGGAAAGGTAAAAGTACAACAAATCATAATTCTCATTATCGCCGACCTCTAGCAGCCAACAAACTAGAGCATTGACAATTTTGTGTAGCGAACAGCCACACCTCATCCATTCATTCCAACAAACACTAATATTCAGTGAAGCTCGATTTATATCCTCCTTGCCTCATGGTTAATTGCAGCAAAACAGTAATATAACCATGACTTGGTTTCAATCTTCAATTCAAATACCCATCATGGTTGAACTTCTAAATTCTGACTTTAAGCCATTCATTGGACGGGCAAAACTTTGAAGGAGAGAAGAACCAAAATGTTGTAATCCAAGGAAACAAATAATTATGCGCATCTCCATATGAAACTAATTTGTTATTGTTCTTTACATATTCAAAGAAGGTATATGTAACAAACGATAGTTGTTACCTTCCAAGGGCATTATCAAATTCACAGCACACGAAAGTCCAAACAATTATAGGATCTTCATAGGCATTATAACATCAATGTTAATCAGGCTTATCCTAAAGTGAGAAATAATGTAATCAAACAATTAAAGAAGTTGAGAGTTTCAACCATACCGAGTACAAGAAGCTAGCAAATGGGAATTCAGCAACTGATTCCTCTTCGTATAATAACTTTTGTATGGACCTAGCTGGACTAGAAATGTGAGTTCCGTAAGAAGATCCTATAACCTGGTCCATAGCTTGACAAGCTGCATTTTCTGCCCTGTTCTTCCTTCTCGAGCTAATTAACACTCTTGCATAATCCAAGAGTAAAGCATGGAGCACTATCTCATGACAACATCGTTTACAAATGACGCCATCTGGTGGCACTACACGATTAGCAGAACTATCAGCTTGGCTCCCATAGCTTGTTCCACTCGCAAGTCCATTGTAGATGGCATCCATTGAGTTGTAGCTTGCCAGCAAAAGAGCTCCTTTTCCAGCACAACAAACTTTACATGCCTTCCTTCGACACTGAGAGCACTTAAATATTGATTGCCCATTTCCTGTTGATGACAATGCAGGAGAAAGAGGATGAGAAGTTCCTTTTTCTGCATGAACTTCACACTGGCCACCAGAACAACACTCCCCGATTCCAGAGATATTCCAGAAATCTATAACCTCATCATCAATGCTCCCAAGGCCGATAGCAGCATTAATTTTGTCTTCATGAGAAACTTGAGCAAGGAATGCAAGGGTGGTTGCAACTCTGCATACTCTCCCAATATATAAAACATCAATTAAAGCATTTGGGTTTATTGAAGCAGGATCTATTCCAATGGACAAGAGAGCTCTATCCCTTTCTGCAGCTGAAAGACTCAGTCGAAGCCGTTCAATTTCAAGTTTTATAGCTTCCACAAAGTCCAACTTTCGGCCCTGAGAAAGATTTAAAAAAAAAATTGAAGACAAGCATTAGGTAAAAACACCAAAGTTCATTAGGTCATGCGGACCTAGTTTTAAGTAGCTTAACTACATTTTGATTTACATGATGACTAAAAAATTCTCAAACTGAAGAGCTACATTCATTTACATTCACGGAATGTCACCAAGCATTCACTCCGGCTCTTTTTACAACATATTTGCCACTTTTTTTTTTTTTTTTTGCTTGACTTTTTAAATTTTATGAGCTTAAAAGAGATGAAACAAACATAGCCTTATACAAAAAGCAAACAACCCCTCTTACCACACGAACATAGCATCAAAGAAGACTGAAGGAAATGAAAAACAAATGAAAGTATAAAAAAGAAGTGCCCTACCATTTGCTCCCCTTCAAGGACCTTCAGACAGTTTATGTATTTTTCTGTACCAACATCTACAGATTTTCCACCTTGCGACGAGGAGAAGTCATGGTCAGTCTTAACAGCATGTTCTTCAGTAGCAGCATCACCCAAAAAGTCGAGCAAATCAACTCCGCCAGTCCCATGATTTTGTGCCAAAGGGTGAGAAAATGAAGGTGCATCTTCTCCGGACAACAGATCAAGCCAATTTCCAGAAGCAGTTTGCTCCGTTGATGGCATAACAGTTAAATCGTATGAAGTATCCCCAGAGAGTGGATTGGTGCTAGGATCAGACAGAAATGGGTTGATTTCCTTCTGCACTTGTTTGGGAAGTTGAAGTATCCTTACACCAGGGCCCTCATTATTAAATATACTCCTCCAGGGAAGAGAAACTCCAAGGATCTCTATCTGTAACAAAATGCTTTAACTGTTTTAGCGCAGAGGCAACAACATACAATATTTCCCCATGCTGAGGCAACAACATTATAAACAGAGTAGAACACATCCGTGTACGAGGTGATGAATTCATTAATTACTTACAACTCAAGACCAGATGACTACACAAAAACATTGCATACTGATGATTTAAGACATGCTTGGCTTTGGTTGCGCTGCTGGCTATAAGATTCGCAATCTGACGATTTGAACAAATAAATGTCTGATCCTCTCAAAAAGAGCCTTTTTTAGAGAATTGAACTTTGGTCCTTAAACAAGTCATAAAATCCATGTCCACGCAAACCAAAAGAGCAAGTGAATAAACTTTGAAGGAACAGTACCATACCTCACCAAGAGTCATGGGACCTTTTCCAGATATAGCTGGATAAAAGGTCACTGCGACAACATGAGTAAGAAAGTCCACTTCCCCCTCTAATTCTTCAAAGTCATACAATAATGAAAGGTTCGACGAGTCTTGAGCGTGAAGACGTGCACCAGCTCCTGTTATAGCCATATCCTCAGAACTAATTGGCCCTGGTAAAGGTATCAAGAGGTTCGTGCCATTTGCACATTGAGGTAAGGAAGCACCCTGCATAATTTTCAACACAAGGAAATAAATATATTAAACTCAAGGTGTAGATAAATGTAATTTTTTAGCTCGTTGTTCCTTCAGGTGATTGGAATACAATTTCCCAGTATGAAATCACGAGGTTTGTGCCATTTGCACATTGAGGTGCGGAAACACCATGCATATTTTTCAATTGGAGAACAATTTTCCAGTACAGAATTTTGCTGTTGCATGAGATGGGGAATTAAAGAATAACAGTACCCCACAGAACAAAATGCAAGCACATTTTCATGATATTCAAGACTTAAGAGACTAAACACTCAACAGACAATGTATCAACCTTTTAGACTTTCACACAGTTCGATAGGTTCCAGTGAGCAAGAGGAACAGCCATCCAAACATATATCTGGAGACAAATCTTTTTCAGCATCCCGTTCAATTTATAAAGTACATTCTTATCTGGAAACTCGGCATCGGAGTGTTTTGTTTAAAACCGGTTAATATTTCATACGAACCGCACAATAATTTTATAATTTCATACGAAATGCAAAAAATATGTGCTAACTGCTAAATTACTTCAGACTAAAAGGATTAGTTTGCCTTAACATAATTCAAGTCATATAAATATGAAATTATAAACCAGAAAATAGGTACGCAGGAGCTGAAAGTATATATCAAACAGGGAATTATTCTGTTAACTACTAAAAAGTGATCGTTTTCCATTGTTAATGAGCCTAGCCCGAACTAAAGACTGTAAGAGAAAAGAGATATAAATTATTCACATTCCAAGTTCTATATTTCATATAACCTAATATTGGTTCTCCAACATCATACAAAAATTATTAGAACTTAAGTTCCTGAACAATATTTTCTTGCATGACCTCTACGTCAATCATCTACCTCCCGCCCCAGGCACACATTCTCCCTTCTGTTCCTCTCCAAAATCCCAAAACAGAGAAACCACCTTTCTTGTTGACAAGACTAGTTTGATTCCAAGTTTGTAGACAGAAACCATTTTTCATCAACTGGAAGGATGAAAAGAGAACTACTAACCTCCACAACCAACTTAAGCCCTTCTAGAGAACGCCCCGTCCTGACATCGACTGTTGACGGGCAAGTTGAGTCATCTGCACCATGGGATACCGTTAAAAGAAGCTGGCAGACATGACAAGGCTCCCCAAGATAGATAAAGAGCTCAACCACATCTGCATCTTGCTGAGTCACCTGTTAAACAGAGCAGGATTCATGCATATTCTGAAAAAGGAAAATCAACGGAAGCACGAAAGAAGAACAAAATTCTACGTTCAATACATGCTGGAAAACCAGACAAGGGGAACTATTTCTTTTGGCCCTCAAAGCTGGGCCTTGAAAACATAAGGAAGAGAGTATATTCAAAGTACCCATGTAATATTTTTCCTCTTGAAGCTCAAGAGAACAGATGCATCAGTAGAACTCGGAGAGATGTTTGTCACAGACTTGAGAGAGAAACCAGTGGGTCTAGAAGGCACCTGTATTTACCAGCAAGAAACATATATGGCTAGTTAGTTCTGTTAACCCATAATCACAGTGACCATTCCATCATTTTATTCCACAATAAACGACTTGCATTTTCCCCTTTTATCAGACAAATTAAGTATGTGTAAGCATAATTTAAACTCTTATGAAGTTAAGACATTTACATGGAGAAGCTCTAGAGTAAGGCAATAACAAAAATGATCATTTACTAGACGGTGAGGGCAAATAGATCAAGGCTGTCGCAAAAATTCCTGACAATAGTGTTGGTTATGTACAAATTTCTTAAAATCGTCTCTAGAATACCATCATTGCTTGCTAATCAAGCCCAACCAAGCTTTATACAGGAAATTTAAGAATACAACCAAGAGCTCAGGTTGCAAGAAGTAACTGCACTTGCACTCATAACTAACAAGAAGCAAAAGGCAAGCAAGTAATTCTCGGTTTCTTCGATGTCACAGGAGCTCAAAAACTGAAACAGAGAGGAACTTTGGCATTTTCAAGTAACTTTAAGCAGAAAATGCTCTCTATTCCAAGAACGAAGGAACAAGTGACTCAAGCAACCCTTAAAGGGAAAGTCCCAAACATGTTCATTCAAGCAAGTTATCCATGTTCCTTTTACACACGAAGGCGGCACAGAGTCGGTGAAATTGGATTTCTCTACCCCAACTAACCATGCCTTATGAATCACATCCGGCAACAAGGAAAGAAGCGTACCCAAATAATGTTCGTTACTAACTAAATTAACCGATCAATCAAAGCCATATATCCTGATATTGACCAGAGTTCTCATCCAAAAACAGTTCACATGGTACCAGAAAATATACCCTCAAGAGCATTTGGATGAGGAACTCATTCTCATCATGGAGATTGAGGTTTGATCTAGTAGATTCAGTCTCTATGAGATTGTTTTCACTATGAAAATTATAGGGAAGAGAGGGTCAGGGATAAGTGAGACGGCATGGGTCAGGAAGAGGGAAATATTAGACACATAGCCAACCAGGATTATACAACAGTTAGGTGCAGAATGAAACAGGACATACATTTAAAGCCTGGACTGGAATTGATGGTAGATGCTTGAAAAGCCTGATTCCAAGAAACATTTCCAGTTGCTTCTGACGAGAACTGTCAACCACTGCATTTTTGTATCTTCTCTGCAAAGTAATTTTCATATTCTGAGCTGCGGAGAGCTGTTTAAATTTTGATGTTTCTTCAGTAAATATGCTTAATATTTGGCTATGCATAGCCTTAGAGCCAGTATAAAGTGTCGCGTGTATATCTCCAGCAAGAAGGAAAAGATCAGCCAGCAACGATACAGGAGACAAAATTGTTGACCTCTTGAACTCCTCAAAAGACATTTCAAATCTCTTCCAAGGTTTATCTGGGCAAGGATGATTCCAGGTTGTAGTCCTAGTATTGTGATCAATGTAATAGGTTTTCCCTGTCACTGCATCAGATCGTTTCTCCCAGCCCAGGGGCAAGGGAGCTGTGTAACCACCATAGTTACTGGAAGAAAGATGGCCATATGCTAGGTCACTATCTAGAGATATGGTCAGCCTTCTACATTGCTCCACAAAAACTTGGAGGGCACCAAAGTAACTAGCAGCATTTGTTCTATCCAATGAATCAGCGCAGTTGAAACGTATTGTTCCATTTTGATGTGCTCTTACGCAGAACGCTCCCACATAATTATCATTGCAGATGACTTCACCTCTGCACTCATTGAGTCGTTGTCTTGAAGGTAAATAATCACCTTCAGAAATGCCAATAGCGGTAGTGGGTGCTTCAAGAAGTTTCCAAAGTTCTTCCACAGTTCTCTGTTCACCTTTCAACTTAGTACTAGCATGCCAGTCATAATTTATCAGATGTATTCTGGCATGGGGAAGTTTTCGGGTAGCCCTGATGTAGTTTAGAGATTCCTCAAAATGTTGAACTAAGATGGATTCTGATTTCCCTTCCCCGTTCCTAAGCAAATTGATACATACAATCGGAACGAAAGCTTTTTTCTTCTGGCTGTCACCAAGAGCTATGTCTAAGTTTCTAGCATCATAACGCCTGCTCAACCTGTTGTAGTAATCCAGGCTTCCTTTATAAGGAGCCCTATCTGAAACATAAATTTCTGCCTCTGCAGCAGTGATCTTTAACTCTGCACCCCACCATATTGGAATAGTACCACGTCGCCAGATATATGTATTAAAGGGAACACTTTGACCACTCTTTTTGGGCACCCAAACAAGTTGTTCGCACTCCACCTCGTTTCCTGTTTATGAGCACTCAAAAGTCAGCTGGACCCAAAGAATCAAGTGATAAAAATAATGGGCAGTATTAGACGAATAGTTATAAATAAACAAGTCACACATATACACTTCTGAAGAGCAAATGAGCTTTGCAGTACCAACTTTAAATTATTGGGAAGGTTGGACGTTGTGGTGCAAGTATCGAACAACATACTTCAAAAGTGCATAACAAAACTATGAATCAGATTCCAGTTCACTTCAATTCAACACAAAGTTGATCCCACAATGGCGTTCCATGAAGAGATACTATGTCAACGAGAGAGTTTTATACAACAATATCCCTCCAGCTCAGACATAACCCAGGAGAGTATGAAACTAAAGCACACACTACGATTCAGAAGAGGGAGCTGGCTCTTCGCACCTGTGCTGAAACAAGAGTTTAACCCCCGAGCCAAGTATCGAGTCCCAGGATGTAGCCTACTACGACGAGCGGTCAGAGCAACAATCCCTTCTAACTGACCCAAGCTTCCAAAGTTTCGACATTCTGCAAAGCCCTAGACATTAATACCAAGCAAAATATTAACATGTAAATTTTACCTCAAGCACAGATTATTCTCTTATTCGAAATAAATTGACCATAGATCTACTCCTTTTGAGTAAGCAAGGAAATATATCTCATACGAAATGAAATTACTCCAAACACAAATAAAAAGAGCACTATAAGGCTCTTTGTTTTCTATGCTGTCAGTGGAAACATGCAGACAAAATTCGAGATTAGCTTTATACCTGCATCTATAACCTGTACCATGGAGAGAGAAATTTGCCGGACCTCCTTAGAGGGATTGCGGATGAGAAAATAGAGTAATTTCAGTTCGTGTGAGTGTGAACATGCCAGTGTGATTAAGAATAGCCCTTTAATTGAAAACCTCCAGTATGGATAGCATAGCATAGCAAGATTCTAAATCATCCCGTTAGGCTTCAATAATGAAGGTGTGCTGGTAAAATCATGAATGCTAATTAATATGTACCGAAGATGTGGATGTAGGTACTGAATGCAACATCCATGAGAGATCCATTAAAGGGGATAAGGGACAGAGATATTAGAGAATGCTAACGCAACTATGCTTTGAGAAAAGGAAAAGACATAAATGAGGAAGTCTAATGCTTAAGAGGCAAGAAGATCTCATGAGCTTCTTCCTTACAGCATTCGCCTATCCAAATCTTGGTAGCTGTAGCTTTTCTGAAGCAAAAGGATAAGCCATACAGCCAGAGACAAGATTCTGAAGTTCTTAATAGCACAAACTGGCAATTATAGTACATACAAACATGTTAAAGTTCAAGAAAAACCTGCAGTAGAATGACACAATGCTGCGGAAGACCAATGTTTTTGAAAGGCATTGACAGCCATCCATTCCATACGAATTCATCATCAGGTATTTCTAAGGACATACGACTTGGAAAAGGTCGAGTTATGTCTGCTGTCTCACAGAAGTAGTGTTTCCCATCAATGTCAAGCTCAGTTAACTCTAGAACATTCTTCAGCTCGCCTTTACCCTGCTGTTGAGGGTTCTGAAGTAATATTTTGATCCACTGACTCTCTGTCACAGTGTATACACACCCCCCACCAGGCGAATTTGGAATGCTGGATGTTAACTTTGTAGCTACAAGAAGCAAACCGTAGCTTCCAAGGGCCGCATAACCCAGAATTGCCCTTGCGTGGATTGTGCTCCTACATTGCCATTTTGATGAATTTGTAATGTGATCAAAAGCTTCATTTTCGGACCTAAAAACATCAACACTTGGCTTCCCAGTGTACCGAAGGGCACCGCTTGTTGGATCAATATATATCACCTGGGTGTCAGCCCTAGAAGACAAGCTGACAATAATATATACTTCACTGGTCTCTAGTGTAACAACAACAACTGATGTGTTTCTTGAAGCACCTACTACAAGAAAACATGAGAGAAAAGATTAGGAGCTGGTCAAGCAAGCAGTTCTTCTGATAAATGAAGTATTAACTGCCAGACCGGTGTCACGTAAAGTCATCTAGCTAGTTAACTAAAAACAAAGAGAGACGTCTAGGAACGACAAGAAGAAGAAAGAGGCACGACCATATGAGTTAGAAAATTATATAAAATTCGTCTCCAAAGCTGACCAAATACAAGAATCTTCGGAAACTAGTTTAAGCAGTAACCACAACCAAACTTAGCTAATCACCCTATAGAATGTTACTTCGGCTATGTATTTATTTCACATTCCACCCGTGTACACAGCTAAGCATTGCAAACCCAGACGGTCGATATGAAGTGACTTGTATTGACCAAAGTGAATGAGGGGTGAATAAAGGTTTGTCAATCGATCCCTCCATCACGCTATTGGCTTGCAAGTCTATCATACTGGATCAGCATCGAAGTGCTGCAGCAGGGCGTCACTATAAGTTAACTGAATTGAGAATCTGTATACAACTGCAACAAATCGTCAATCTATGAATGCAGATACTACGCTGCATTTGCTACCAGTCGTGCTTCACACCAGTTATATGTCCCACATTCAGGTTATATGTTCAAGAAGATGGCACTCGAAAAAACTCAAACTTTAGCATTGGCAGCAGAAATTGAAGCTCGCTGTTCTAAAGAAACCCAAGCAAAGAAAAGCTTAAAAGTTGAGGCAAGTTGAGGAAGAAGATCGAACCACGATTAAGAGGCTTCGGGGAGTTCTCATTGTGATCCATGTATCAGCATGAGATCAATTCACCCAGCGGATTGCTGATAATTCCGCCCAATGAATGTATCGCTTCTCCAATTTCAGTATCGCCGCTGCATCTTTGCTCCCGAATATGGCAATAGTAGCAGCAGCAGAAACGCCCCCAAAGATTCAATCAAATGATGCCGGAGATCGCTTTTGACTATTCATCCACAATTCGAACATTGACGGATCGGAGTTAGGGTTCGTGTTTGGATGGGGAAAAAGGAACCGGAAAGAAAGGAATTCGCCCCTTGGACGGAAGACAGGAGAAGAACGAACTTTGAATGTTATCGTCTCATTTGAGGAAAATTAGAAGGAATTTTTAGCTGTTTACTGATGATGATAGGAGAGCCAATTAGAGCTAATTATCAAGGCGCAGAACGTTTACTTGAAAATTTAAGTAGCAGAAAAATCATGAAAAATTGAAAAGTAAAAATGGTAAAAAGAACTTCAAACTTGCCTAATAAACTAGTTTTGTGTCGATCTATTGAATGAGTGAGTTTCGTGTTTTATCTAATCAGTTAAATAATTAATCGATTAATTCATTTAAATTAGTTTTAAATCACTTATATTTCGCGGTTTAATTTCAAAATCATATTTATGGTCTTCAATATAGATTTATGAGATCGTATCTAAATAATTGTTGATTTCTCAACTAAGCAGCCGACATTCAATCAAACTTTAATTTAAATAATAAATCATTTTAAATTAAAATTACTTTTCTAAATGATGAATATTGGCTTGGGGTCAAGTCTATCATATGCACATTTTACAAATTTTATCGATATATATGTTACACGCATAATAGTTCAATTCTCTTTAGTTTTACTCATCTCCTCAAAAAGGATTAGAAAGTTTCGATTTACAAATTTATATCCATATTTATCATTAAAGCACTCAAATTTATAAACTTATGCATGATACATGAATGAAAGTTGATTTTCAATATCTAACTTTTGCATCTTATATACCAAATAAAAAGGGACAACTAATTAGTAATAAAGATTAATGATAAATAGGGATAACAATTATCAAAGAAAATGGTAAAATATTATTTACATTATCTCATCTTTAGTGACTGCCATAAAAGTTAAAAAGAGTAAGACACCATGAGGGGAGAAATTGTAGGTGGAAGTTTTAAGAGAGAGAAAAAATAAACAAAAGGACCCAATTAGGGAAAAATATAATTTCAAAAGGTTGAGTATCCTTCTAAATTAGTAAGACTGTATCAATATAGACATTTTTACTTTGTTGCATGTGGATACGTATAGTATTTGCATTCATTTTTTTCATTACTCCGTCATCCAATAGCGTAGAGAACACTTACAGATTTTGTGACTTCGATACAATTAATTAATAATATATATTTTGCATTACAATATCTAATAGACATTACACAACATTGTAAGTTATAACCAATAACCGTAGTAAAAAAACATTCTTTACTCTTCTACTTTCAAAGTCAATGATTAGTGTGTGCAGGAATTAGGGAATATGACGAATATTTTATGGTATAAGCATGAAACAAAAATTTTGACACGTGAAAATAAGGTGCGGGTCATTTAGGTGACCCGCAATCCACCCACAACCCATAGGAGATCAATCCACAATTCACCCACAACAAACCACAACTTCTTAGCTAGGCTGAAAGTTTGGTATCGCTATTTGGGATAATGTCAAACACTGTACCAAATTTTTTATATTTTGTTTTATTGAATACACATATATTTTATGAGATTGAGATTGAATTTCAATGATAGCGATTACGGGATTAGGTGGGTATTAGTACCAAAATACTGATCATATATCCAAATATAAGTTAGTGTGTATTTTATCCTTCCCAACTAGACTCCATCAATTGCCAAGATGGTCACTTAATTGTACGTAGTTTATTCCTTCACTATTCAAAAACTTATATCAAACTCATTTTGTTACTTGTAGTATGTCTATTGGTTGTTTATTCGTCTATGTTTTAGTTTATTACTTTATTTTGTTAGTGTGCTTCTTATACACCATATTTTTTCTAGTTTGTTATTATTATACTAGATATCTTTTCCCATTTGTTTTGCATGAGTGATGCACCATTGTTTGATTTTATATAATTTGAAAATGGTTTGTGGAGTCGCTCTGGCAGAAGAGAAGTATTTGCGCTTGTATATTTGATTCGTGATTTTGAAGAGAATAAATTTGGTATTCGGTATATACTAATACCGAACAAATTATTAGGGATTGAGATTGGGATTCCAAATTCATTTTGGAATTGTGATTGAGTTTAGAGCACTATTTGGTATTTGGGAATTCGGTATTTGGTACTGTGATACCGATACTGATACCGTATCGATGTCCATCCCTACTCTTCAGGGCACACCAAAACCATGTATCCTGTATAATTATGGGGAGGTCTCCAAAAGAGAGAATCGTTAGATAAAACCAAATACGACCATCCCCACACTTTAATTCCAACCATTATTCGATCTATACTTCTCCCATTATTTTTTTTCGGGGACTTTAATTGTATCCTTGACAGTTCTGAAAAATCAGGAGGCAGATGCCCTGCCCTTTCCGCCTTGGATCAATTAAGAAATTTTTGCCTACATTCAGGTCTGCAAGACCTAGGTTTTAGTGGCCCTAACTTCACCTGGACAAATCGCAGATCGGCTTTGGATCATATTATGGCTAGACTGGACAGAGTTTTAGTCGCCTCTTTGGCTTTAAACCTTTGGCCTCTCGCCAAGGTAACTCACCTATCATATCTAGGTTCGGATCACCGAAAGATTGTGTTGCAACTCATGCCGCCTCATAATTTGGGTCAGCATCGTTTCCACTTCGATAGCCGCTGGGCAAAAAACTCGGAAGCAAGACAAGCTTTTGCTGACAAATGGGGTAGTCAAACCTCTGGTACAAGGCAATTCAAATTTTTCAATGACCTCAAGTCTTCGAGGCATGATCTTGTTGAATGGATGAAAAAGGGTACTTCTAACTCGGCTAGGAAAATAAAAGAACTTCGTCTAGAAATTGATACAGCCAGAAATGCCCCATCTGTTGACTGGGAGGTGATTAAGGGGCTTGAAAAAGCGTTATCATCTTCTTATCTACAAGAAGAGATTTATTGGAAACAAAAATCTAGAGTTAAGTACCTCCAGGAAGGGGAGTCTAATACTCATTTCTTTCATACCATTACAAATCAGAAGAGAAGGATGCGCACAATTCTTTACCTCAAGGATGATAATGGCTTAGTTCATTTAGAGGAAGGAGCTAAAGCCAATGTGGCAGTTACATACTTTATGGGACTCTTCCTATCTAATCAACCTTTAGTCCATGATTTCATATTGAGCTTGGGTCTCCAGAAGAAAGTGAATGATTATATTAATACTTGCCTTTCTGCAACAGTTACAAGAAAAGAGATAAAAGATGCTACTTTCTCGATCGGCTCTTATCAATCCCCAGGGATAGATGGGTTTACTGGTATCTTCTTTCAAGCCTTTTGGGATGTGGTTGGGGAATCCCTATGTGATGCCGCCATCTCCTTCTTTCATACGGGAAGATTGTTGCATAACTTTAATCATACGCTGATCACACTTATACCCAAGACTCCAAATGCCGAAACCATGAAACAAATGAGACCTATAGGACTCTGCCAAGTATTCTACAAGATCATTGCTAAAATTCTAGCAGATAGGCTGAGTTGTTTCCTTCCTCTCATTGTGGGCCCTAACCAAAACGGCTTTGTGAAAGATAGATCTATCACAGACAATATCTTAATCGGACAAGAGGTGATGCAATTTCTCAAAACTAAAACACAAGGCAAGGAAAAATGGATGGCTTTAAAGCTAGACATGGAAAAGGCTTATGACAGAGTTGAATGGCCTCTCTTGTTTGAGTTACTTAAAGGCCTAGGATTTGGAGATAAATGGCTCAAATGGCTAAGGTCATGTGTGACAACTGTATCATTCTCTATTGTCCTAAACGGGTCTATCCATGGTTACTTCCATCCTCAAAGAGGCTTACGCCAAGGGGACCCTCTCTCCCCCCTCTTATTCGCTCTATACACAGAAGCTTTCTCATCCCTTATAGAGAATTCTATTAGAAACTCTAGCCTTCACGGGTTACGTATTCACAGACAAGCTCCACTGATCTCCCACTTATTCTTTGCGGATGATTCCTACCTATTCCTCCGTGCCTCCTCTACTGAGTGTGCCCGTCTAATTGAAATACTTCATGAATATGAAGTGGTGAGTGGGCAACGAGTTAATCTCCAGAAATCAGCTGTTACATTTAGTGCAAATGTCTTAGACTCGGAAGCTACTCGCCTAGCTGGTTTACTTGGTGTGTCAACAATTGGAGTTCATGATAGATACCTTGGACTTCCATCTCAGGTTCATAGATCTAAAATCCAAACTTTTCGGTATATTGAGGACTCTTTAGCAACCATAATTCGCCATTGGAAATCAAAAAACATGTCTTTGGCTGCCAAAGAAGTAGTCATTAAAGCAGTTGGGACAACAACTCCTATCTTTGCGATGTCCTGCTTTAGACTCACTTCTGACTAGTGTAGAAGGATGAACGGGCAACTCTCTACTTTTTGGTGGGCAGGCCATGACAAAGAAAAAGGTATACATTGGTTATCATGGTCTGAATGTTGTTTCAGCAAATTTGAAGGAGGATTGGGTTTTAGAGACTTTGATAGGTTCAATGTAGCAATGCTAGCCAAGCAAGCTTGGAGACTTATCTGCGAACCGGAGAGTATTCTTGCCAGAATGTATAAGGCAAGATACCATTTCACCGATCATTTCCTCCTAGCCCGTCAGGGGGCTCGCCCCTCTTGGGCTTGGCAAGGTATTTTGCAGGGTAGAGATCTGTTGAGTAAAGGTCTTCGTTGGCAAGTAGGATCAGGTTCTAGGATAAACATCTTACTCGACCTTTGGCTACCAACAAACCCTCCTTCTAGCCCTGTGTTGTTAATTGGCGCCTCACTAGATCATCCTATGGTCTCATTTATTCTGGATTCAAATGCTATGGAGTGGAAACTAGACTTGCTTAAAACCTTATTTCATCCTGTCACGATCGAAAAAATATTATCCATCCCTCTCCCATCTTCCCCACAAGAAGATAAATTGATTTGGCACTATGACAAGTCTGGTCACTATACAGTTAAATCGGGGTACCACCTTCTTTCAACTAGTTTAACTTCACCCAAGAACACCCTTCCAGAATTTTTGAACACCAAGTTTTGGAAATTCATGTGGAATATTCCAATACCTCCTAAACTCAAATTCTTTCTTTGGAGATTGGTGCTGGATTTTTACCAGTTAAAGGAACCCTCCATTACAAGAAAATTACCTCATCCAGTATTTGTCCCGTTTGCTGTGAGGTAAATGAAGACTTCAAGCACTGCTTTTTTGACTGTAGAATCACTAGAGAACTGTGGACATTATCTGACCTTGACCATATAAGAGATATGATGAGGGCAAGTCCTATGGATCTTCCGTGGAGAAACCTCTTTTTCATGCCCCATATCTCAAAGAATGATGTAGCTTTCATTGTCTTCTTATTCTGGAGAATATGGAAAGGCCGATGCAAGGCTACTCATGGACACGTTTTATACAAGTCACATGTTCTATACAGGTAACTATTAGCGCATGTGGAGGAATGGAGAACGGCAGAGGCACAGAAGGTTCAGAGATCCGAAGAAGCCCGAAGGTCAATACCCCACTCTTCCACAGGCCAAGGTCCTCCTTCAAGAAGAACAGATGTTTCCTTCCCTAGTGAAGGTATCCTAGTTCGTTTTGACGGAGCAATAAAAAACCCTGAAGGATGTTCAACTGGCTTCGTCGGCTTTTCAGGTGATGGAATAATCACATTTGCAGTTGGTAAATTCAATCAGGGCATCACAGATGCCTATATATCAGAATTACTTGCTATTCGTGATGCTATGAAATGGTGTCTCACCCACAAATTCTTGACTGTTGCTTTTTGTGGGGACTCTCAATTGGTCATCAAGGATGTGACTTCAAAGAAGGTTTCGCATTCAAGAGCGGGAGCTATTCTAGAGGAAGTGCACTCTCTCTTTCCCTCCTTCCTTTCAGTCTCGTGTCTTTTTGCTCCTCGGAGCTTCAACAGAGCTGCCCACCTCGTGGCAAAACAGGCTCTTTTATCGGGAGTCCGGTTGCATACGGACTACCGTTCTTTTTTGGTGTCTTTCTTGTAATTGTGTTAACCGACCATGCCCTGGGGGCTTATCTTGGATAAAAATAAAAATAAAAATTCCAACCATATAAAAGATATGAAACGAACCGGTGGTGATAACTGATAAGGAGTAAGGACGGCATCCCTAGATCCTTCGAGCAAAATATCCAAAGGCCAGGCCCTAAAATATCTTATCGCATTTAGCTCCACGTTGGCCCAGATAATATCTTCTTTCTTGGAAGTGAAAACCGGCTCCCGAACTTTCCCGACGCTATATCTTTCCCCCTTTCCCCTTATCACTCGAGATATTTTGTTGCTTCCCCATTAGAAAATTGTCGCAAACCGCCATTGCCAACCTTTAAATACCGCCCCCGCCTCTTCCCGCGCCTCCCAGTTCCATGTTTCCCATCTTCCGGAACCTACTGGTAGATCACCGTTGCAGTTCCAATTAGGGCTGAACGAGAACCAGAAATGGAAACCCAATTCGAAGACGCGGCCTCGCCGTCGCCGTCCTATTACAGCATTCTGGGTTTGAGACCAGAGTCGTCGCTGGAAGAAATCAAGCGCGCTTATCGCAAGCTTGCTATGGTGGGCTTTTTGGGTTTGCTCTGTTTTCTGTTACTTGAGGTCCCTGTTTCCAGAATTTCTTGCTAACCGAATTTGGGGGCTTTTCCTTTTTCCCTTGTGGGGGGAATGGTGGAAATGAAGCAGAGATGGCATCCGGATAAGTGGGCTGCGACGTCGTCTGCTCTCTTGGGAGAATCAAAGCGGAGGTTTCAGCAGATTCAAGAAGCTTATTCAGGTAAAGTTTCTTCCTTTGTTCCGGTGGTGAACTCTGCTTCCAGATATTGGTTGTGGGAAGAATGTAACATTTGTCTGGTTGGAGAAGAATTAACGATGTGATTGGTGATGTTGCGGGTGGAATGGTGGAAGCAGTGTTGTCAGACCGAAGAAAAAGAACTCTATACGATGCCGGATTGTATGACAAAGAAGACGATGAACCAGACGAGGTATGCACAGGACAGGTTGAAAAATGTCCTCTTCATTATGTCTGTCACGCTGCTTCGTTTTGTTCACTGCGATTCTCAACTCCTAAAATGTGCTTCGAGCTTGAATTTGTGGTGATCTTTGGCAGGGGCTCTGTGATTTTGTCGAGGAAATGTTGGATCTTATGGCACAGCACAAAGAAGAGGTATATTTGTTTCTGTAAAACTCTTCCTTGATTAATTCGGCATAGTCGTGGGATGGCTATAACTAGTTCCCTGGTCCACTTAGTTGTAAGGATTCCGTACTTAAATTGATGAATGCCTGAGTTGAGCAAGGTTTCCTCGAGGTTAACAGTATTAAAAGATGCATCTTTAAGCGTATGTTATCTAACTGTATCTGGACGAAGTTAGACCATTAATTTCATAAGGCAGAGATGAACATCATGTACAAACTTACTCTTCTCTTTTAACTCCTACCATAGTTTGGAAACTTTGTGAACTATTGAGCTATATAATTTTGTTAACCTGTGAGTTACTTTTCTAGTTGTTAGTGTTGAATAAGTTAACAGAATACCTTGGCAGACTTGCATAAGCCTGTAAAACTATTATCACATCTATCCTTCTTACTTTCGACGTCTAAACATGCTTAAGCGACGATTAGACTCTAAACAAGCTCCAACTCCTGTCTTACATGTAGCTTCTTGAACGTTGATGGGTTGGCCAGACGACGGTTGTTTGTTCGAGGTCGATGAATGTTGTGGGTTGTGATGTTTGTGCAGGACAAGAACTACACGATGGAGGAGTTGCAGAAGATGTTAGCAGACATGGCGCAGGAATTCGAAACCACTTGCGGGTGGGCACTTGGCGACGATGGTAGAAATCGTTACCGAGATGGGAATCAGTCTAAGAGAGCTAGAAGAGATGGCGTGATGATGGTTGTTGGATCAGCCGGAGGTTTGGGCTCACATGGATCAACTGCTGCTACTTTCTGCAACTGATGAGGCAGCCATTACTGACCCAATTGACCACTTGCATTCCGATGTCCCCCTGAAGAACAGAGCAGGGCACCACCAGGTGCACAATGGACTTTGGCGTACTGGATTTTTTTTTGCTGTACTGCCAGTGAGTGTGGGCTTCCCAAAACGAACGAGATTTTGTTTTGGAGAGTGGATGTAGTCGAGCTTCCTGTCAATTAGAAAAGATGTATAATAAGCGTCCATGGAATGTAACTGAAGGCATGGTCAGATTGTTTGTACGTTTTGGTTTTACATCCGTGTTTGTAAAATCGTACCAGTGAACGGATTGGGAAAAGACTCTACTGGAGTCTAGTTAAATTGACTTGAAACAGCAGCAACGTTGTTAATCCCACTAATGAGATGTTTAATGCAAAAACCTTAAATAGAAATTAAAATGAATAGAGGATATGATGGCTATGAAATGGATGTATAATACACTAGAAATGTTAATCTTAATTTGGCCATGTTCTTGATTCTAACGAGTTTAATTGTGATTGTTTTCCATCCCAAAAAAAATAGCAAGCGTACCATATGCATCCAATCAAATTAGTAAGCACCCAAAGAGATGCAACAAATAATCAATATCATCACCCCTCATGGGTTGTTACACGTGGCCCGGACCTGATCGAATCATATGAACGAAATACGATCCAAATCGAAAGGACAGAACATAGGTCATAGATCATATCGATCATATACTATATGGCACATATCAGAGTACGAGTATGCAGTGCGGCATGGTTCGGTCTAGAGTCTAGACTAGGCAGGCTATATTCAACAATACCTAACTCTTCTCCCTACCTTCGATGCTCTCCAGTATTCAAAAAATAAAAATTTCATTGACTAATATGCTAGTGAAACAATATTACAATAAATGAGTGATCTAACTAACCCGCCAAGAAATGTGAATGTAGAAGTGAACTTTTCAATTTTCCGACTCCCTCCCCATTCTTCAATGCTCTATCCGTCGTCACTCAATAAAAATACACAACAATAGTTTCATCTCCCTCTTTCTCTTTGTGCTGCCGCTTATTTTCCTCTCTCAGATAGTCCGAAAGTTTCTCGCGCGATCTCTACCACGAAGAGGTCGAGGGCTTTTTGAGGTTGGGGTTGTCGCTTTGCTCGCTAACATTTCTCTCTTATCTCATCAAGGCAAATCAATTTTGTCTATTATCAACTACAAAGTCCATACATCGTCAATGGATATGATTTTCCATCTTTTTCCTGTCCTTTTGGTGGTTATTTCATGAAAGGGATAACACAGAAGTGAACGCTTGATCGGACTTGTCGTTTGTTCTTCGAAATACATAAATGGAGATTTTGTGTAAAAAAATATTCCGACTTAGGTGGTAGTAGTTCACGGTTTGCCATGAGTTATGTCGACATTATATTAATTATCTAGCTAATCATTATCAATGATTCAATTCCTTTTAAGAGAAATATGGATGATTTAATCTCTAAACCATTAAATTATTTTCAAGAGTTAGGAGATATACATAGATACACCAGCAAGCCATGTGAACAGCTCATAAAAAATCTCTAGTACTTTGCGTCGAAGTTCATGCACATGGCATGCATGAGCCGAAAAACGAATGGCAAAAAATTATTGATGACATATATATATATATATATATATATCAACATGGTTGAACCCTTTATTCTGTGCTAGCTGCTCAAAGTTCCAGGTTCCTTCTAATATGCAATTATGCAGCATATGGTGGCCGGCTAGTTGGGTTTATGTAGGCAAATGTTTTGAAAATGTTGCATCGGGAAAGTTGTCAAGTTGGGTGTTAGAAAGAAAAATTTAAGCTCTAATAATTGATTGTATATAGGTAATTTTTCGAATAGTTGTTTTTTTATAAGATATATTTACTCACATACTCAACGCGTTAAACTTTATATATGGTGAGATATATAATTTAACAGCCATATAAATTAAAATCATAAGATATATGTTGATTAGTCCATAAGTTGGTAATCGAGTTGGCTCTCTAGCTAGACACATGTTGAGACATATCATGAGCTCTCTGAACGAGCCAGCTCGCGAGTTTAGCTCAACAAGCCACCGAGTCGAGCTAGCTTGCGCGAGCTTCACGAGCTAGGACAAAACTTAGCTCATGTTCACGGCTCGTTTAGTAACGAGCCAAGTTTCGAGCGAACTTTTCTCGAGTCGAACACCGAGCTGCTCGTCTCATTTGCGGCCCTGTGCATAAGCACCATAACATTTGAGAAGTCAATTAAGAGAATGAGTCGTCTTTGAAATCATTGAAGCTAAGCTAAGTGGAGATCACCAGGCAGTAGTACAAATGGTTGTTGTGTTCCAAATTCCAACCCGTGTCCCGTCTGATGAAATTCGACCATTTTCAGTCCAGCCATCCAGATGCATGTATACCAATCCAACACGTAAGCCGCCCAGAACGTCGTGCTTTTTTTCACAAAAAAAAAAACCTAATAAAATGTCACAGCTCAGCTTGGGAAGGTTTGTTGTTTCATTGCGTCGTCGTTTCTAATCGTTCTACTAGTAGAACGGGTGTCCATTCGGGTTCGGTTTTTCGGGTTTACCCGAAACTGACCCGATTATATACATTTTCGGAGTTTCGGGTTCGGGTTCGTTTCGGGTTTTTCGGTTTTGGGTTCGGTTTTGCCTATCAGTTTTTCGGGTTTCGTTCTAAAACCTCCAATGAATAGAACTCAACCCGTATTCTTAGGCGTTCGGGTTTTCGGATTTCGGTTTTGCTTTAACCGAACCCGAACCCAATTAGGAATTTTCGGGTAACCGGAACCCACAAGTCATTATCGGATTCGGGTTCGATTTTAGTGGTTTTCGGTTTCAGGTTTTCGGGTTTCGGTTCGGATAACCGAACCCGAACCGAACCGAAACCCCTACTAATAGTAGCAAAACACAACCACCGCCGTGTCGCAGGCGCCTTTCGTTTTTTCTAATCAACACATCCACATGCTCCAACGATTCCCTAATATTTATTACCTAAACACAACGTCAACAAGGACAAACGCTAACATTACCACTAAAAATAATGGAAGCATTTGTTTACCACAATACGGCATGTTGATAGAGTTTGGTGTCATACTATGATGTTCTGAAAATGTATTATGATGGTAGGAATATATCGGTTTTGAATGGTTTTATTAACAGATTGTACTTTAATTAAAAATAAAAAGGAATTAATGTACTTTTTTATGTGGAACCTGATGTGGCGATTGAGGTGGAGTCCATTAACATTAGCATGGCCGATGAATTTTGCAATGTTATGAAAGGTCTATGTATGATATGTTATATTTTTCAAGGTTTGACTGATATTTTGTCAACCTTAAAAGAATTTTAGTAGTATATTATATTTATAAAAAAAAAGAGGAAACAATAAATTTTGAGATATTAGCTTTAAAAGATACTAATTGCAAAATCATGGAAGGTAAATATTAGTTCCCAATATGGGTGAAACTAGGTGGACAATGGATGAGTTGAGTGAGTTTCGGTTTTAAATTGACCCGCTCGTCTGCTAACTAGTTGGTATAATTGTGATTCGCAATCCATTCACAAACTTTTTCGGGGTTGGGTTGGGTGGGTGGCAGATGGGTGCGGTTGGATTGTGAGTTAACTCACAATTGCAATCTCCAACTAGTAATTAGGCAAGCTGACTAACATTTATAATAAATTCCTCTAAAATTAGTAAAGATTATATCAATTTAGACACCTCCCAATTTGTCTCCTATAGATGCATAGTACTTGTATCAAATCTTTCATTATTTCATCAGCCAATTATGTAAAGATAATATAGTGACCAATAGTAGCAGTCCAAAAATATTCTTTATTTTTCATCTGTAGAATTCGATCGTCACTGTGTACTTACTGTCAGTTAGGAAATACGTTAACTATTCGGTAGCATAAACAAGAAGAAGAAGAAATTATTTTCCACGTAAAAATAGGCTGCAGATCATTTGTGTGACCCGTCAACTCGCTCATCCGATAAGTGCAAACATGAGATTTATCAGTCCACAATCAACCCACATCAATCACGCGTTTACTAATTACTGCAGTTTGCAACTGTTTACAGGTGGATCGATATCAAACTGCGAATTAACCCTAGTTAGAAACAAACAGAGTTAGGCCATGGATTAGGCCTGACCTCGATGTTTATGACCACAGTCCCCACAATTTAAGCCCCCACATACCCCAATCCATGCACCTACTAAATGACGTTAACCTCTTAACCTCCCCTTCCTTCCTTCCTTCCCCTGTTTCCTCCCTCCCCAAACATTGTTTTCCATTTTTTCCTTCTTCCCCACCCCACCACCGCCCTCCTCCATCATCAATTCTCCAATCATCTCCCTCCGCCGCTCTATTCCACCTGAGCTAATCAGCGATGGGTCTTCGGTCACCCTCCAATGTTCTCATCTTCCTCCTGGTAGCCGCCGCCGCCGCTCTGTTCACCCATCCAATTCACGCTGCCGATTCAAGGAAGCTCGATGAGACCGCAGACGGTACCCCGGGATCCGAGAAGTGCACGCCGTGCAACCCAAGCCCTCCCCCGCCGTCTCCGCCGCCACCGGCATGTCCACCTCCACCTGCTCTGCCTCCTCCCTCGCCGCCGCCTCCCAAAAACCCGCCGTCCACCTACTGCCCTCCGCCGCCGCCGTCTCCGCCCTCTTCCTCAATTATCTACATAACCGGCCCGCCTGGCAACCTGTACCCCGTCGACAACGATTTCAGCGGATCCGGCCGCCCCACGGCGCCGGCGATGATCGGCTGCGGATTGGTGGCGGCGGCGGTGGGGGTACTGTTCGGCATCTAGAATCCCAGTAGAATTGATTGGTTTCTCTCGACAGAAATTCTCTCCGAATTGGAGGGTAATATTAGGGGAAAACTATTACTCTGCTTTCCCAGTTTTCCCGCCGGCGGTAATTAGTCTTTTGCTCTACTGGATGGAAATACGTAATAACAGTTCCCCCCTGATGTCTCGTTTTACAGTAATAGTTTGACAGTAAAGTTTACATTTTTATGGGTTTTGTAATTTGTAGATGTGTCAAGAACACACAGCACTCTGTTTTACTCTGTTTCTTCTTCTCCTCTTTTTTACCCTCCCATGTTGCATATGTAAATCCCGAAGTGATCTTGAATAATAATATAGAAATTATTGAAAAAGTTTGTTCGATTATGTGCTCCTAATTAGGATTTGGGACTATGCAATGAGATTAATGGTGTTAAAAGTATAGATTATCTGCGCATAGAACCTTCTTCTTCTGCTTCTTTGTTCCCCTTTATTTTCTTTATTATTGGGCGGTAGTCAGTAAACTAATCAGAAAATCTTATCAATCACAGAAGGGGGAGACTGACAAATACGGCTGGATAGTTGAATTCCATTAACGAAAAGTGCAGATGTCTTAGGGTGTTTCTACTATTCACACGTATAAAATCTAAGTGTCGTTTGGATGGGACATTCTCAAAATGAGGTAATTTGGGACAAAAGTCTCATTTTAAAAAATGAGCTAATTGTATGAGTAAATGTTTACATAATTATCTTGTTTGGCTTGTGATTTGGCATGAGACAATTGTGATGAGGCATTTTATGAAAATACATATTTGCTCTCATTCTTTTACCCTTCTCTATCTTGGGAAAGGAAGAATTTAAAAAGAAATTAAATAAAAGGGGTCATATTGGGAAAAATGACCCCACAAAATGGAGCAATGTAGATTACCTCCCTCCCACCCAAGTAATTGACATTGACCCATAATGAAGCAATTTCAATTGCCTCATTCTTACTTTTTGCATCCAAACGGGGTAATTTGACCCAATTGTCTCATTTTGAGTCAATTAGGGCACATTGACTCATCACTTTGATCCATCCAAACGACCCATAAAAATTTTATGTAACCCGTTAAAATAGATTCACCTATATTTACGTATATGATGGATGTTTTGACGTATGATATCAAGCAAGTAGAATAAATAATTAGGAGAGTTTTCATGCTCTCTCGTAAATTAATCCTATTGATCAAGAATACCACCTACACATTTTGTATTGTTAGATTTCGTTCTTACTCTTTTAAAAATGTCTAACATCTCCGGCGTTCTATCATAGGAGTTTAGTCATTCATTGAAAAATAAACGAGAATAGACAACTTAGCAATAAAGTGTACATAGGTCGACCCATAATAATTTCAAATATGTATGTTGACGATCTTTTTGGGTACAAATTTATTATACAATAAGATGAGAAGAAAGTAAAGTATATTATATTATATTATATTATATTATATTATATTATATTATATATCCAACCCAATTTGTCGTCGGTTCATAAGGAAATTGTAATGTGGATGGAAGAAGAAATTATAAGCCAATGGAAACACGATAATTTGGTGTTGGAGTAGATGGATCCATCCATCATATAATTTAAGTCTGCCAGCTGCAATGTTGAAATGAATTGTCCCGTTATCACATATATGCGATGTTCCAATCAGCTGGAGAAACGTAAAGAAAGTGACGATCCACATTTTGGGTAATTTGGTTAATCTGGTGATGTTGGGCCATGTGGCTTACATGCGATGTGAGTGGCGGATGACAATCTCGGCATGATCTGTTTTATTCAATTTGTTTAGCTCGTTTTGTGACGGGTAATAGTAGTCTTGTATGCGGAGCGCGAAGCAGGTGTACATAATTACTCTTCTCGATTTGATTTGTCTTGTACCCGCCAAATTATCGACCCGTTTTTATTTGAATTACATGTAATTTTAATCAAATTATTTAGAATTTTACTTTTATTATATCATATTTTTAGCCATGATGAAATTGTAAATAACTGACGGCTTCGACTTCTCGAATGATTTAACTATATTGATTAAATTATAATTTTTTTTCTTTGTTTTTCAATGAAAAATAATCAACACATGTTATGTTTTTCTTCTAAATACATAGCCATATGAGTTTGACAAGTCTCGACCCGCAATTTATAGTAAACTGTCTAAACTTGATTCGATCTGTTATGAAGCAATATCGAGATATCCACCCTAACCTCCGTAGCGACATACCTAGTCGGCAGGAAAAAGAATATTTTGATGCCCCCTCTGCTGTGCTGAGTGTGCAATCAATAATAAGTTGTTATATTTTAGAGTATGACGAAGGAATGATTCACCTTCCTCTCCAGCTTGCATCTCCATTATCTCCTCTCCTCTTCTATTCATTTTATTTTACTCTTCTTTTCTTTCTTTTCATAGTTGTTGGAATTTACTGGGAAAAGAGATTCGGTTGTTAGCTGTTAACTGCCAAAAAGCTTCAAACTTTTGGTTGAGAGAGAGAGTAAAACCTAAACAAAGAAACAGACAACTCCATAGAAATATTGCGTGACGAGTCCGTCTCTTTAAGACAATGATAATTATAATAAGACCATACACAAATAAAACAAAGGCATTCATGCGCGTAACTAATTTCTGTCCACTGGATTATCATGATTTGGGACGATGTAACGAGTAACGATACACAATTTTAGCAGTATGAGGGATCGGTTAGCATGCTAACCCCTTTAGGGATTGGAAAAATGACACCCCCTAGTATATTAAATACAACTATAGAATTTAATACACACATTAAATACACATTAGGAATTAAATGTACCATATTAATTAGGAATTCTCTCACTATTAAATACACATTAGGAATTAAATACACACATTAAATACACATTAGGAATTCTCTCACTATATTTGATTTTTCCCTTTTCAGCAGTCTCTGACCACCAGACTTCCTCCGACCGCCACACTTCTCCGGTGAAAATCCCATCGGCAGACTCCCTCCGACCACCTCCAAAAAATATACCACTGCACTGATACGTTGTACCACTGTACTGGTAGATATACCACTGCACTGATACGTTGTACAACTGTACTGGTAGATATACCACTGCACTGATACGTTGTACCACTGTACTGGTAGATATACCACTGCACTGGTAGCGATATCAGTGCACTGGTAGTAATGTCATATCTGAGTATCAGTGCAGTGGTACAAATACCAGTAAAGTGGTAATTAATGTGGTGTATTTAATGCTTACTTTGTATTTAATAACAGAACATTTATTATGTTTACTTTCATTAATACTTGTCAATAATTAATGAAAAATTGACCAATTAAAAGGGGGTGTCAAAAAACTAACCCCTTAAGGGGTTAGCATGCTAACCCGTCCCGCAATATGAAATGGTTGAATCATGATTTCAGTATAAGTGAAAGAAATCAATAAACGTTGTAAAATTGATTCGGTTTTGATTATGGACAAATTATGGACAAGAATAAGTGTAATGCAGTTAAGAAAAAAGAAAAAAAAGTCTCCCTTTCAATAATTAGGCCCAGCAGAAGCTAATCACATGGGTTGTGGTTTGTTTCGTTTTGCGCATATGACACGTATATGGACTGGACTGCACCTTTTCTGGGTGGAATGAAAGGAAGGGATAATCATTATTTAGCACTGAAATTTATGAATCCATCGCCTCCAAAAAAAAAAAAAAAATCCCAATTGATTGATTGGATGGATTTAAATAATTTTACGTTACGTTTACCTTACCTCACATTTAGCTTTGCGACTCCTTTACTTCACTCGTTCTTGGTCCTCGAAGATTTTACCAGATTCCCCCTGCCAGTAGCCGTCCAGAGATCGGCCACCAAATAGGCCAAAGCTAAGCTGCTGCCCGTAAATTTTATAAGCATGTGTTGGCTTCGGGGCGAGGCCATAGTAAAGCATATCACACGTTCGCTGAAGCGGACGAGGAACCTCATAAAGCAGACCGTAAGTTTCTTAACGCTAACCACAAACCCTCATAAAGCATACTAGAAATTTCATAAAGGCATACCACAAGTTCACTGAAACAGACCGGAAACCTCATAAAGCATATCACAGGTTTCTCAAAAACCTCATAAAACATATCGCAAGTTCCCGGAAGTAGGAAAAAAAAAATCTCACAAAATATAACACAAGTTTATAGAACCAGACCACATGTTTCTTAAAGGATACCAGAAGCCTCATAAAATCGGACCGATTTATAAATTTTTAAAAGTTTAGGTTTTCACATGGACACATAAAAATTTTAGGTACTAAAATTTGAATTTCCTCCAATATCTATAGGACTTAAATAAATAAAAAATACTAAATCTATAAATCTATTTAGTTTTGATATCAAACTGTTATGTGTATCATAACCCAAATCCACGAGACGAAGGTGAAAGGAGCTGTTATAAATATAGTTATTATAATAGCCTTATAATTAATGTCAGCAGGATATTAACCCATAAGGGCATTACTTATTAGTATCCTATCGAGTCCTTACCTAATTCTTCTCTAGAACTCAAGATAGGGGCATAACTATGGGTTATTTATTTATCAATAACCAAATCTGGACCCTTCATTTAGAAAATTAAGATTTAAGGAGGGAGAACTAAAGACCATTTTTATTTTCTCTAGCTTTCTTAATCGGCTCATATCTTTTTTTGTTTTAACTCGGACTTTAATTTTTTTTTGCACAGGTGGAACGATTTCATCGTGCTCTACAAAATGAGATCAATTTTCAATATTTTTTTAGAACAAAAATTATGGCCTCTCGGTACCAACTGCATACCATTTTTCGTTTTTAATTCGTTTTTGAAAACGTTTGCACAGAAGGGACGAGTTCGTCATGATCTATTGGATCTACAAATTTCTAGGTGAACAGATTACAGGAAAAAAAATACCAGACAATACCATACAATACCACCCTGGTACGGGGTGGTATCTTATGGTACACAATGTTAAAAGTCGTAAATGACAGTTAATATATTTCTACTATCATGTATTCAACCATCCTATAATCTTGGTTTGTTCATACCACCATGGTACGCTTTTCAAACCATAGATATGCTCTTATTTCAATACCAGTCAATACCATATGGTATAGACTGGTAAAAAATGGCTCAATTTTTTTTGTTCGAAAAATATATCAAAGTGAATATCATTTTGAAGAGCACAATTAATTTTATCTAACTGTGTAAAAAATTAAATTTCGACTTAAAACGAGTGAGAAATCCGTCAAAGATTAAGGAGGGGAAAATTAAAGACTTTCCAGGAGAGAGAGAGATGCTGATGTTGACAGGTTACTCATGGTTACTCATCATAAGGTTACTGACATGATCCGTTCCCCTTTTCTAGTAGTCACACATGATTTTGATTGTTAATCATTACAATTTTCGGGAGATCTCAAGTTTTGCTCAAATAAAAGTTGTTCATTTTTATGTATATCATATTTATTACAAGACTTAACTTGTGAAAAGGAAAAAAATTCACCCTAAATACTTTTGTAAAAGAATTCAATGAATGAGAAAGATAATGAATTTTAAACCGTTAACGAAAATAGAGAATATAATATAAATAATTCGGGAGTCGAACATGCTTTTTTGGGGGGATAGAGGGACTTGAACCCTCACGATTTCTAAAGTCGACGGATTTCCTCTCCCTCGCCCTAATATACAATTCTCATAGGGACTGAACACCAACCTCATTATTAAGATCCGGATTGTGCGTGTGTAATAAGGATGTGCAATGGATTGGTCCATACCAGATCGCACCAGATCAAACTAATACTTGGACTAGATCATACCGAATCGAATATAACGTAGTTCAGCCTTTGATCACATAAAATTTATAAAATATGAAAGAAAAATAGACAATAATGACATTCAAACCGAAGCAAACCGATCCAAATTTAATATGGATCCGGTACTTGATACTCAGATTTCTTTGGCATGGCTGTTCTCATTATTCAATCCGTTGCAGTTTGCACACCAGAGTGTGTATGCTATTTGCTTCAATGTCTGACATTCATCACGGCCATAATCGGCTTAATGGGCCTGGAGTGGTTGCAGTCGCTTTCGGCCCAAATGCACTCCTCTACTATCATCAGCAGTTCAGCACTCAGCAGGTCTTTAACACATTAACTGAAATGCCATATTTGTGATGGGGATGGTTGGTTGGATAAGTTAAGTGTGCATATTAACCTTTCACAGCTGCCATCAAAAGTAACACAGTCTAACAGTAAAGTTGTCGTGACAGTGAAAGTTTGAGAGTTGCAAATCCCACGTTCGAATTCAAACGAGACACGTTGATGTTTCCGAAGGTACAAGACTGTTGAATACGAAGCCTCATTAACGTCAAATTTAGTTACAGGTGGTACCCGCTGTCACAAAATGACACATAGGCAAACCTTTCACAGGCTGCGGATTAGCCACCTGATGCAATTTTGCAAGGAAGAGCTATCTACCGCAGGCCCACATTGTGTGTACTTAGTTCGCAATTATTGTAGCTTGAATTTTCCGGCCAGGTTCGAGGTTCCGGTCCCCCTAACAAGTACAAACAAAAAAAGTTGATAAAAGAAACCAAAAGACAAAGACGGTTAGCCGGCCATCAATCGCAGCTTTTTCCTCTCAAAGGTTGGCCTTGGCCCTTGGGTTATAAGTTAATTTGTTTGGAATATAGGCGTTAGAGAGTGGTATAAGATCTGACATAACCTTCTTTCAATCATTTGAATTATTAAGATCAATTTGTTTATGATATGGTATCAGAATTGGTTTGACCAAGTGATCGTGTCTTCGAATCTTCTTCACGAGCCCTAATATTAACAGTTGATTAAAACACAAAGGCATTGTGGGTCTGTGCAAACTTCAAACCCGTGAATTGGCTTTCGTTTGGGATCAACTAGTTTATGACAATAGTAACCATTATCTATCCTTTTATTTTCATTTTTCCTTAAAAAGGCAAACAAACGACGACCCCGCCCACTTAATTCACATACAAATAACTTCGAAAACATCACTACTACCAATAAAATAACTATATCTAAAACAATACATTAACAATCATTTGTTGGTAACAGGTAGGGTGCGTAGTGGGTGAGTTTCGTTTTTAAAGTGTCCCATCCGTTAACTAATGAGATGGTATAATTGTGATCCAGAATTCAATCACACGCTTTTTTGAGTTGGGTTGGGTGAATGGATACGATTGGGTTGTGGGTTAACCCGCAAATACAACACTAGCTAGTAATTAATTATGCAAGTTAACCAACATTTATAATGAATTCCTCGTAAATGAGTAAGTTTGCATCAATTTAGACACTCACAATTTTGTCTCCAATAGAGATGCCTAGTACTTGTATCAAATATTTCATCACTTCATCAACCAATTATGTAGAAAAAGTTCACCCCCCACCCCTAATTAGATACAATTAATAGTTCATAATTTGCATCTTAATACCTAACAGACTTTACACAATAGTGACCTACAGTAGTCGCCCAAAAATATTATTTATTTTCCGTCTTTATAAGTCGATGGTCAGTGTATGGTGTCGGTTAAAAAATACGATGATTATCTGGTAGATAAAAACCAAGAAACAATTATTTTTCATATAAAGATAGTGTGCAGGTCATTAGGGCAACCCACAACCCACCCATCACTAAATGCGGGTGGGAGATTTATCGATTCACAATCCGTTCGTATCGATCATCCACCCACATGGCCACTAGGTATCATGGAGAAGATATACACAAACCAAAAGCAATGCATTTTTTGGTTGACCTGAACAGGACGGCAAAAGTTGAATGAAGTATGAACTAGCAAGAAAACCCAAGGCAAAATTGAAAAGCTTACCTCGCTAGGACGGCAAAAGGGAGAAAGGACCAACCCTAATCCATCTTACATTAAGTTTTCTTTTTAATTTTTATATATAGGTACTATCATTTTTTATGTAGCCACCATACATGTAAAATTCATCTTGATGTTCATAAAAAAATTCATCTCAACGTGTATTACAAAAAAGCACGCCCATCAATCCAACATCCAACAGACCAAAACCACGATTAATCCACCGTAATCATAATTTATAATTAATAAACTACAGTACTACATAGAGAAGGGAAAAAAGAAAAAAAAAGCTTCGCCGCTCACCTTAATTAAAAAAAAAAGGAAGACAGAAAAAAGGGCTTTCCGCCAACTACAACTCTACAACCAGAAACCTTTCCCGGAAACCAAAAAGCCACTCCCGGCAGCGGCGGCCACCGCCAGCGCTGTCGACCACAGAACCGCCCGAGCAGCCGCCGCTGCTGACGCATCATCATCAGGTTTGTGGGGAGGCTTCCTGTAGTAGTACGGGAAATAGGGGAGGATCGGGTCCGGCGGCGGATTGCTGCCGTAGTTGTTGTTGTTGCTGCCACCGCCGGGAGACGTCGGCGGGTTGTAGTAAGGCGGCATGTTGTTGTTCCCGGCTGGAGGGGGGAAGTATCCCGCCGGCGGTGGAGGGTAGGATGAAGACTGTGGATTTGGAGGTGGGTTAGTGACGATCGCAGGAGGGGTGCCGCCGGGGCCGGTGGGAGGAGGGTAACATGGGTAAGGACAGGTGTCGTCGGAGACGGTGGAGATGGGGAGGGAGAGGAGGAGGAGGGCGGCGATGGCGACGGCAGCGGCGGTGGGCATGGCGGTGGGAAGAAGAGAGGAAATTAGGGGGAAGAAAAAAGAGGGGTGGGAAATGGGAAGGTAGTAGTGCAAGTGGGTGGAAGGGCTGTTTTCAGGGAGGAAAATGAGGGAAAGGAAATGCGATGAGATGTTTGTCGTCACTTTTTCAGCTTCACTCTTCCACTTACTACTAGCTTGCTTCTTTTTTCAATCAAAGTTAAATTTATCACCATATTTTTTTCTTTCTTTATTAGTGACTCATTATAATCAATTTGTTCTCTTTTTCCATAAACAAACAAAGTTAGATACAATAAGTAATTTGATGTTACTAATTATCGATTAAGTTTATAAAAAAGTATACTCTCTAAACTGAAAAAAAGGGGTTGCACATCATTCAATCTGGTAGCCAAGAAATTTCATGAAATCTTAATACAAAAGTCAATAGAAGGCATAGTTAAAGACGGGTGGAGTTATGATTTAGATGTTGGGAGGTCGGAATTTTCTTAACGTAAGTGTTATTGAGAAATACATTTTCTGGGATAGTTAGAATCGTTTTATAAATAAGGCAAAATTCATCTCTGTAGCCAAAACTTTGATGGTTGGGACAATAATAGCCACTTTTGGGGAAATACCAAAAATAGCCAGAAATTTGAAAGTTTGATGACAATAATAGCCATTTCCGTTACATAATTTGACGGCGTCAATGACACCATTAGTCAAATTAACGGAACGATGATCTGGCTACCAACTCACCTGCCACATCATTGACAACTCACCAACACTTGCCACGTATACATGACACGTCAGATTTTATTTAAAAATATTTATTAAAAAAATCATTTATAAACAAAAAAAAAATAAAAAAACTGCCCCACTTCCCCTCACCGTCGTCCATTCTTCCACTCCACCCCACCTTTCTTCTTCCTCCTCCTTTCTATTGCGATTCACCATCGTCCATTCTTCCACTCCACCTCACCTTTCTTCTTCCTCCTCCTTTCTATTTGCGATTTTGTGAATTTAAGGTCCAACTAGGTGCAAAACCATCTCCACTTCACCCCCACCCTTCTCCTGCCACATCTTCCTCATATTTACCCCAAAACCCAGAAATCCCTAAATCTTCAAATCGATTTCCCTGAAAAAGAAAGAATCGAGAAACGTCGGCTTCCTTCCTTGTTGATCGCTCCCACCGCTGGCGCCATGGGCTGATAATGACCTCGACAACACCGACAACAGGTCGGGTGTCGCCGAGAAGCAATGGCGGCGCTCACTTCTCCCTCCTTTTCGTTCTCACCACCGACGGAGATGGCGAACTCGACGGCAGCGAAACCCTGAACCGACTGTGACCTAGAACTGACATCATCGGAGAATCGGAAGAGAATCGGAAGAGAATCGCTCCAAAAGACATTGGAGAAGAATCGAGCGCCAGGCGGAGGCTCCTTCTCTATTGTCGGCACCGCCACTAGGGTCGTCGGGTTCAGTTCTGTAAAATCGGAGGGAAGACGCAGCGACATAGTTGGCTCGATGGCGGTGTTTTTGAGAGAGGGAGAAGCAATAATGAAAGGTTTCAAAATGGTGTTGGTAGTATCGACGAAGGAAGCTGGGTAGGGATTGATTTTTATTTGGGTTAGGGAAGTTGTGGAGGGTTTCAGAAGAGGCGTGGTATTGAATATTGATGAAGGGGAGATGAACAGGCGGTGGTGAACTGGTGATGGAGAGAAATATTTTTGTTTTTATTTTTTTTTATTTTATTTAATTAAAATATAAGGATAAAATTTTGCTTATTTTCCACCTAATATTATTTTTTAATAAAATATGCCACGTCAACGGCTGCTGTTAGTCCAGTCAGCACGTTAACTCACACCGTCAAAGAATTGGACGGAAGTGGCTATTTTTGGTATTTCGCCAAAAGTGGCTATATTTGGTTAAACCGTCAAAGTTTTGGCTATACAAGTGTATTTTGCCTATAAATAAAGCTAACTAAAATTATATATAATGTTGGGTTAACATAAATGTAAGGACTTTTCTACGGTGACATGCATGTCACCGTAACATGGTCTTTTCGGTCGACCGAATATGTTGTTTCAATTTTGTGAGGTTCAACGACGCGGTTGACCGTCTATAGCAAATGGTCGACCTATTTAGGAAGCAAACAGAATGAAAGGTCGACCCAAATACCTCATAGGCCGACCATTATGCAGTTAATAGGTCGACCGCATAAGTACGTGATCGACCTCGTGCACACCGTATCCGTATTGGATAAGGATTCTAACACCAAAAAGGTAACCCTAACTTATCTACCACTTAATTCGACCCATTCACGTCCAAAATATCTATAAATACGAATATATGTCACCTTCACCGCCACCAAAACTCTGAATTATATTTCTTTTACGGTTAGAACCTTTGTGAAGAAGATCGTTCGCGGTTGCTGTTCTATGTGTTGAAACTGGTCGATCACGTCGAAGGTGAGGTCGACCTAATGTAGCATTCGCCGTCATCTTGCCTAATTGTAATTTTCACCGTTTAATTTGATGTATTGTTGCGTGCAGAATACCATTCGGTCGACTCTTATCTCAATAAGGTCAACCTTTATTTGATAATTGTTCAAAGATGTCTTTCACGGTTCTTATCTCAATATATATGATCGGTCGACTCTTATCTCAATATATATATATGATCATTTTATTTTTATGTATCAGAGAAAAACTCCTATTATAATTTTAATTTATATACAATTTTTAACGGAATAAAACATTTGAATTACGAATTTCAACATAAATATTCTATAATAAACTTTCCAATGCAACCTCCTAAATATGTAAAATCCAAGGTAACCCTAACTTATCTACCACTTAATTCGACCCATTCACGTCCAAAATATCTATAAATACGAATATATGTCACCTTCACCGCCACCAAAACTCTGAACTAGATTTTTTTTACGATTAGAACCTTTGTGAAGAAGATCGTTCGCGGTTGCTGTTCTATGTGTTGAAAGTGGCCGATCACGTCGAAGGTGAGGTCAACCTAATGTAGCATTCGCCGTCATCTTGCCTAATTGTAATTTTCACCGTTTAATTTGATGTATTGTTGCGTGGAGAATACCATTCGGTCGACCCTTATCTCAATCAGGTCAACCTTTGTTTGATAATTGTTCAAAATTGAATTTAGTGCACAACACTCGAACTTTTGTAGTTGTGAGGTAAGGAAGATCAGCCCAATAGGTCGATCTAATGTTGTTCAAGGTCGACCTAGTATCGGATTGGGTCGACCGCGAAACCAACATGATCTTCATTTTACGTCAAATATGATGGATAAATGTCCCTTCGGGGACATCCGATGAAATATGATGGATAAATGGATGCAACACTTTTTTTCAATATGGTCGGCCTCTTTCTGTAAATGGTCAACCATTTTGTTAATGACCGTCATCAAGTGGTCGACCTATATACCTTTACGGTCGACCATGTTGCTTCTGACGCCAACGAAAAGGGAGATCGAGGTTTTATTGTGGTCGACCAAAAATAACAACTTAAACTATAAACGGTCGACCATATGATCTTTGAGGTCGACCGTGATGAGTCCTCAAGGTGCCCAAATTAGTCAATTCGGTCGACCTCCGTTAGGATTAGGTCGACCGAAATGTCCATGTTACCCATTTTCTTAATTTTCATTTTTTTATTTAAAATGTAATTGCTAACAAAAATTATATATCATGTTGGGTTAATATAAAAGTAATAATGTGTTTTTATTGCAGGGCATGTTCTTTACCGCTTTCACTTCTGAAGAATAAAGCTCAGTCTTATCAATATTTGATAACAAGACTTTTTTTAGTGCTTTTCCTACCATTATCATTCAACGTACATAAAGGTCTCAAATTTGAATTTCTTAACATTCTCCTAAAAAATATTTGATAACAATATAATTTAGTAATTGCATAATTATCTATAAAACTGTGAATTTTTCAGAACTAAAAATCCAGTGGTAGACTGATTAAATCAAGGGAACATCGTTTTGCAGGCTGTCTGTGGTACAGGAGGCTATTTGAGTCTATGTATTCAAAGCTCACCACCAGACGTTCGATGGCCATTGGTTTTGCTGAGATGTAGTAAACGTTGCAAGAGGTTTTTTTATGATATAAAATCGTAATTTCATAATTAAAAATAAAACTTGATTACTTTGATTTGAGATTAAACATTTGGGGGAGCTTGTATGCACAAACAAAACGTAGAAAATTGCTATAGATACTAAACTAGATTAAGGACTTTGTTACGGTGATTTTCAAGTCATCGTGACTTGGATTAAATGGTCGATTGTAAGTGTATGCGGTAAACCGAATACATTATTGCTACGTCCAACAAGAGGTCGAAGCTGATGGCTCACTGATCGATCTAATGGCTCAAGTGGTCGACCTTAATAATGAAGAAACAAACATGGATAATAATACTATGAATGTGGAGCATGAAGAAACAAACATGGATGATAAGGTGACATGCATGGTGGTGACGATGAAGAAACTAATGAAGATGATGGCAAGACGAACGAGGAGCCCAGAGAAGAGCCAATGATTAACACGATTGATGATATGGGGCAAATATCTAGTCATGTTAGTCACATGATCTCATAAAGCGTTGAGGGTGACTGTAACTTAGATGTGGGATGAATTTTAATCTTTCAGTGGAAGATACATCTATCCCATCTATCCCAACATATCTAAGCCCCATAATTTTAGCAGCACCAATTGAGATAATCAAGATGAGTGAGGTGAGTGAGATTAAAGAACTCCATGAAATACATTATTCTTTTTATTTATTTTGTGTGATCAACCCAACATATCTAAGCCCCATAATTTTAGCAGCACCAATCGAGATAATCAAGATGAGCGAGGTGAGTGAGATTAAAGAACTCCATGAAATACATTATTCTTTTTATTTATTTGAGATATGTGTGACCTATTGTTAGGTGTGTTTATTGTGTTCCAGCGTTAAAGATATTAAGCATTTAAGAATATATGATTCTTACTACTATGATTGAGTTCATAATTTATATGGTATTTTGTTAGATTTCAGAAGGTGCATGACATCTGGGTCCTATGAGGTCGATTGGACTATTACAAAGGTAAACCATAATAGACAACAACTCAAGGGTTCTTGTATAAGGTAGACCGTAAAATCAGTTATTTTAATCTACAAAAAGGATGGTTTGTTAAGTTTGAGGGTCGAGCATTCTTCCGTGTGGTGGGCCTCTTCTCTGGAATGGCCGACCACTTTGATGGAAATATCAACTTTTCTGCTAATGTGTCTCTTATACACGATCGACCGGTCCATGTTTAAGGTTGACCGCATTCTTCCATCAGAATGACCATATTGTTGTAATTTGTTGACCACAGCCACTTACAGATCGACTGTTTTGTCTAAGTAATTGTGACTTGCATAGCGAGAGCATTAAATACTTTTTGTAATCCATATTCACTTTGATAATATACGAGAAAATCAAAGAATGTCACAAATATTTTTATGCAAAATTACTCTATTTCATATCGATTTCTCAAACGACAATCCATTTGAAAATATCAGTAATTATTAGTTCTCAATGACCAACATCTCTTAAACAAATCAACATTATTAGCAAGAAAAGAAAATCAATATGGTTGTTTATCCTTTTATAGATCAATTCGCTAATACACGGTTAAGCAAACTCTTTAAACATTATATATTGAGAAATACATAATCTAACTAATTTAGTAACTATCATTAACAAGCCAATTTATAAGCTATAGATAAATTCTCTTATACATCGCTAGTTGGTTGGCTCGCTAGCTCGTGAGCTCAAATTGAGCCAATACATGAGTTAAACTCAACGAGCCACCGAATTGAGTTGGCTCGCGAGCCTACCAAGATTAAGCTCAAACTCAGCTAAATAAGTCGAGTTTCGAGCGAGTTTTTTCTAATTCGAACATCGAACCGATCGTGAGCAGTTTGACTAATTTACAACTCTAAACACAAAGTGGTTAACGATTAATCGAAAACCAACTAAACGGTTTTGGTTATAACCGAACATAACCAATTACTAGACCTAATTGAGAAGGTTGAAGAGTGAACGAGATAATATACCATATTATCAGTTGTAGAAGCTATGTCGTTTTTCTTGTATTGATTTTGCGTTTCATTGAAGGCTGATCGAGAGGTAGAGGCGGCGGCGCCAAATCTTTTCTGGGTTTAGAGAAGGCGGCTGTGGTTTTGAAAAGAGAAGAGAGTCATCGGTGATAGCTCGTGGTTTCCGGGAGCTTAGGAAGACATAAAAGAGTAGCTACCGGCGTCCGTCGCCCGCCGTGAAGCAGCTGCATAGACGGCCGGCGTCGCTGCGTTAATTAACACTGCTTTTTTCCCCGACTTATTCTCGGAACAGCAGGTTTGAGTGCGCCGCCGCTAGCGGTATTGTCCCTGCAACTAAAAGGGTTTTGTTCATTCCGCATACGATTCCTTGCCTTGGATTACTCTCACGGTAAACCTCACTTTGATTAAAACAAGTGCTTACAGGAGTAACTTCTCGCGCCTGTTTTTAGCTTCAACTTCGGAAACTTGTGCTTCCGGTTCCATTTGCAGATTGAATTTCAGTCCCCATTGCTCTCTTTGAGCTTGATTTTGGCTTGAACTTGATTGTTAGCCTTAATTTCCATTTCTAGCCGAAATGGCATTCTTGTGAATGTTCTCTCGCATTTCTAGTGCGCAGATAGCCCTGCCATCTTTTCCTATGAGCTCTTGTGAAGTTATAATGCGTTTGATTATGATGTAGAGGCTGCTTTTGATTGGATTTCCTTTTGATGGTTCCTTGTATAGAGCAATTTTTTGGTTCAAATTTGTTTGCTTTATGTGGTAGAAATTACTAGGAGCAAACCCAATGTGAGGAATAGGTAGTTGTTGGAGTTTTTTTCCCAAACTAAGCCTTTGGTCTTAACCTGGCTTGTTCCTTTTCAGATCGCTGGAATGAAATTGGCTAGGATGTCCGACCTTCTACGCCCCCGCTTCTTCAACCAACTTCTTTGTGGTGAAGGTCAGACCTTTCTTCGCTGCTTAAACAAGTGGCAGTGGAAGCACCTCCAAGAGAAGAATGCTTGGGAGAAGGAGACACGCTTGCTCGACCTAGGTAGAATGGGATCCCCAATTCATGTTAAGCTAGCTGGTGAACCAATCTCCAGTTCTTCCGATTCCTCTACCAATTGTAACCACATGACACTAGAATGTCACTTGAATGCTATGGCTGATCATTTGTCGGAAGGAGCTGATTTTTTGAATGAAGATGATGGCTCTCTGCAGCTAAGGGCAAGGTTGCACAGACCGAATGAACGGTCTGGATTGATCAGGGTAGGCAATCTTAGACAAGGTTCAGTCAGGTCACCGATTGATTTGAGGAAGTTAATGGCGGAGCTGCGAGGTAATTCAACCTCTATTTATAATTTCTCAACAAGTAGGGACTATTCTACCCTGAGAAGTGCAGGTTCTCAGAGTAAAAGTAATTTGGGCAAGTCTTTTGCTCAGAGACGATTCAAATACAGAAAAAATGATAGTTCTTCGAGCGACGATGATGTGGAGAATGCTGATTATCGGGAGTCTGGCCCGGCGGATCGGGTGGCTGTGGGTGGAAAGAGACGTGCAAAAGAGATCGGGAGCTTAGCTGCTTTAGCGAATTATGATCTGAAGGTTAGGAAGCGAGTCCCATTGAAGAAAATTGAGGAGGAGCTTGATTTTTCAAAGGACATGGAGTTGATTAGACATGAGGTTGGCAGGCGTAGGTTGGTTGAAGAAGCAGATGAGACTGATGAAGGCAAGGAAGAGCCGTTTCTTAGTGAAAAAAGGTATGTGTTTTCAGTCTTTGATAATATTAATGTTTTTTGCTTTATACCTAGTATGGTTTCTGGAAGATTTGAAATGTAGAAAGGGTAATGTAACATTCTCCTGGTTGATGTGTTGATGTTTCTGACTTTTGACACCTTTTGCAGATTTGATGAGTGTGGTATATCTCCATTGACAGTTAAGGCAATGGCAGCAGCTGGCTATGTTCAGATGACCAGGGTGCAGGAAGCTACTTTATCTGTTAGTCTTGAGGGTATGCCAGCTGCATTCTGTTTCTACACTCTGCTTGTGATTGAAAGCTCACTGCATTGAATTTGATTTTTTTAAAGAGTATAGCATTTCTAATTTGGGATCCAATTCATGATAATTATTCATATCCCCCCTTTGGAAGCAGGGAAGGATGCTGTGATTAAGTCAAAAACTGGCACTGGGAAGAGCGCGGCTTTCTTGGTACTATACTAGTCCCTAATCCCTATGTTATTTTTGGTTTAAACCAATTAAGGCCTCTGGTTCTCTGTTTCGTTGGTGTTGCTAAACACGAACAGCTTCCTGCAATTGAAGCAGTTTTGAAGTCAGCAAGTAGCAGTGCCAAGCAAAGGGTCCATCAAATATGTGTGCTTATTCTCTGCCCTACTCGGGAGCTAGCAAGTCAGATAACTGCAGAAGCAACTGCTTTGTTGAGGTTCCATGACGGAATTGGGGTTCAGTCACTAGTTGGAGGTACTCGTTTCAAGGATGATCAGAGACGCCTAGAGTTTGACCCTTGTCAGGTCTAGCCACATGCTATTGCCACTTTAACTTAAACAGATGGGATTGTACATTAATTCGCTCATAACAGAAATTATGTAAATGATTGCAGATAGTTGTTGCAACTCCTGGTAGGCTACTAGATCACATAGAGAACAAAGGTGGTTTGTCTGTGCATTTGATGGGATTGAAGATGCTAATACTTGATGAAGCTGACCACTTGCTAGACTTGGGATTCCGTAAAGATGTGGAGAAAATTGTGGATTGCTTGCCTCGTGGAAGGCAATCCTTACTGTTCTCTGCAACTATTCCAAAAGAGGTTAGCTGAGACTATTAAGTTTAGATAAGAGATGATTTCTATAGCATATTTTCTCCCTTTTCCCTTTTTCCCTGCACAAGTATTAGTGCAAATTGCAGAAATGGTGGTATGTTGAACAGTTGAAGGATTGGGAGTGAAGATATTCTAATTTCGATCCTGAAACTAGTGGCTTCTTCACTAGGAAAAGTACTCATTCAATTTTTTTTTTGCAGGTCCGCCGTATTTCTCAGCTTGTACTGAAAACAGACTATGTTTTCATTGATACAGTTGGTCTGGGAAGTGTGGAAACTCCTGTCAAGGTATAATCATAAAAACTTGAAAGTTTCTGCTAGTCCACACTAGATACTTCAGTCTTCAGGATTGTTAATTTGCAAAATATCATGTCAGCCAATAAAAAGAGGGCGATCAACCTAATATAAATGTTGTTACTACCTAGCAATGCTGCACAACTATTGATTCGGCATTCTACATGGTGAATGCAGGTTAGGCAGTCTTACCTTGTGGTTCCACACGAACTCCATTTCCAAGTTGTACACCATCTCTTGAAAAAACACCTCATGCAAATACCTGATTACAAGGTAAGATATTTATACCTCGCCACCTCGCCTTTTCTTTTTATCACTGTATTATATCATCTCTTCATTCAAGATAGAAATTTTATCTCTGGCTATCCTGGTAGGTCATTGTCTTCTGCACAACAGGGATGGTAACATCCCTGATGTACCATGTTCTCCGGGAGATGAAAATGAACGTGAGAGAGATGCACTCAAGGAAGCCTCAACTATATCGTACTCGCGTCTCTGATGAATTCAAACAATCGAAGCGGTTGATTCTTGTTACGTCTGATGTTTCAGCTCGTGGAATGAACTATCCCGATGTCAGTTTGGTGATTCAGGTATTTTCATAAAATCTTCCCGAAACAGAATCTTCTGTAGCCTTTGTACATTGTCCATAACTCTTGATTTCATTGCATAACACATGTTCAAATTCTCAATACAAAACCAGGTGGGTATCCCTAGTGACCGAGAACAGTACATACATCGTCTTGGAAGAACCGGGCGGGAAGGGAAAGATGGGGAAGGAGTCTTGTTGTTGGCTCCATGGGAAGAATATTTCTTGGATGAATTGAAGGAGTTGCCTCTTGAGAAACTCCCTTCACCTGACATAGAGCCACCAGTTAAACTTAAGGTCCAGTTTCTTACTCTTTACGTATATCCAGGCTTCTCACTGTGTTATGCATGAAGTTGTATTGAATTTACGGGGGGTTTGTTGTGTTGGCAATGCAGCTGGAGAACTCAATAGCAAAAGTTGATACCAGCATAAAAGAGGCAGCATATCATGCTTGGCTGGGATACTACAACTCAATCAGGGAGATCGGGAGGGACAAGACGACGCTTGTTGAGCTGGCCAATCAGTTCTGCGAATCGATAGGATTGAAGAAGCCCCCTTCCATCTTTAGGAAAACTGCACTGAAAATGGGATTGAAAGACATCCCTGGTATCCGAATTCGACAGTAGAAAGGCCAAGCTCAACTAACTTGGAGAAGAGGATCAAGATTTGAGGAGGACCATTTGCTAGAGTAAGAGGTCATCGTTGTGTTGGTTCTGTTTTTATGTTGCACCCCGTAACTTTTCCAATCACTCTTTCGAAAAACACTTCGCCATCAGTCCATCACACTCATGCTGATTGAGCGATTTCATGCTTAGATTTTAGGAACCCTCTGTTTTAATACTTGATGGCCTGTAATTAGTTCTCTAATTGGATGATCCTGCCTTTTGGAGCGTATTTTAGGCTTTAATAGCTTGGATTTCTAAAGGTTATGCATCTTTTAGAGCTTCAATCCAATCGCAAACCACAAGGGGTTTGGAGTTGCCAGAATCTACATTTTGGAATGACTTCAATGACGGCTTTCTCTTACCAAAACCAGCACATTCCTAGCTCTCATTGGGCATCTAACTGAGCCATGGTATCGAAGGAATTATTTAGCCCACTGTTAATCCGCAACGGTTGGTTGGTGAGTGGTATAAAATCTATTACTGTACGTTCTTCCACCAATTTGAGTTATTGGAACTAAGTGGTTTTTGACATGGTATTAGAGCTTTTTGTGCTCGAGAGGTTTTTTTTGTTCGAACAACTCGAGTCATTAGAACTAACTGGTTTTTGAAATGGTATTAGAGCATTCTCTAACCAAGAGATGTTTTTGTTCGAATCTCGGATGTTTTCCCATTTATGAAGCACATGATATTCTCGTATTAGGAACCTAACTTTCGTTTAAGGAAGTATATAAGTGAGTGATATAAAATCCACTATTAAATCTCTTCCAACAACTCGAGTTATTGTAAATAACTCTTTTTTCACGAACATCCATAAACCTTAAACAATTGGTTTCTCAAATCCAGGAGGTATATGCTCAGAAGGGGCCTAAACAATGTGTATCTACTATTTTACCTCGATCTTTTGGACACTTTTGACAGATATCAAGGCCTCAAATCCTTCTATTCTATTCCTTCGGTATGAGGAATCTATTCTTGATACAAGTGTGAAACCCTTCTTTCTTTCTTGGTCAGTGTAATTTCACTTGCCTTTTTAGCGATCTGGCCATAACCCTCCCCAGAGATCATCACAATTCACAGGTAAGGATTCCGTTCTCTCTTGTCTTGGGGACCTTCAATACTCTTCTTTCCATTGGCAAAAACGTCATGGTCGGTGAATTCGTAACTCAAAAATCGCTGTTGGTAGATGATTTCGAAGTTTGAATCTAAAATGTGTCGGATGTTCTCTTCTTTACAAGAATCGATGATAGTAAGTACATGACAATTCTCCAGCTGTATTCAATTTCTTACAATGTTATTATATATAAATAAAAACATTCACTAAACCATGGTTTTAGAGAAGACAGTTTCTCTATTCATATTTCATACCCAACGAGCAAACGACGAAACAACTAGTCACTAATGGATAGTGGAATCTCTTCTATTTAATAACAGCAATTGCAATTTGCAACGTACTTTCCCTCTTTGCTTTCCTTTCTTCCTTCCCCTGCCTTTTCTTCTTACATATATATGGACCATATGATATCAGTTTGTTTGCCCTAGTCTTGTTCAGTGAATGATGTGAAACAAGCTTTACATAACAAGCGAAAAATCGACGGCAGTGAACAAAAAAGTCGACTTGTTGAAGCTATTTGCCACCTGCGTTATTGAGAGGGAGAGGAGAGAAAAAGGTTAGTTAGTGCAGAGGTCGGAGCCATGTTGATGGCAGCAGAAGTCAGTCTCAATCAATTCTCAAAATCATTGTAACATCTAGTTCCAACGAAATCCATATTTCGATCGTTTAGAAATTACGCGATTAAAATCGAGTGTTTTGATAGTATCTATTGTTGTGAGAATGGCAATGAAGTCGGGATGAGGCAATTAAAAAAAGCATACAACTTCATTATTCTACTAAAAAGTCGAGAACAACACTTGCAATATTGTGAGGATTGCATAGATTGATGAGGTCTAGTTATTTGAATGATGGATCATTTCACATAAATTATAGCTACACTAGAATCGGAGTACGATATAACGCAACTTAAAAAATTAGTCATGTTGGCATACGCCAAGAGTATTCGCTATTATGATATTTTTAGTGATACGGAGCTATCTAGACCACCAGCTAAACCGTGTTTGGTTTAATAAATAAATAAACTATACTCTTTCCACTAATGGGTAAGCATCGGATCCTAGTTCTGTATACTCAAAAACCGAAAAATCAATTTAATAAAATAAAAATCAATAGAAAAAACATAATAATAATCAATCATTCTAATTTATCAAAGTATATAAAAAGATATGGGTTTTTGATCGATATTCCGATTTAGCATAGGCAACACCTTACACCTATGTGTCTCATAGTCCATTGACGTGTTTTTTAATTCCCAAATCACTCCGGAGCCCCTGGACGAGGCGTTTTGTTGCCTAGGGCCTAAGTGTGATTAAGCGTTAGTTTAAACGCGATTTCTTGAATCATGGTAGGATTATATGTATATTTTGTAATAAATTAGAAAAACATACTAGTTCAAAAGCTTTAGGCATTCTCATCGTTCCAAATTTTTTTCCACAAAATTTTAGCTCTTTTCATTCAGATTTCTAACTCCGCCATAACAGGGTTAAAAAAAAATATAATGGAGGAGAGGGGTGCTGCTTTCTTTTGGGTTATCTAGCTAGCAACCATATAAAATGCCTTTTCCTTTTTAAAAAGCCACTATCCACTCTTGGACACTATAGATATATAGTGCTCCCTCCCACAAATTATTAAGTTATAGGTTACATTTTTCCTATAGTGGATTCTCAAAGTGGATGGCTTGGAGCCCATCAACTTAATTAGTTGAACACAGGAAGAATATAAAATACATTAGTATTAATTTAAGTATGTCTTCTTTGTTAAGTGTATCTATATGATCACGACTTTAAACCTAGCTAGCTACAATAATTGTACCACGATGTCCCCAAAGGTGATTTCTTGGTACAACTTTTGAATAAAATTTTGGTTTGGAAATGCAATTTTGACTAGAACAAGACAACATTTCCAGCTAAGCTAAGCTTTTAATCCAACCAATATTCTATCCTTGGCCCTCCATCATGTCGGACCTCTTTGATCAGTTTATATTTACACTTATTATGTATGCATGTCTTCTCTACTATCACAAATTTAACATCGGATAGATTTCTTCACTTACTGTGTCTTTAAGTCGTTAGTCGTTCAAAAAAAAAAAAAAACATACGAGTGTGTATTTCATTATCAATGGAAAAGAAAAGGAAGTGAAGAGAAGAGAAGGGTTATAACCTTTGCCCTTTTGGCAGAGTTGTCTGAGGAAGGAAAGGAAGACGATGAGGAGGGCAACTCCGGCAATAAGTCCGATCAGTATTGCCAGTGTCTTCTCTATCTCGACGTCGTTGTTATCGTCTTTGTCGTCGTTATTACCTACATGCATACACATGTATCACGTTATATTATGTGGTTCACTAATATGATGTGTGTTAACTAGTCCACGAGCAGAAGAATATATACATATAATACTTCTCTACACGGTCTAATCCTAATAAAATTGGATAAAGAATCGGGTTATTAAATCAAGAACAAAGACCCAAGTAACTTCCAATTGACGATAAATAATCCGATTCAAATTATATCGAGAGATTAGTCTGTGTCATCATCTTGGTCTCTTTCCACTTGGGGAAAAAGTCAGAATCTAGAGACTTTGAGAAGTAAAAAAGAAAGTGCAAGTGTGACTACACCCCATCCATTTTGCATCATCCATTTTGCATCGGATGCTTAATTTGGTTATTCTGGATCCTTCTATTTTATAGTCTTTTTCCTTCGTCGATGGATGCCCTATCTTTTAATTGTAATTAGTCAAGCAGATAATTAATTAGCCAACAAATCCTGGTTTTGGTTTTTGTGTTGTTTGCATTGCATTTGCATGCTAATCCTCCATCAACTACTTGATATTCTATTCCTAATCCTAATTCTAATTCATGAATTATGTTCCTAATCTCTCTTTAATATACTCAAACCGCACATACTCTAATCTCATCATTAATATGAATCATTATAAGAAACAAGGGAATATTAATTATCAAAGTGGGGCACTCCAATAATTATTTGTCCATGGTATGCTACGTACCAGAATATTCCAGCAGCAATTGATTAGTATTATGTATACGAGATGTGCATGCCTAACCAGTAACCATTAACACGTTAATTACAATAACAAGAGCGTAAAAAGTAAAAACTAGGTGTTCGCTGAACCGCTCACCTAATTTTAGGTGAATGGAACCTTGAAAATGTTATAAAAACAAGATAAATGAAATATGTGGTAAGAAATTAGTTCACAATTCAATATTTACATAGCGGTGAATTATATTGTTGTAAATCAACAGTCTCTTAGTGATAAGGCACCTAAACTTTTTACCTTTCTTCTCTTCCATTTAATGTAGTAAAAAATCGCGCTTTAAAACTTTCGATTTTACATTTTACGTCACCAAAATGCTTTTAGATAGAATAACGCTTTTTATTTGCAAAAATAGTCAAAATTTACGTTTTATAGGTTACAAACTTTGCATTTTTTACTTTGTACGTGAAATCATGATTTTAACACCATTGCTAATTTACAGTTTTACACACTAATAATAAAAAATCACACAAATTAATTACCCTTTACCCCATAGCCAACAACACACACGTACAGGAGACAAGGAAAACGATGACGTACCGTGACCTCCGGCGCGCGAGTGGGCGCCACCCTCCGAGAACCGCGCGTAGCACTTCCCCAAGAACGCATCCCCCCAGGCGGCGGCCGCGCCGCAGTCGGACTTCAGCACCCCGACCGCCGCCGACACACAATCCTGACACTGCCCGCCGCTCAGGTCCTGCACGCACTGCGCCACCGCATAGACGTCGCCGCCGGACCCGCCCACCCTATACGCCTTGCCGCCACCGGCCGCCACGTAATCCAGCACGGCGTCCCTCCTGGCCGCGGACGCGCCGCCGGAGGCGTCGTACCCGCCGCATTTCTTCAGCACCACGGTCCTGTCCTGTACGCCGAGAAAAGACACGTTGTCGTACCTGACGAAGCAGCCGTCGAGCTGCACGGCGGCGCCGGCGGAGTCCGGCGGGCAGAGGGCGGCGAGCCTGGCGACGGCCCCGGCGACGCAGGTGCGGCAGGCCGTTACGGAGAGGTCGCCGCGGCACTGGTAAAGGCCGTAGAGGACCGGGCCGGCGGTGGAGGTGAAGTTGTTGTAGAGGGAGAAGGAGGCTGAGCTGACTAGTGAGGTGAGGAGCGAGTTGAGGGTTGACTCGTAGGGCGATCCCGGCGAGAACTTGAGCCGTGAGCACCCGCCGTAGACGAAGGTGTCGAGTGAGGTTGACGCGCCGCCGACGGTGAGTAGGAGGAGTGTGAGTAGTAGAGTGAGGGTGCGAGTTGTTGCGGCCATTTTCCTGATGCTTTCTTTTGGGTGGGTGAATGTAATGAAACGGATGTGAGGAGAAAGGGCGTTTATGGGTTGTTGCTTTTTATACAAGTTACAAGAGATGGAGAAATGATGATCGAATTATTTGGCGAGGGTTCATTTTTCTAGTTATGATAAACGTATTTGTAGTATGAATGGCCACGGTTGAATGTTGGAGGTGGGTATCTTGATATACACATATTTGTTGCACAATTAGGATTGGGAAAATAGACCAGACCGTATGAAAAATCATGGTCCAAACCGTATCTCGCACAGTTTGTTCTGGACCGTAGATCGTTAAGTATGGTATGGTCTTGTCCATGGTCTGCATTATATGGTGTTTTGATCTCTTGGTCTGGTCTGATCTAGGCCGCGGTTTAATGGACCAAACCGTGGATCCAGCCGACTTCTCAATACGTGTTAGCAGCCCAATCGACTACTTTCCCAACTCCCATAACGATGCCCAAATCTCAATCTTAATTTTGAGAATCTCGTCCCCTCCTTCATTCACAACCACATTTCACTAGATAGTAAAGACGATTGTGTCTCCGTATGACATTATATTAATGTTTATGACGTTATAGTGGAAGTCGGGATGCTTTGACTTTGTATCTTTGTTATTTACTGAGATTTATGGTGTCAAAATTATCCATGCATGTTGGAATTTATGTTTTTAAGGCATTTTTTTTTTTGGATATTGGTTCGATTTTTTTGTATGGTTGACTAATCAAATTGTTTATTTTTCGTCCAACTTGGTCTATCTAGACCAGACCACACAACGTGGTATGGTCTGGATCGTATAACATGTGGTCTGGTCTGTGGTCTATACTCTACCCTCTCGGTCTGGACCGTAGACCGTACATATGATCCGGCCTGACCAGACCACACCGTTTCCGAGCCCTACATAACATGTTATGTTCAGATTGTTAATTTATCAGAAGGGAGTAAGGTCAAATTATCATTCCTAATCTGTAAATAAAGGGAGGGGAAATGAGTGTCCTGTCAACGGTTGCCACCTTTTGAAGGTGCATGGTTGTTATTTATTTATTTATTTATTAACGTTTTGTCTATTTTCCGGGTGGTCGAAATTTGCCACCTTCGTATGGTTGTTGTTTTGTGTATTATAATTTTTCTGGTCCTGAGATGGAAAATTACGACCACAATTCCATGCAAAGGAAAGAAGGAAGAGAAAAACAAATGAAAACCATAAAATACGATTGGCATCCATCCATGACCTCCAACTTACAATCCAAGTATCCGATTTCTTTCAGGAAGAGATGAATATCCATCATCTGCTCACCTTTCTGTGAATAGTCAGATATTGAGGAATATTCAGAAGAGTATTTGAGTTGGTTCTTCTGGATCGTGCAAATTGAGACACCAACGACCCGTGGCGGACCCAGAAACTTTATTAACGGTATTCAACGATAGACCAAAATCACTAAGAGTTGTCAAATAATGTAGTGTCCGAATACTATCACCGCTAAAACAAAATTTTATAAAGGTTTTTTGTCCCAAATTTGCATCCAAGGGTTGTGAAGTGACAACCCTTGCACAAACTTGGATCCGCCCCTGCGAACGACAACAAGAGAGATCTGCTCCTTTCAGGGCGATTATAGTAAATTTAGGACGACACTTAGTTGTGCAGTAAAAAGGGTTGTTACTTATTAGTGCTCCCAAATAACTAACTAACTGACTAATCAAGAGTTAATAATACAACTGCACTTTGGTTTATTCATCCATGTCTACATATACACATCGGAATTTCATGCAACACCTAACGTCGCTGGATTCAGCAGCAGCAGAGAATCCAGTAAGCAAAATCGCCATGTTCGTGGCAGCACACGCAAGCAACGTTCCGGCGGTTGCATCTACTGCACAAGTTATGGCACACTCTGTTCAGCCTACTGGAGCTTTAGGGAACTGCAACACCCTCGTCCGTGCTACCAATACAGACTGTAATTTTGCAGCTGATGGATTCTGGCAGTTTCATGACGGCGAGCAGGAGTTTTACATCTGCAGCAATACAAGGAACCTGTGCTGTGATCCAATGATCAAGATGGGTTTTGGACCAGCTTTGGGTGGGTGGCTGCATATATGGAAGAATTCACATCCGGCGACAAATGGGAAAGTAGGTGCTGTACATCTGGCCTTAGATTCTCAATGGCTCTCCCACAGAGAGCCAAAACCTCTGGCCTAGGCTTGCTGTTAGCCTGGACAGGTCCGCCTTGCCCCTCATAATGCACAACATGATGCCTGAAACATGAAATGGTCGGTAAACACATGTTCGTTATGACTTATGATGGATCGGATACCAATATATCGTTTCACCGGGGGGGGGGGGGGGGGGGGGGGGGGGGGGGGGTGCGGGTGAATGAATATACGTACAGGAAATCAATTATATCTGATATTTCTGATGCTCCTGCACTCGTAGATGGTTCTGAGTTCCTCCCGAAAACATCGACCATCAGATTCAGGAGCAATGACAAGATCTACATGAATAGCGCGATACGTACGAAGGAGAAAAATAGCAAGAGCAATGTTGGTTAGAAAACGCCGAACACACACCAAACAGTTACTACAATATGCAGTGTCTAGCAGAAATTTACGTTTCTCGACTTTCCAACTTATACACTCTCAACTTTAGCACCATCAGTTTCCTCCTATAGAAAGTCTCTCTCTAGGGTTACAGATAGCTTTCCAACAAACGCATTTAGTATACAGGGTTAAAATACTAACTTATTGAGGAAATGAACGAGAAAGTGTTTACCTTGTTGAAGAACGTATGAGCATTTGCTAGTCTAGGAAGTAATGGACCCATGATACGAAACGCTATTCTCAGCATTGCAACTGATTTTATGGGCCGGAGATTTTTTACAATCACATGAGTTCCTTCTAGCCATTCTTGAGGGAGATTGCTGAAAAAAGAATGCAGAAGGGCAACAACATTACCTGGCAAATGAAGATTCAGGACATCATCAGAAGGTGTGTTTCACCAAAAAAAGAAAAAAAAGATATGTGACCTTCGAATAATCAGTCCAAGCAAAGCATTGACATGCCATAGATAGGATTGGAATGAGTACAGCTTTACATATATATAAAAAAAAAAACTTAAAAGAGCACCAAATGAGTCCGTCACTCCCTCATGAGGACAACCTACCAATCGCGCCTTATATTGGACACTTCCCAGTTCCCAGAAACATGCATAAATAACTGGATGGAAAGGTTAAAAAGTATAGTTGAAGAAGTTAAATAGCCACTAGTCAATTTGCTTGCTAAATCAGCCAACAGATACCTGTTAGAATGTAGGGTAGATATACTAATAGAAACCTGTTACCAAGCCAGACAATATTTAAGAAGGAACCTATAGAAAATAAAGAAAAACTTGTGCTTACCAATGGCAGTGGAGGTGTTGTCTTGAGCAGCCCAAGTTGGATCAAGTAAAGCATAGCCAACTGCAGAATCTAGTTCCCCAATGGGCCTTTTGTCATCACTAAGCCACCATGTTTCCTTCACAATACGCGATGTCTCAACATAGAGTTGCATATGGAAATCAGGAGGCAGCTGAGCCAGTAGGAGACCACATGCTTGTATCATAAGGCAAGAAAGTTGCTGGCAAGTATAGCCACTCCGAGAAACAAAATTAGACGCACTGATCCCTGCACCTGAAGGTGCTGATCTGCTTGAACCCAAGGAATCAGTGCTTCCCCCAGAAGGAGATGTCGGCAAACCAGATCCTTGCCCAACACTATTTGGAGTTCCATGAAAGCCGCCATTACTGGACTGGATTAAGGTCGGCTGTATATTTACCACAACTTGAACTAGACTTGAAACAATTTGGGATGTGGACACTGGAAGAGAAAGCAGCTCTATCACTGCAGTTTCAAGAACCAGCTGCGTATGTGTTCCAGGATCCTGAATTTGGTAAAACGCCTTCTGTCCCTCAGAACTGTTCGCACTCGGTTGAGATGTTCCTGGAGTCTTGTTATGTGAGGTGCGCCCAGAAACATTAAGACATTCCCCAACAGACCCATACTTTGAGTTGATATGTAAAGGAGGTATCACATTGTTTACCAATCCCAACAGAAGAGTTGCAAAATACTCGGGTGGTGGGCTCATAACAGGGTTTGACGAACTAATGTGCTGTGGGAATGATTCAGAAAATGGGATCTGAAACAAACAAGGAGTCAGCATATATACAGCTTCAAGGAAAAGATACAAATTAGTCTGAAGGAACAAAATAAGGAGCAATATGTACCTTGCTAAGGTCTAGCACATTTAATATACGCACAATGATCTTTCCAGGAAGATGACCATAGAAATATGCAAGTATGTCACGCACAAAAGTGAATCTGAATGGGTGATAAGCTAGAAATGGAGAATACATCGCAAGGACTCTGTCTGCAGGGTCTATAGCATCATTCTCAATAAGCCTATAGACAATCAAAGGAATTACTGGCAACAACCGGGCTGCAATATCGTCAAAGAATGTAGGATTCCTGCATAGATTGTCACAATCGACAACATATTCATATAAGATGGAAGTACAATGATCCAGAGTCATCGATAAAGAGAACACAGACCATTAGCCTTTAAATGCCTAAACATTCGGATGAGTGGATGTCTACTGTCCTAAACTTTTGGAGAAGTAGCACCTCATTCTGCTAGTATGTACTAACTGAAGAAATGGACAACATGGACGATTATGCTTAACCTTTATAACGGATCTCCAAGAAGCGCCAACCCCATTCTATAACGATTCTGCCTGTGAGTGCTAGATGAACATTTATGATCACTTGACTTGAGTGGATTACAAACTTAGAACCTTGCTTGTACTCAATATTAGACTATGACATAGAAACTGAAAATAATGACAACATTTAATGATGAAAATAAGTCATGCACTTGAAGACTAAATTTCACTGAAAGGTTCCAACTCATTACTGCCTGGTGATTCCCTTCTCTTCAATTTAATCATGCAGAGTACCAAATCTTAACAGCCTCTGAATCTTTGATCCCATATTCTCATGTCCAACAAACTGCTAAAACTTTTTGGAGCTGGCTTAAATCAAACCTCACATGTGAATCTATCATGCAATTGTATGAACTGCAATAACTAGTATAAAGATAAACTGACCTGTCTTTCCAAGAAAGATGAATTCCAAGAGCCTTATGCAACTCCAGGCGCTTGAAAATACCAGAGTAAAGCCAATGTTCAGGAGGTCCACGATTCAGACAGAAGAGTTTCACTCTTTGTTGAAGCTCTTGTCTATCAAGTAAACTAATCTGCAATTCGCATTAGAGTGCTGATCTGTCAATTCAAGGGCAATGAGACATGAAATATACTCCAAGAACAGGCAACAACATTGAAGCCAGTGAAAGTTTAGATACACCATCATCCTACCGTCTTTTCTCCACTTACAACTCAGTTAAAAGCCAAAGTTGGTTACACTAAAAAAGATAACAACATAATATTGAGTTCCAAATACGAATGCCTCAATTGTTCCCAAAACAATAAAGGGCTTCAAACTTCCCTGTTCTCGAACAATTCAAAAATTTAAATGATTGCAGTGGTTCACTTAGTTACTAAGTTCAGCATCACATTGTTTCCCTCCAACAATGACTTTGTCCTCACACCTTTTTCAAGTTCCTTTCAATCACTAGGCTCCGAAAGCTCTGGTAAAAGATTTTATCTCCTTACCCTCAGCAATTACTAACAATAAATAAAAGGCAGATAAAAACCATAAAGCGCATAAACCATTGCCAGGCAACCAAAAAGATGGTGTAAAGTTAGAATCATAATCCAAAAAAGGTTTATTGTGTTCTTTAAAAAAATTCAACTGTCAACTTATCGCTTTCAGCTCCGAGCCAGGTAGTGGCCCTGAAGTGTTCTGATTGAAGAGAGGGACATAATCTCACAATATGCATGAAGCTTAGTAACATCTAATGGAATACCCCTCCAGCCTGAACCACAACTTGACTATACCTAGAATCATCCAATATTTCACAGTATAACTCTTAATCACGCCTCTTTGTTTGCTTCTATTGCCTGTCCAATCTATCGAGCTACAGTTAAATTAAAATATGGGTGTCTGCTCCAGTGTAACAAAGATTGTGGCTATTTGAAATAGCATGTTATTGCCATTTATGTCGATTTTTCTTGGCCATATGGATGCTTTTAGGGGCAATGTAGATCGCACAGCTAGTCCGAAGTAAATACAATCTATAAAACGAGGATATGAGGTATTCGAAATTTCAATTTATAGATGTGGGTCCTACATGTCCTCACTTTATTTACATGATTATGTACATAGATAAACTGACCAACGATACTTTAAAATCACATCACACAAAATGGCACATAAAACAATGTGCAATTAGAAAAGATACTACCCATTGTCAACAGACAATCAAACGCACCAGCATCTGCCAGCAAGCTGACAACTAGCAAGAAGACAAAGGATAAAGTAGCAACAGAGAGGAAAATTAATTTGTAAATCTAGACTAGAGAGTGCCCTGGAAGTCAGGTGAGAAGCAAGAGCATTCCTGACCAATGCGGAGTACAACTCAATATGTACAATAGATGAATATAATCTTTAGCATTTATAAAGAAAACAGATCCATACTGTAGGTAGTTAATTTAAAAAATTATGTGAGAATCTCTTTTAAGAGAAAGGGCATACCACAATGCGCAAAGCATGGGGATCATCATCTCTGTCAATCAACGCCAGAAGCAAAATATCCAATGGAAGCAGCTCATTTGTCCAAACAAAAAATGCAAGGTTTGTACAAGTCTTCATCAGAAGGTCCTGAAGGAAAGCAGTGAACAGATGGGATAAGCTTGACAATCTTTCAAAATATCATGATCTATTCTATGCAAAAATAAGACCAAGAGGAACCTGTAAAGAATGTCCATGTTGAAGTTCCATATGAATGTGGTGAAGGAGGACATCGACCATTGTATATATATTGTCTGTCACTTCTTCAGGCGAGAATTCTCGCAAAACACGTGCCTGCCATAGAACATGTCATTGCAGCAAACAAAACCTAACCATCATAACTGAATCCAGTACAATGAACAGGAAACAATGTGATACGTTAGTTTATAATGACTAGAGTATTACCAGATGTCCACCGTTAATGCTTTCAGGGTGCCCCTGCATGAGAACCCATGCACCGGCACAAAGATATTGTCGATGCTGAGGAAAACTGTGATTGATGTAAGTCATGACATATGTAGGATCGGCAGATGGTGAGAGAAGCTGTGTACACTGGTTAATTACAGTAGTTTCTGCCTGGAAACCAATATTAATAGTAAGATCCAATTGCCAATCAGAACTGCAAGTAGTATTACATTCACCACGCTTAAAGACAAGTAAAATGAAGTTCCAAATTAGAATTCCAAGGAAGTTTCAACCCCACCATCAGAAGCTCCTACTTGCTCATGTGTCTTGTACAAAGTGCAAAATGTAGTAACTATCCAACAAAACCATTTACACAGCAAATCCCTACAGCACTTTATATTCAGTGTGACTAAGAAGCTATTGTTTTGTCCATTAGTGATGACATCCTATTAAACTAAAGAGTTGAAAGTCAACAACTGGATTTCTAGAAAGTGAAAAGTAAAAGAGCTGGCTGATAACACAATTTAAGCATCTTTTGGCATCTATATTATTTATGTTCCGATTAATGCAGTAGCAGCGACTCGTCCACATCAGTACTAAACCACCCGTATAAGCAATATAGTATCGCGAACAACAGATACTAGTCACAAAGGAGAGTGAAACTGTTTATAGATGGAAAGGGAGAGTGAGTAGTAGGATGTTCTGTGACAAACCTGTTGCCATGCCTGAATAGCCAAACCCCGCTTATCCATTCTACCTATTAAAGCATCCCGAAGAAGAGGAGGGAAATAGCACAGTGTCTTCTCCGACCATGTATGCTGGCTGGTTGCCATTACCTGTTCCAACATGCTTTGAAGATAAAGCAAATGATCAGCATCAGCAATTCCACGCGTCTTTATGATGATTGCAAGAGTAATTATGGTAATACGGTTCAGAGTTTCCGTAAACTCTGTTGGACCCTGCATAATTGTAAAATAAAAAATTAGTGAGTCAGAAGGGGGAAAACAACAGGAAACAAGCCCGAGTTTCATTGTAATTGTACTTCACCTTCCCTTCTCTTTTGACGTTGAAAAAATCCCTCAAGGATAAAATTAGATTCATGCACACATTTTCAGCCAGCCTGAATATTCGATGATCTCCACGTTTCCCTTTTAGAGTAGCAACAATTTTGGTGACATCATACATCAAGGTTTTGTTCTTCCCTCCATACCTACAAACTTATTGGCTAGCAAGTCATATTTGTACATGAATAGGTCATTACATTTAGTTAAATGGGCAAATAAATTCACTTGCATATATGTACATGTCATTTATAGCACAATATATGATGAGCTCTGAAATAACACAAATGTTTTTTGACATTTTCCAGAATTTGGAGGTTTTATCAATTTGAAACAAACGATCACGACCGTGTCAAATTCATTATACCTTGAGATTGATATCGTTATCGCCTCTCAGTGAAAGAATAACTATTACCCATGCTTACTTCAAACGTTAGTATCCCTGATAAATTTTAGAAGGAACTCATTCATAACAAACTTTCTTACCAACGACAAAATTTTATACAACCATCATCAACTTCTGTTATCTCATTATAGCATTCTGCTTGGTAATGTTGTGCTAAATCGCCTAGACCTTGATTTTGTATGATTTTTGGATGTCTAAAGAGAAAACTGGCGTCAAAACTCAAAGGAATAACCTTTTTACCTTTCACTAAACCAGCCCCAAGAACAACTTGTACCAACACTTCTTTGTGGTGGAACAGGGAATAACAAATAGTATTTAAGGTAACAAATGCCATTAGCATATTGCAATGCAGTGTCATTCTGGTTTGATTTGTCCTGGTCTATGGTCTAGTCTATTATTGATTTTGATTTCTCAATGCCTCACATTATAGTCCCAACAAAAGAGAATTTATCACAAACTGCATTCCACATTGAATAACTAAAAGAGAAATCTTGATGCAGTTGTCAACCTAGATGGTCCAGAAGCAACTTGAATTTGCACTTCTTTCATCCGACACTTAATTCAGGATCCAATACAGGCTATCCTAAATACCCTGAGAGTACCCAATCAGAGTCCAAGTTATGAAAACAAAGACTGAAAACATAGTCCAAATCATGGAATTAAGCAAGAGAGGGTAAAAGAAGAGATACTTGCATGAGATGTTCACACTATCATAAGTTTTTCAACCAAGCTCATAGAAAACCAGCCTAGTAAGCTATTTCAACATCCATATGACAAGTTCAAACCACTTTTTATGCTTGGTGGTTATAGCCAAGCAATTAGCAAAGAAGGCATAGGCTGAGATTTCAAAAAAAAAAAAAAAAACATTTTGACGTATGGCTAATTATCCAAACAATCATAAGTTTGAGAAATAGTAGTTTCACAACCCTCACCTGTATAGAGGAAGTAACCTATAGTTTACAATTTCGAGCACCAGAAGAGTTACCCCCGGCTTGCTCCACAAAGCTGGATACCTCTGGGCCAAATGCTGTGGAGAGACAGAACAGAAGCTCTTTTAATGGATATCCCAATGAAATCGCGAATAGGGCTGCACCACTGAGAGACAGTGTAGTAACACGATAAATTCTTATTTAACATGATTTTGGTAATATGCAGGACCCAATACTAACATACGGTAGGGAAATGCATCAATCATCTAAAAGACGCACAGCAGGGAAATGTTGGAGACGGACTGGTTTGTGTTAACTGGTAGATTAGAGCTGACAAGCAGTAAGCCACAAGGTTTGCTCTGGCATAACTATAACCCAAATTACACCAGTTTTAGATTGCTGCCAAATGATTAACCACTATGTATTCTGAACTTTATATCATTCCAGCATCTAATATAAGTAAGATAATTCCAACCTTCTATATGGAAGAGATGCCAGGTAGGTGGTGGGAGTGGGCAATGGTCTGACTCAATCCAGACTCGGACTGAATCAGCATAAGACCATAAAAAAGATAAAGGAAAGTTGAGCGGGAAAACCAGATAAATAACAAGTTTAATTTGATTTATTCTAATTATTTATTTTCTCTATGGGATCCAATCGAATCAAAACACAATGTTTAAATTTGAGAACCAAAAACAAATCAAATAGTGTATAAAACCAGTCTGCTCCAATCCAAATGTTGTGTCAGTTTGATTTGGTCTGTGCAGATCATTGCCCACCCCTTGCCAACGCGAGAATAATTACATGCAGAAGTTATTCCAAGAAGAAAATGTAAGAGATAAAAATTTGTAAATTAGTAGTAGCGGTGTCAAATAGTCCCAACCTATTTTTACGTTCAATATTACATGGTGTACACGGATGAGGAAACATGAAGAGATTCAGAGAGACAGGACTTCCTCAAATTTATAGCCAAGAGTACTACCGTGAAGTGTGACCGAAACAACGAGTGAGGTGCAATGAGGAGCAACCGGCAATATGTTTCAACCATAGCAACACTCGGAACAACCTGTCAGAAAAACACCGACATAAAAATTGTTGAAAGGCATGGAGAGAAGTACTTATCCGCTATAAATAAATGCAAATCAACCAGCCCATCTTTTGGTGGACAAGAGGTAAGAATTTATGCTCAGATGTCCAAGACATGAAAGTAACTAAGCACAGAATTCTGGAGAAAGTATCTAGTACAAACAATTAAATTAAGAGCTTTATTATCTATCATAAATGGATATAGAACAAAGTACTCCATCATAAACATTAAACCATTAATTTTACTACCTTGCTACTTGAATATAGGAACATTCTCCTGTAATATGATATCCACTCTCTTTTCAATAGGAAAACAGGAAAAAATGCCCATTAGTCTCTTCAGAAATTTATGAATGGATTTTAGATATTTTCCAATACTGGGAGTTTTTTCCTATTACACGATTAGCAACAGAATGGGTACATCACCCACGTAATATAATTTCATGACTGATCAAATCTTGGGAGTTGTCACATTTAGACACTAGGACAACGAGCAGGCTATGCATGTAATGTAAGGCGGACACAACAACAGCTGTGGACCATCTTGGGGAAGGAGGTGCAGCACTCCAACCCCATGTCAACAGTTATTGGCCATAATTGTCATCAGTATCTAACCTAACATTCCTTGGTCTTCTTAAGCCAGGGCTAGTAGAACATTCCAAAAGCTCTTCCTCTTACTTTTTTCCTCGGCATCCTACTTTACATATCTCTAGGCACTCTTGAGAAGATGAACATGTTTCAACAGCCAGCAAAGTTTCTATTTAAGTAGTTGAGGTGTGTAAAAACTAAAAACTTATATGTCCTTAACTATTCAACATTCCACGTGAGTAGGAGGAAAGTGACATACCTGCCCGGCAAACAAAGAATCTTCTAACTGTTGGACCAATTTCAAGCATAGATTCATCGAAAGCCCCGACAATAATGACATGGGCACTGGGCTTACTTCTCGCAACACCATTATTCTTTCATTGGACTGTATATTTGTTCCTTGCAATAACTCAGAAACTCCAGCTGATGATAACCAGTTTACCACTGCTTCACTAGCAGGCTGTGCCATTGTGAATGAAAAAACCCAAAACATTCCAATTGATCTATCATCCATATTCATGTAATCCAACATGCGATCCCCTGCATCATAAGTACACATTAGGTCTCTAGTTTTAGGCAAACTAAGAAAAATCCAAAGAATAAGAGGTAGCCTTTCAAATGGCAGATCTATATTGACAATGGCAGAAGAAATACACCAGTGGACTTCAGTGGTACAGTAGAGTCAGCAACAATTGTCACAATAGAATGAATAGGACAAAACAATTGCATGATAAAAGAAAAAAGAAGAACCGAAGGATGAGATACACCGCAGACTGACAACCAACTACCCTTATGTTTAGGAGTTTGTTTGGTCAACTAACAGATGAACTTCCGGTTGCTTGATGTGGGGAAATATGGCGCAGTTCAAAGACAAGGAAGTAAGTTCATCTGTGAGGCAACTGCAGACTTCAAATATTGCTGCTTGCTCTAGTTTCAAGAGAATCATATCACTCACTAGTATAATGTGGAAGTTCAGTCAATCAGATATCACCTAACTGAAACTAACTGGTCCAAAGTTTAAACTTTCCAATTTCCAAGTCTTCCATACAACACTCAACAATTTCAAAAAACATTGGCAGTTTTCTGAGAGATCGATGCTAGTACGGTAGAAGTGACACAGTACACCAGTTTCCTGCATCTCTTTACCCATTAATGGTACAACAGACTGGTACACGCAAAACATGATTGCTGGCACACAGTAACTAACAAATATGTTACGGAAAGAACCAGAAAATAAAGAGTTAAGATTAAGAACGCAACATGCAACTCACAACCTGCACCGGAAATTAAATAAGGTTCTGTTTGGTTATAGAAGGACAATTAGGAATGCCAATTTGATACAGTATGTAGCCTTACATGTTACGATGCCAATTTGATACGGTAGCAGCAGGCTTACGACAACGACTACTGGCAAGAAAAGTTTCTTTGCTAGCAATAAACACGAATCAAACTTATCAAGAACATTTACCTTTGCCCACTTGCGTCCACCATTCATCTATTTGCTTTCCTTTGTGAAGCTGTTCATTATTCAAATATTCCCTTGTTGATGTGTTCAATGACCAAATACGCAAGTTCTGACAACTGCTTATAAAATCAAGAAGAATGCTCTGAGGATTATTGGGATCCGAACTCCGGTCCTCCCTGTGGAAGGATATAATCTTCCTGATAGTCTCTACCTGTCAAAATGATCACAATGCATAACAAGAATATGTGAATTGAAAATGCTTTATTCTATGATGCAATAAGAATGTTATAACCAGTGCTTCTTATAAATTTCTTCCACAGAAGCTAACCTTTCTAGGATCTGATTTTAAAGCGTTCATCACAAGCTCAGTCTTAATAACTTGTGCAAGCAGCCAAGTAACATGATTGGTTCGCAGAAAATTCTGATCACCCCCTGTGAGTCGTGAGACAAGCTTGTCGACAAAATCAACAAAATCAATACATCCACTTTTGACGAGGAAAAAGAAAATATCAGAGAAGACAAGCCACTCCTGCCAGCAATTTATTTCTGCAGTAAAGAATAAACAATAGAACCACATGAGCAAAGATAGTTATAGAACAACCACAAGTTCGCACAAAAGAGAAAACAACAGATACTGCAGTAGATCACGTTGGAAAGCCAAACATTAGCGGCTTGTGCTCTGCATGTCTACAGAAATTATCCTAATAAGTCCTTGAGTCGTTTAAGCACTCAGTGCAAGGACAACACCCCGTTGATTTCATTCAACACTTAGATTTCCAGTTCAACTTCAAACAAACATTTTGAACATGAAAGAAATCCAGGTGCTTCGGCAACAAAAAAAAAAAAAGGCTGCAAGGACTAGCTCCACTCTATTAGAGGTCTTTGAGAACCACCACTACTTCACAACGCAATCATGAAAAGGCCCCATTGAAAAACATAGATACTGCAGGTAGTTGCATTGAAACTTCAAGGACCAGTGACTTATTCACTGTGTGTATATGCTACTATGACAAAAACACTATAATATGTGTTACAATCAGTCAACCTCTTGCTAAAATATGATGTTATGTATCTTCATCAAATATTTCTAGGTTAATGAACATGGCAGTTTTTTTTTTATAGGAGAACATGGCAGCTTCAAGTGGTCATTTCATTACAAAAAGACATAAAAGGCAACTTGTTCACTTATTTTATGACTCTGATTATACATTCAGGGTGTTAGCACCGAGAATGTTGGTCGTGCCGTCAGTCTATAAAGCAACTACAATTACACATAATTGTCATACATCTTAATGATCTCATGTGAATCATGTCAACTTGAACGCGGATGCAAGTATTGTATATGTATTAAATGACCAACTACATCACCAAATTCTAACGTGTAACTCTTCATCACAGTCCATACTCCATATAGAATTGGATTCCACAAAAATAGATCAGACACTAGGAGACACTTTCATGGAAGCAAAAGAGATGATAAGCAGGAGAGGATAATTGCCTGAGTTTGTCAACTTCAATAGTTCAACTATGCGATCAATAGTGGCCTCACAAATCATACTAGAAGTGAATACAGCACCAGGAGTTGGCATCTGAGCAGGATTCCTATAGCTGGGAGCCACAAGGAGAACACGCTTCCACCAGTCTGGAGATGGAGTAGCACGAAGAGCATGTCTGATACATCGCAAAGCTCTTTCCCAGTCCAAGCTTCCCTTCTGAATAGAATTTGCTAAATCCTACGAATACAAACAAGCTATATTAGCATTCATAATGGACCAAGTAAAATAGTCTATCTCATGTCATTGACACCGAAAACAAGCATATAACTCCAAGCACAATTCAAAATAAGGAGTTGAAATGAGCAACCTTTAGTTTTTACTAGGTGTATTTGCAGGCTTGCATGGAACAACAAAGCTAAAGAAAAAAAGAATATGCGTGAATTGGAAACGACTTCTGACATACGTCTACTTTGTATTGAAGCAAATGTAATGTAAACCAATGATACATGAGAGGTCTTAGAAGAATCAATCATATATCAATTTTGTTGCATGTAAAATGTCAACATGAAAAACACCTTTCCGGAATTCAAATTAGCAGGAGACATGATTCATCCTATCAAATTGAGCAGTCTATCAACACTAATTCGCAGATTTCTGATGCCACGTTTAAAATGAAGGCAAAAATCCTTATTTGCACACTTCTCCACCTTTCTGCCCACTCATTTCCCTTTAACTGCTCCCTCGTTTGTTAGTTTATGAGAAATTATCTTCACTTTTATGTTTTGATCAACACACGAGCACTTAAAGTCCATGATTATTTTGTCTGAAAAATTTTCACTAGCAATAGCATGAGAAATGGTAAATGCGAGATCCAAATCTTTCTATGAGAAGAATGTATCACCTCTCCATGCAGCGGCTCTCCAAGTACACTAGGGTATGTGATTGGGGAATAACGCAGGTTTGCAACCACTTCAACTTGAAGATTGGTAGTTGTCTGAGAGAGAAACCGATGAGTACCAAATGTAGGGCAATGAAGGTGTTGATCTAACATTTGCATGTGCATAGCCATCATATCTCGTCTCCTATGGATCTCTAGGATGAGCGTAAACAAGGCTTCATCATCTGGTATGTTTTCTATAAACTGCACACCACTTCGCAGCAACTCATAAAATGGAACGCGGCATTTATCCTCATCAACCAATAGCCAGACCACATCTAGACAACTATGCAGCCATTCAACAAGAGTCTTGTCAGGCCTCCAAGTTTTCCTGCCATCAGATTCATCGGCACCATGCTGCTTCTGATCCCAGTTCACCAACCAATTCAACATATGGCAGAAGACATCAATGTGGGTCACTGGCTTCAAATTAAACCCTAGACCAATTAGAACTATCTTGCAACCAAGTTGCCGCAGACTGCTTAAAGCATTATCCCTCGAAGATGAGCTGGCCCTAGTATTAGATTGTTGCCCATTGCCTGAAACATCTGATGATTTAACCGGGGATGGCACCACAGAAGACAACGGTTCAAGGGTTGTTTGGGTAGGGGGCCCAAAACCATGAACAGGAGGCAACGGAAATGTATGATTAGAAGACTGAAAATGGATGAAATTGAGAATCTAACTTGAATAGTTAAGTACTTCAGTTTGTGATAAACCTGTAGATGAATTGGCAGGCAGTGCTTGACCAGACTGGGCGACTGTCATTTCTGCAGAAGACACCGAAGAAAGAAGACATGGCAAGAAGCTGTCCCAGTTTATGTAACCAATGCTGGAAAGGCTTCGTGAAGCAAACAAAAGAAACTCGGCTCGTGGAGCGTGATTACTACACTGAACAACCAGAGATACAAGTACAGATTCAGTGACTGCACGCAATTGGTCTTGATCCTGCAGTATGAAAGCATAGGATCAGCATTTACTTACTTGAATTAACAACAACGGATAACCAACAGTAGAGTAAAAAAAAAAATGTCTGATACTCACAGGAAACTGGAGGCGGAGCTGCTCAAAATCTACAAGGAACTGCTCATTTCGTGGCGGCAAATCTCTATTAAGAGCATGAATACGCTTCTGTGCCCTGTTCCTGAATTATAATAAGAAGGGCAAACATAGGGAGGCCAAAAAAGAAGTCTCAGAGGCACTTTCAGAACTCGAAAACATTCCACACACATAGGGGGGGGGGGGGGGGGGGGGGGGGGGGGGGGGGGGGGGGGGGGGAAGCTTAAAAGAGAGGTACGGTGAATGATTTTTACTTACGGCGGATCACGAATTGAATCGTCAGGCTTTTGGCGATTATTTCTCTGGGGAAGGGGGGAAAAAAGGAACAATAAACAGCGTAGTTCAGTAATGGCTGCCATTTGAACTTCAATCAAGCTCAAACGAATAGTCACGAACAAATAAAAACAACTCACTCCTAAGTAGAGATTGAAGAGGTCGACGATGGCAGCTCGAGCTGGATGAAACTGGTAGCCCCGAGAAGCTGTTGCTGTGGTGGTTAACGACCGCTGGCTCTGATCCATCGCTCATAGACGGGCGGCGTTCCTTTCACAGTAGTACAAGCGAGAAGGGATGAGCTGAGAAGTCCGAGAGGCGAGCGAGCGAAACGGGAGGTTTCCGACCGAGTCGCGGAGCGAGTTGGAGTTGGGGGACTGAAGCAGCCTGACCAGTCGAATGCGCGCCCGACGACTCCGGCGATCCCCGTGCGCTTAATTCAGTCTGCTGCCGGTCGGTGCGATTAGAAAGAAGGGCGGACTGGGAATTAGAGTTTAGTAGTGATGAGGTAAATTGCAAGCTTGATCACTAAGAATATATTATTACATTCACGGTCACCGTAATTAATTTAATGATCGATATATGATAGTTAGTTTTTCGTTAGCTTCTGTTAACACCGTCAGTTTTTTTTGCTGACATGGCTAAGAAAAATGTCTAATCAGTTTATTTTAACTCGACAAAGTTTATACCCACCCATGAGAATAATTTCAATATTGACTTAGGTTCTGATGAGAATAATTTCAATAAAGGGGCCTAGAAGGAGCATAGTAGAAAGTTGGACTTACGCACAATAGCTCGACAAAAACCAGTAACATTTAACCTTTCATGTAATTTGGTGGGGTTTATTAGTTTAGTAATTGTTATTGGGTTTCTTAAGCTTGCCTGCTTATTTAATCAAATTCAACAGTGGAATGGAGTTATTGTGTACTTGTGTTGGATTGAATTGATTATACATTGATATCTATGCTAAATGAATTATATTCAATGATAACGACTTAAAAAAGAACACATACGTGTGTAGAAAAAACCTACGATAATAATGTACTCTTGAAAAAGGATGAGGTCTTATGTCGTTTAGGTTATAAATTAGTTATTCTAATGTAACCTTATCGAATCACTTGCTTAACAATTATTCAGTTAACCGATGAAATAATCGAAAATCGACTATACAATTCAATTAACAAAATAATATAAACAATACATGGTAAGCATAAAGTGCTTCATCGATAATCAAGAATCGACTAAATAACTCTGGTTACAATCAAACCGAACCGATTCCGCCCGAAGTACGAGTCAAAAAATCTGGAGGCAGACGACGTGGGGTGGGCATTCGGTCGGTTCGGTTCAAACCGAACCGAAATTATGCATACCGGGTCCCCTAATTCTATCAAACCTCAAACCGAATTCGAACCGAATTACAATTCGGTTTGGTCGGTTCAAACCGAATTATAATTCGGTCGGTTCAAACCGAATTATAATTCGGTTCGGTTTTTCATACAAAACCGAAATAGTGAGGTTAGCTTGTATTTTCTCTTTTTTAAATTATTTTTCACCCTAATGTAAACAATAAATATGTATCATCAATGATAAAATCAAACATTTCAACACATAAGTCATAAAACACTAACATAAAAATCTATTGTTTAATGTCTGTTGCTTATAAAGCTAGTTTTAAAATCCTATCTTGGAATGTTGGTGGAGCTGGAGGTAGAGCATTCCCCCGCTCTCTGAAGCTTGCTCTTCAGCTCCACAAGCCTGATTTTGTTATTTTGATTGAACCACAGATCAGTGGGGAAGTGGCAAATAAAGTTTGTGACAAGCTGGGTTACCCTGAAGTTATTCGGGTTGAGGCGAATGGGAGGAGTGGGGGAATATGGTTCTTCTGGAATGCTCAGAATTTCACCGTTGAAATTGAAGCGGCAGGGTTCCAACATCTCACCCTTGTGGTCACTGCTGCTCAGTCCCGCTCCTGGAAACTCACGGCAGTTTATGCCTCACCCCGCCAGCAATTTCAGAAACTCCTATGGCACTATATCATTGAGCAAAGTCGGACTACAGACTGCCCCTGGATCCTCACAGGTGACTTCAACGCCATTCTCACCCCGCAGGAGAAATCAGGGCAGGCTACTCCTGCTACGATTAGGCGCTGCAAGCGGTTTGGGGACTGGATCAATGAAGCTGAGTTGGTCGACTTGGGCTTCTCTGGTCCAAAGTTTACCTGGTGCAGAGGCAACCACTCGCAGACTTACAAAGCTAGCAGGCTAGATCGGAGCTTGTTCAATCTTGATTGGAATGTTTTCTTTCCGGGCACGACCGTACTTCATATGCCGAGACTCAGCTCGGATCATAATCCGATTCTTACGGTGGTGCCAAACCAGGGAGTTTCTCATCCTTCCCCAAAACGTATCAAATTTGAGGCAGCTTGGCTGACCCATTCTGATTTTCAAGACTTTCTAAATGGGAATTGGAATGCTCAGGCTAACCTTCCTCTGGCTTTGCATGATCTTTCGGACAAGTTGAAGAATTGGAGTTCAACTGTCTTCGGCAGTGTTTTCCAACGAAAGAAACGGCTAATGGCCAGGATTGAGGGGATTGAAAAGAAGCTTGCTGTTTCGTTTCAACCTGGATTGGCCAAATTTCACGCCAAGCTGGAAGCAGAGCTTGATAAAACTTTGGAGCAGGAGGAGTTGCACTGGTTCCAAAGGGCTCGGGAAAGCTGGGTTAAGTTTGGTGAGAGGAACACGGCGTATTTCCATCAAATCACGAACATAAGGTGTCGGTTAAACAAGATTGAGAGCCTGAAAAATGATAATGGAGACTGGGTGCAGGATAAGCAGGAGCTTGCTAACATGGTTTTTGAATTTTTCTCGAACTTATACCTGCAGGAAGCATCTCAGTATACTGATCTCATGCCAAAAGGAGCTTTCCCTAGGCTTGGGTAGGGGGATTGGTTATCTTTGCTTCGGCCTTTTTCCATCATGGATATTCATCAAGCTATCTTTGACATGAAACCAATGCAAGCTCCAGGCCCAGATGGTTATCGGGCGATTTTCTATCAGCAGGCTTGGCGGATAGTCGGAAAAGCTCTCACAGACATGGCTTTGACTTTTTTTGAGGATGGGAGCTTGCCGGCGGAGGTGTCAGAGTCTACGGTTGTCCTCATTCCCAAAGTGGACAAACCGGAGAACGTGAGCCAGCTCCGGCCCATATCGTTAAACAACGTAAGTCTAAAAGCCATCACTAAGGCAATGACGAGCAGATTGAAGATGGTGATGAAGAAGCTCGTCTCTCCATGGCAAAGCAGCTTCATACCCGGTCGGCAGAATGCGGATAATATCATTGTAGTGCAGGAGGTCATCCATTCCCTTCGGAAAAGGCGAGGAAGGAAAGGAGGCATGGTGGTCAAGATCGACTTGGAGAAAGCTTATGATAGGCTCCGATGGGACTTTTTGAGGGACACCTTAGTGGAAGTGGGCCTTCCAAGCTCTTGGATCCATTGCATCATGTACTGTGTGGAGAAGAACATGATGCGTATCCTTTGGGATGGCGAGCTCACTCAGCCCATCACACCTACCAGGGGAGTGAGACAGGGAGACCCTTTATCTCCTTACCTTTTTGTTCTTTGCATGGAGCGTCTTTCTCACAGGATTGATCAGGCTGTCCGCGAGAAGCTTTGGAAACCCCTAAGCATTTCGCAGGGCGGGCCAGGTCTAACCCATCTCTTTTTTGCCGATGATTTGGTGCTTTTTGCAGGAGCAGAAGGTTCGCAAGTGCGGATCATCCGACAATGCCTTGATGAGTTTTGTGAGAGCTCTGGTCAGAAGGTGAACTACTCAAAGTCCCTGTTGTATATCTCGCCTAACATCGACTCGAGTCGGGCACAGAGATTGAGCAATATGGCGGCTATTCCCTTGGCTACGGAAATTGGTCGGTACTTGGATATCCAAACCATCCATGGGAGGATAACCAGAAGCAGATACCAAGAGCTCGTCTTGAAGATTAGGAGGAAATTGGCCCCTTGGAAAGCTAAACGGCTTTCCCTGGCAGCCCGGCTAACTGTGGCTCGATCTGTATCCTTGTCCATTCCTACTTATACCATGCAAACTGAATTGATCCCGATGAATGTGTGCAAGTCTATTGATAGGATCAACAGGGACTTCATATGGGGAAAAGAGGAGAATCAGGGAAAGTTGCACTTGGTGGCCTGGGAGAAGTTAACAGAACCAAGGAAGCAAGGTGGAGGAGGCCTCCGGTCGCTTCGACAGGCTAACTTGGCTCTGCTAGCAAAAGGAGGTTGGCGTATCCTGCAAGAGAAGGATACCCTTTGGACGCAGATCATGAGAGCTAAGTATGGGGGCCAAAGGGAGGACCTCAGCATCTTCCGGCACCGTCAGGGAAGTTCCTTTGCCTGGGCTAGCTTTAATAAAACAGCCAATCTTTTGAGAAAAGGATGTGCGTGGAACATTCATAATGGGAAAAACACTAAGTTCTGGTTGGATAACTGGATTTTGCAGGGTCCCCTTATTGACTTGGCCACTCAGCAAGTTCCGGAAGAAGAGCGTATTAAAACGGTGGCTGATTATGTGGATGTGGAGGGAGATTGGGATGTCAGTCGTCTCTCTAGCTGGTTGCCGGGGGACATCCTGCAAAGGATCACGGCAATTATGGTGGACCAAACGGCTACAGAACCAGATCGTCTTTTTTGGACAGCTTCAGCTGATGGACGGTTTTCGGCAAAGATGGCATACCAGCTTCTTCAACCTCACACCTCGGACCACAGCCACAGTCTCTGGAAGGAGATCTGGTCTCTCCCGACTCCTGAACGGGTTAGGTGTTTTGTTTGGTTGGTTGCCCTTGATCGGATTGCTACCAATGCTCTTCGTTTTTGCAGGAATTGTTCGGACTCCCCGGCGTGCTACCGTTGTAGTGGTTGTTCGGAGACTGTGCTCCATGTGCTACGAGACTGCCCGCCTGCGAGATACTGTTGGTCGAGGTGGGTGCCGACTGAGAAGCAATCGGATTTCTTCCTCTGCAATCAGGAGCAGTGGCTGCGTACCAACCTCACGAGTGAAGAAAGCATAGAAGATGGGATGGACTGGCGAGTTTTTTTCAGTGTTGCTATCTGGCTGATTTGGAAGAACAGGTGTACGGCTTGTTTTAAAGGAATTGCCAAGTCCTTCTCAGCCCCTACTCTAGCTCACTCAATCCAGCACAAGGCTCTTCTTTGGTACAAGGCTTGGAACGCGCCAACCATCACTGCTGGCAGAACAGGGTCGAGACCGGAGAGAACCATGGATCACATTCAGTGGCATGCGCCAGCTACAGGGTGGCTGAAGCTGAACATTGACGGAGCCTCAGCCGGTAATCCTGGGATGGCTGGAGCAGGAGGGGTGATTAGAGATGATCAAGGAAGATGGATTGCAGGGTTTGTGGCGAAGATTGGGGAAGCTACGGCAGCGCAAGCGGAGCTTTGGGCTTTTTACCATGGTCTGAGTTTAGCCTGGAAGAGAGGGTGTGTGAACCTTGTGGTGGAATCAGACTCTCAACTGGCGATTCAGCTGATTAATAATCGACGTGACCCTGTTCACCCTTATGCCTCACTTCTCGACTCTATCAGGAGGAAGCTTGCTCAAGACTGGCTCGTCAGGGTAGTCCATACGTACCGTGAGGGGAATAGAGTCGCAGACTGGCTCTCGAAGCACAGTCTCGTCTATCCCTATGGTATGCATGAGCTCCCCAACCCGCCAAGAGAGGTTGGTCAAATTCTTCGAGATGATGTGATGGGTATTTCGTTTGAGCGCCAAATAGTGGTGCCTAACACCTTGTAATCTCCCCCTGCCCCTTTTTCTTGGCCTTGGCCTCCTTGCAAGCAAAAAAAAAAAACACTAACATAATTCAAATATTTAAGTCTCATAATAAGTAGAAACATAAAAATCCACCATTTAGAGCTTGCAATTATAATAATTCGATTTTTCTGTTCGGAATTCGGAAATTCGGTTCGGTCGAAAGGACCCTGATTTTCGAAATATGTCATTTTCTCTTCCGAATCTCGAACCGAATAACATTAATTCGGTTTCGGTTCGATTTATATTCGGTTCGGTTCGATTAGGTTCGGTTTTACCGAACCGTATGCCCACCCCTGCAGACGCACAACAAAACCCATTTTTCTATTTTGTTTTCATTTGCTCTCTCTTTCTCTCTCTTCTCACAGACACACATACACTAAAATTATCCATCTTCCCAAGGCTCCAGCTGAGCACAGGACAGGACAGCCCCTTTCACTATCTCCAACACCCTTTTCTTTCTTTTGTTGCTTCCCCACTTTCACACTCACCTCACTGCTCTTCTTCTCCTCAAACCCACTCTGCCTTTTCCTCATTCTCTAACTTTTTCCCTCAACCCTTCATCTCCTTCTCCAAGGTCCTGAGAGGTAAGAAAAGCCCTCTTTCAGCTTCTCTTTTTAGACTTCGCATTTCCTCACCTCACTCCGAATTGCACTGCTTTCCTCTTTTCCTCTTCCTATTTTGTTGCCATGGTCGCTTTGGTTTTGCTGGTTCTTCTTCTGTGTAACTCTTACTGTCCAGTGACTTCCCTCAATGAGGAAGGGTACGCGCTCTTGTCCTTCAAGCAGTCCATATATGAAGACCCTGAAGGGTCTTTGAGCAACTGGAACTCCTCCCAGGACAATCCTTGCTCATGGAATGGGATTACATGCAAAGACCTCAGAGTTGTGTCTTTGAGCATTCCAAAGAAGAAGCTTTATGGGTTTCTTCCCGCCGCTTTAGGATCTCTGCCTGACCTTAGGCATATCAACTTAAGGAACAATCGGTTCTTCGGTAGCTTGCCAGCTGCACTTTTCTCTCAAGCTCAAGGTCTGCAAAGCTTGGTCCTTTATGGGAATTCCTTTTCTGGGTCTCTTCCAGATGAGATTGGTAAGCTTACTTACCTCCAGTCACTGGATTTATCTCAAAATCTCTTTAATGGGTCTATACCATCATCGATTGTGCAATGCAAGCGACTTAGAACCCTTGACCTTAGCCAGAACAATTTCACTGCATCTTTACCTAGTGGGTTTGGCTCTGGTTTAGTCTCTCTAGAAAAGCTCGACCTTTCGTTCAACAAGTTCAACGGCTCTATTCCAAGTGATGTTGGAAATTTGTCTAGCTTGCAAGGCACTGTCGACTTGTCACATAATCTCTTCACTGGTTCAATCCCAGCTAGCCTTGGTAGTCTACCTGAGAAGGTCTACATCGATTTAACTTACAACAACTTGAGCGGCCCCATACCTCAAAACGGTGCTCTTATGAACAGAGGTCCTACAGCATTCATTGGCAATCCTGGCCTCTGTGGACCTCCTCTGAAAACCCCTTGTTCCTCTGATGCTGTTAATGCTGGTGCTCCTTCGTCAATTCCCTATCTTCCAGGCAACGACTCACCTCAAGATAAAGGTAGTAGCGGAGGACATAATGGGAAAAGTGGTGGCTTGGGTAAGAGTGCTGTTATTGCAATAGTTGTGAGTGATGTAGTTGGAATTTGCCTTGTTGGGCTGGTGTTTTCATACTGTTATTCTAGAGTATGCCCTTGTCGTAGAGATAAGGATGGAAACCGTTATGGTTTCGAGAAGAGAGGGAAGAGGAGAAAAGATTGCTTGTGCTTTCGGAAGGACGAATCCGAGACTCTCTCCGAGAATGTGGAGCAGTATGATCTAGTGGCGTTGGATGCACAGGTGGCATTTGATTTGGATGAGCTGCTCAAGGCATCAGCTTTTGTTTTGGGGAAGAGTGGGATTGGGATTGTTTACAAGGTTGTTCTTGAAGATGGGCTTACTTATGCGGTAAGGAGACTCGGGGAAGGTGGGTCTCAGAGGTTCAAGGAATTCCAGGCAGAAGTAGAAGCAATTGGGAAACTAAGGCATCCTAACATTGTCACTCTCCGAGCCTACTACTGGTCTGTGGATGAGAAGCTGCTGATATATGACTACATCCCAAATGGAAGCCTTTCCACTGCACTTCATGGTATGTGTTGCAACTTTCGTTGTTTGCGGAAACTGGTTTTACAGCAATTATTTGTATCATAATGTACAATGTGTCTGTCTATACTGAATCCTGGATTCTATTATATGTGACAGGGAAGCCTGGTATGGTGTCGTTCAGTCCGTTACCATGGCCTGTGAGGTTAATGATCATACAAGGCATTGCAAAAGGCCTGGTCTATCTCCATGAATTCAGCCCTAAGAAATACGTCCACGGCGACCTGAAGCCTAACAATGTACTCTTAGGACAGAACATGGAACCTCAAATCTCTGACTTTGGTCTTGGACGGCTTGCCAACATTGCTGGAGGGTCCCCAACATTGCAGTCCAACCGCATTCCCATAGAGAAGTCACAAGACAAGCAATCGAAGACTGCACCGGGCTCAGACGTTGCTACAGTCTCATCTACTGCAACAATAGGAGGGACTTATTACCATGCTCCAGAAGCTTTGAAAGTGGTGAAACCTTCCCAGAAATGGGATGTGTACTCTTACGGGGTGATCTTGCTCGAAATGGTCACAGGGCGATCGCCACTTGTTCACGTGGCTCCCTCTGAAGTGGACCTCGTCAGCTGGATCCAGCTGTGCATCGAAGAGGAGAAGCCGCTGGTCGATGTGCTGGATCCGTATTTGGAACCCGATCTGGACAAAGAAGAAGAGATCATCGCTGTGTTGAAGATTGCCATCGCTTGTGTTCATGCCAGCCCCGAGAGGAGACCTACGATGAGGCACGTTTCTGATGCTTTGAACCGACTGGTTGCTTCGTAGGCTTGCTGATGGTTTCTGATGGTTTCAGCACTAACAAAATTTGTTGTGAGGTAGTAATGATGCACTAGGCGATGAACAATTTCTCTACTAATGTGTAATTGAGATGATGCTTCTGTTTTCATTTTTGCCTTTTATTTGTTTGAGTCTCTCTTTGTCATTTGATGTATGGAAATTGGAATGTTGGAGCTAAGTGGGAAAAGGGCTCTGCTGCTATTTAAGAATAAAAGGGATGGAGAGTTCGCAAACTGGTGTTCTTGTTGTGTGAATCTGTGGAATGCATGAGGTCAAACTCAAGAGTCTTTGACTTTAAGTTCAGCGAAATTGACGGTTTGTTCTTTCAAGCTTTCAAATTTCGGTTTCAGAAAGCTGTTAAGAGAACGATGGAATAAACATTAAACAATGAAAGAACTGACAATGCCTTCTGTGAAAAAAAAAATCCAGTCTTGGATCTTTGTATTGTTGACCTTTTTAAATTCATGGACTTCAGCTATGCAAATTTGTAATAATCTCTACCAATTAGTCAAATTTGGATTATTCTTTTAGGAAAATTGGACAGAATGGTTATGAGGACTTGAGGAGGGTCTGACCATTTTTGCCGCTAACTTACCAATCCAAGAAAAACGCCGGTCAAAATTATGAGGGGCATTGCTTTTTCCGGTGAAGGATTGACAAGATATATATACTAATTACGGCAAAGATGATTTGTTGTTTTCTTTTAGTTGAAGTGATTAGTCTGATGGATCCATGGAGTTCGAGTTCAACAAGTGACCAAAGCGTTGGATGTAAATGATTTACATGTAGTTGATAGTTTTGGGTTTGAGATTTAGTGGATTATAATTTGGAGGTTCATTATTACAAAGTGTTCGGGAGAGATTTGACTGAGGATTGAGTAATCGGTGGAAAAACATGTGGATGGGATGCATTCTGATTTTGATTTCTGGACCTCGATCCATCTTTGGTTTACGAGCTCCAGTAGCTGGGCTTGATGTTTCTCACTCGAACAAGATGGTCCACTAGGATATTTTGCATGAAAACACATGAAACACTATCTAAAGTGCATCAAAATAGTAACAGTCATCCCAAAAGCTACTTAACACACCTTTGAGTGATTACCATGCTTTTTTTTTGGGTATGTTTAAGATACTTGTGGTTAATTCTATAGGTTTTCTAGTATGCTTTAGGAAACTTGTGATCAGCTTTATGAGGTTGTTGGTCTCCTTTCAGAGTTTTCTAGTGTGGTGAGCTTCTGACATGTTTTATGAGTTTTCTGGTCTACTTTATGAGTTTTATGATGTGGTTTGTCGTATTTTCAATCTAGTTTGCTTCATTATACTTGTAGTCAGTTTTATAGTTTGCAACGTGAAATTTGTGGTTAGCCTGAGTTTTCTGGTATGCTTTATGAGGTTTGTAATGTGATGAGCTTTTAGTATGCTTTTTGAGCCTTCCGGTCTAGTTTATGAGTTCGTGGTATGATTTACCGTGTTTCTGGTATAAAAAAAATATTTGTCTGCTTTATGATGCGTTCCGTCTATAATTTTTAAAAATGACGAGCTTACTCCATCTTTTAAAAATCAGCATCAGTTGTGACCAACCCATTCAATATAAAAAGTCACCAAAAGAAAATATGTGTATGGACCAGAATTAGAGTTAGCACCAATTAGATATGAGTGCTCTAGCCAAGTTGCTAGATATGGAGGGCTCACAAAATGTACCGTTAGCAGCTAGCTGGAAACCCAGAAATCTGATTGGTAAACCTAATTTTCATTTAGAAAAAAGTAATTGATGATTGATTTTCCCTTTTTGAGATAATCCTTTCTGAATATTTTGATTTCCTGGCTGGCTGGCTGGCTTTTTCTCCCAATCCGGCTTGTTAGGTGGAAAGTATTTTTGGTCATCATGTCAGTCCCAGCAAACAGCAAGGCCTACTCTCTACTCTTTAACCATGAATCACTCAATTTGCATCACTGAACAAATCCTACTTTTCTTTCAGCTGTGCCAGTGGTCACTGATTTCGTTTCCTGATTCTTGGATCATCATAATCATTGCAGTAACTACGGCCTTCTGTAGATAATATAACTGTTTTTAGAGGCAATTATATCATTGAAAGTTATTAATTTACTATAATAATCTGCGAACAAGAGCTTGGTCCAGTGATAGTACCGAAACAGGCAGCTATGATGTAATATTTACAATGTTTTTTTCTAACAGAATTGAATACAGTAACTAGCAATGCCATCAAGATTGGGCCAATGCAGTAATGATGTTTCATGGTTATAACAGTAACAGTTTCCAGGAAACTTAAATTGGATGTAGTCTTGCGTGTACCAGATGGCATGAACATGAGACCATTATCATCAATGAATCGGGCTACGGTCTTCGCCTTGATGATGAGTGTGGCGACTCGTGTTAGTTCTCCGTTACTTCCAGTCCATATTCGATTTATCCCCAACGGCTCTGCCACTCCAATGTCCTGTTTCATCTGTGAATGCAGTGTTTCACTATACCACGAATGATTTAATCCACCAGCAAAGCCAAATTCAATGTGCTTGACAAGTTGCAGGCACTTGTTGAGAATCACACTGAATCATGCTGGCTAAGAAACTCGACTATTGCAGGGTACACTTGTTCCACTGCCTGATATTGGGGGTAAACAAAACGACAATAATGAGAGGGAAGTCGCTATGCAAAAAATGCTGTGAGAACAGTCTTTCTGCAATAAAGAGCTCGAAAAAGGGCATACCAGTTGTCCTCCAACCAAGTCGTAATGTGCATAGTGAGGACCTCCTGATTCTCCAAAGACTTTGTAAGTCACCAAATGTTCGGGGAGAACTTTGACGGTTTCTGATAATCATAGCCCCGTGAGAAATAAAAGCATAACATTTTATCTTTTTTAAGAACATAGAAGATTTCAGGGGGGTTAAAAAAACCTTCTACAGCTTCTGGTGGGCAAATAAGATCTTGATCACCGGCTAAGGCCAAGACTGGGATATTGCACTTATGTAAATGGTCCTTGTAGAGAAACTTGCCACTCCTGTCACGCAATCCACCCTCTCGAAAAGCTGTTGTAAGCTGCAAAAGAAGTTTAGCTGGTATGGTACCTGTCACCCATATACACACCAAAAGTTGTTCATCAGATAAATAATACCAGAGAATAAGGGAAACAAGATGTTGAAAGATTAAAAATTGAGGAGCCTAATATCCTTCACACTAGAGTTCAACATCCTCAAAAAGGATAGGAAGGTTTTTCCATACTCACAAAAGTTGTTCAAAACAAGCTTTTCTAGCAGCTCTGGGTGCATCATATCTTGTGCTGATATCAAATTATTGAGCCAAGATAACACGTAAGGAGGACGAGATGAGAGAGGAAATGCTGCTGCCAAAATTGCCCCCAAAGGAACAACAGGTACGTTCAGAGCCTGAGCAGGATCAGCCTGTAACAGAAATTTATAAGCGGCACTCTCTTTTCCTTTGAAGATATGCCTTCTTATAAAGCTACATCAATTGCTCAGTGACTAGCAATACTATATAATGTGTCCACCTACCAGTGGTACAAGTAACTTGAGCCTCGAATTCGAAGTAGTGTAGTCAACTGACGATGCCAGAGTAACAATAGCAGCAAAGCCAGAGTCGTTTCCTTCAAAACCTTACAATATCATATTATGAGTAACTAGAACACATGCTTCTCTCATCACCCACAACACAGGCACACACAGAAGCAAAAAGGAAAGGGAAAAGGGAGAAAAAAAGAAAGAGAAGGAACTTCAGCAGTGGTCAGATGAATATTTGATGTGATATGTATATATACCAACAAACCCCTTCAAACCATTATCAAATATTACAAAGGCAATCAGAAGAGGGGTTTGATAAATCCAAGTCATAGCAAAACTGACAATGTTAATTAGCTCTGTCACCACAGCAGCAAATCAACCTCAGTAGTCATATCTCCACCAAATATGTATCAAGATCATTTATTTTCTCTTTTTGGCAGGGATGTATCAAAAGCTACTGAAGGAACAGGAAGAAGGTATGAACAATACCAGTTCACAGCCAAACATTTTCGAGCCTCACCACCTAAAGTTTACAAACCCACATTAGGAAACCACAGTCTGAAATAAGCTATTATACCACGCCTAGAGAAGGAAACTTCAACAGGACTGAAGTACAAACCTAACAGCATGACAGATAGCGAAGGGGGAAAATCAGCAAAGGTGGAAAAATCCTTCAGCTACACAGTTTAAGAACTAAGAGAAAGATATAATGAAGTGTCCAAAATGAGCAAATAAATTACCTACCCCTTTACCAATAACGCAAAACTGAAAGCAAATAATGATCTATGAACTCGTATATTGTGCATGATGAATATAGCAGCATTGAAAAAGAGTGTTTTGAGCAAGATCAGTGACTCTATTTTCCAGTTCCCACACTTAACAGGGGACATTGAGTTTCAAAAATTAAAAAAACAAAAGCTGGTTCTTCCAAACTCACCAATAACTGCCTATACAAATGAAAATAGCCCAATTCAGCTCAACAGTTTAGAAACTGGCTATATAATTTGCATTATACTCGACTCTCCTTCCATAGCATCAAGAATGCTTGTAGAATTCAGGCCATGCCATATCTTCAAACTAGATGGATAATTTGTTGAAAACATGCTACTTTAACCTGTCAGAGCTAAAACAACTATCATATACAAACTAAGAAGTCTTGTTAAGGGCCAGGCCCTCTATTGGGACGAAGAATGTTGTGTAAATAAAATAACTCAATAACAACTGATCTTATGATTTATGCAATTAAATGGTATCTTACCAGACCTTGCAGTTCTTGCATACAGCAGAATGCCTCCCATGGAATGTCCAATTGCAAGCAACTTGCCATCCTTCGGTTTGCATTCTGCCTTTATATATTGCATCTGCAATAATTAAGAATGAGGATTATCTGAGGGCTGACGCTGGCCATTTGCAAATTGCAGATGACTCTATATTTATTACAAGTTTACAACAAACAAAAAATTGTTGCATATGAAATGTCATTAAGATAAAATGGCACCTCACCGCAGTAGGAACATCCTCCTCGAGGTAATGGTCAAAGTCCCAGTCATATTTAACAATCAGGTCAAGTTGTTTTTGAAAATCTTCTACAGTGGACGTAAGACGGTCATGCAAATCAAATAACTGAGGCGAGACGGACTTTTGACCTTCCTCAACAATATTTACAAGTGTCTGGCTTAGATCCCTGATCTGACTGGCAACACCAGAATTTTCCCTTGTCTCCAACAAGCTCAAAAGTTTTTCCCGCAACTCATTAAGGCGCTCAGATAACTGGGTATCTTCTAAAAGTGTTGATATCTGGTCAAATAATTTAGCTGACATTATCATGGATTGACCTTCACTAAGAAAACCAGAGAGACTTTCTGACAAGGTCATGAAAGTGTCTGTCAACTTGGAGACCAACATAGATTCATCCCAAACAGTTGATAGTCCCGTTGGGTCCTCGGGAACCGATGAAAGCTCAGAACTTGGTGATGTGCTTTGTGCAGCACTTGCAGTTTCCTGATTTGCAGACGGAGCTCCATTACTTACACTCTTAGCAACAGATCCCATCTGCTCGGAAGCATACTGCCCAACATCTTTTGCAGTTGCCTGATTCCCAGTCAGAGATCCAGTAGTTACACCCTTAGCAGCAGATTCCATATGCTCAGAAGCTGCATAAGCGGACTCCCCAATATTTTTGGCATCTGATTCCCGTACACTCAGTCCTGCACCTCGGACTTCAAGAATCCATGTGTCATAGCCCTGGCCAGACATGTACCTTGCAAACGATGACTACAGACATACACAGATACATAAGCAACATGAGATGGACGCAGGCAGAGATGCTAAAACTGACTGGTCGAGAAAACAGCTGATAAGCCTCTCATTCCAATCTGGAAAACAACTTCTCTTCAGAAAGAAGAGCTAAGACTAAACCACCATCATGACAAATTAGGAGCTTTTCAACAGAGCACATCTAGTTCTGCACTTGAAAAATGTAAATTCTCAGCATAACAAGAACAAGCAACATAACAGTTAGCCTTTTAGGGAGATTTCATTATACAGAGAGCATAGCAAACCATCTTGATCGGTAGTCAGCTTTCACCTAACGAGCAATGCATGCAAAGCCCTCATATGCCAACCAATGAAACCCCAATTTCGAGGAGAAATTCCAAACATCCACAAAAATGGCTAGAACAAAGCATAGGATCATGAAATGGGAAGAGTAGAGTTAGTTACCCCAGGAGAGAGATCATAACCAATGGCATTAGTCCCTACTCCAGACAATAGCAACAATGGATGATTCCTTGGAGGGGCCTGGAAACGAAGAAACAGACCAGACAGGAAGGAATGAACAAAGATTAAATACACGAGAAGATTCGACGGAAATTGAGGAAGTAGAATAACCTGAGGAGAAGGGTGGTAGCGCCAGAGAGCAAGGCGCCAATCGGAATTGGGGATGGTGACATAGTGAAGCTCGTCGGCGCTACAAATTGGAGGCTTCTCGGGAAGTTTAATCGCTGGCTCCGACGTTCCAGAGGAGAAAGAAGCTCTCAACCTGAACAACGACGACGACGGCGTCGGTGAAGCAGCCGCCGCCCCGTAGGAAGAAAAGGAAGGGAACGGTCGAGGAGAAAGAGACAAGCGGCGGCGGCGAGGGAGGAGGAGATCATGATTGACGAAGAAGAGATTGGCGGCATTTATAGCGGCACGTATGTCGAATTGGATTGAAGCCATGTTCATTAGACTCGATTGATTGTAGTTTCAGAGCGAGAGAGGGAGAGAGATTGTTTGAATGGGCGGTGGTGGAGGTGGTGGTGGGGCTTCAACTGAGATTTGGGTGTCGCCGGAGTACGGAGACTGAAATGTGTGCCCGGAAAGTTTCGGAAGGTTGCTTGGATTATGGTTTTGTTCAAAGTCAAAGTTATGCAAAACTACCATCTAGTCCTCATATTAGTGACATAGTCCTTCATATGTTAACATTTTTCTGTTGTGATCCTTGTTGTTAAAAAGACTGTTTATCTTCTGTTAATTGGGGACTCAATTGCTCACTGGAAACACAAATTAGGCGCTGGTTCAGGCAAAAAAAAATCATGTAATTATTAATGTTACTTGGCTGTTTTGATCTTTTTTTCAGTTTCGACAAAAAATAAGCCGAATTGTTGATTTTGATTTTGATTGTAGGGTGAAACTCATGGAAGGGATTAGTTGGGATGGAGGAATAATTATGGGGCATTGCTATTCGTCAGATAATTATGTAATTATGAGGACTTTTTATGTGCATGGGTCATTTGTAGTTCTAAAATCAACTGAATTGCTATTCGCCGCCCTAAAATTTGAATTTTATCGCCCTAAATCAGACCAAAATGACAAAGAAACCCCTATCCCCAATTCAAACCTAAATCCTAAAAACAAACTCAGTAACTCACGCTCCGAAAACCTACCGCCGCCTAACCAAGAACACTCCCGCCGGCATACCCACCTCCCTCATGCCGCCTAACCCCCAATCCCTCCCTCCGCCACCTAACCCACCTCCCTCACGCCGGCAAGCCCAGAACCGGCAATCCCTCCCTCCCACCGCCTAAACTTCCAGATGCTAGCCTCTCGCTTTCTCAATTCCATGCGAGATGCAAGAGAATTCCTCTTTGGTGGTTCTGATTTTGTTTGAGTGTTTGATGAGAGAGAGGTTGGTGCCTTGGTACGTGGTAGAAAGATAGAGAGGTGGAAAATAATAAGATTTCAAAAAAAAAAAAATATTTCACATGTTAATTTAACGGTCAAAGATTATGGTTGACTGCCATCTAAGATGAAGGTGACAGAGTTTAACGGTCTGTGATCAATTATGAAATAATGATGTAAAGTTAGTGATCAATAAGGAAAATTTTTTGAGTAGCAAAAGTGAAACAAATTGATTAACCGAGTGACCAAACATGAAATTCATCTGAACTAAGGACATATAAGTAAATTTGACTTAATTAGGGCGGGGCGACGAATAAGAAATTTTAGGGCGACGAATAGCAATGCCCAAAAGAAAGGATAAATTGCAAGTTTGGTCACTGATATTACTAAATTGTTTCACGTTTGCCACTAAAAAATTATTCTAGTAGTGGTCAAAAAGATGAGTTAAATAGTCCAAGTTCACTTACTCTGCATTACCTTCCGTTAATGGAGTCCATTTTTGCTAACGTGACTAGCAGAAACGCATAATCAACCTATTTTAACGACCTTTCTTCTCCGACCAATCGCACTTTGTCTCCGTCAAGCTGATCAACACATACTAGGAAAAGAATATGGAGGAGAAGACTGTCAAGCCTACCACCATCGACTAGGAAAAGAATATGGAGGTGAAGACTGAAGACGTCCAAGCCGCCACATCACAAGTGACGTCAAATTTGGGAGGTTAATGTTAAGGCAAAAGCACAATTGCATAACAACAAACAATAGAGAGAACCAAAAACATAAAAGCAAAGAGAAGGCAGAAACTCAGAAGTCAGAATCCCGAACTCAGTTCCCCTATCACGTCCATCTAAACTTGTACATTGCACCATACAATACAACATCAATGCTGCCTCTGCAGTAGCCACTACCCAGAAACTAGATCCAACAATAAATACAGACAACCCAGAACTGAAAACATTCTTCCTACTCCAAGTTTTCAGTCTGGTTCTTTCCCGGTCTTCGTCCTTCTCTCTATTCACATGCCAGCTTGGTGTCAAAGCTGCTCAAGCATATCGCAAAAGCTTGAAATGCAGATAGCGGGTACCGGTAATCCATGGTGAACATATCCTTCCCAACCTTCCCAAACTGCAATATTATCTTATCATGATCAGATTGCGACTGTGGCGGCGGCTGCTGCCCACAGGCCGCTGCAGCCGGGGCAGCAGCTGGCTGATTCGCCGCGATCAGCTGGAAGTTCTTGACTGAGGCTACCGTCACTCTGCCCCGGAAGTTGAGACACCAGCACTGCAACTGCTCGTGCCACCTGGGCGCTTTGTTCCGCAGAATCACCGGCCCATCGTTGTCTTTCGCTTCTTCCTCTCCTGCGCCTTCTCCCCCGTCTCGACGTCTGTCGAAGAAGCGGGAGCTGCTGAACTCGCTCGAGCTGTCCATTATCGACTTTGACAGCGACATGCTTCGGAACGAGTCCTCGAGGGACCCTGGTAGCAGGATCTCGGGTTGGCCCGGGACAGAACCTCCAGGCTGGAGGGATGAGGTTGGGATGGAGCGCATGGTGCATTGCATCCTGCGGGGACCACGAGTACCCAGCACGTTCAACTCGTATGAGATCTGGGCGATGTTGTAGCTTCCAGTGGGAACCTTTGGTGATACTTTTTTCGAGTAGAACCTTCGGCTCCTACCTGGTGGAGGGGGCAGCTGTGCGTTGTTGTAGGGCGGCTGCGTATCATAGATTATGAACCTGGTTCCTAAGAAATTTGATCTGGGAAAGTAAAGAAAGAAATGAAAAATGTTTTAACACAGAAACTTGGGATAAAACGCAAACCATAAAGAACAAAATAGCTTCCGAACATAGATAGTGCGAGTGTGTGACCTAGACCTGACATTCATGTTTCAAAATTATCCCAGAACAATATCACAAATTGAGCAGGATTTCCTTAATTTCCCCATTTGTTTCATATGCAATGCACATAACATAGAGAGAGAATCTTACCGTAGTTTCCCTATATATGTACCACTCGATCTTGATATGTTGTCAGCATCCATGGAGATAATATACTCTGTGCAAGTAGTTCTGCGGGTTCTTTTAGCAGAGAGAAGAAATTTCCCATTTTCAACCAGCAAAGCTGCGGAAAGAAACCACGAAAGAAAGGCAGAGGTGGAAGTAAGATGCAGAACAGAAGTGATGAGTTAACAAGGGGGCAGAGGACTGCAGCTACCGAAAAACCTTATAGTTCAAACAGTCAATTCAATGCAAGTTTAATGTGTGGAAGAACATACAAACACACACACAGAAAATAATCAAATGCATATAAGATTGATGTGTATTTGATGCTTCCATGAACACATTCTTCTAACCATATACTTCTCATTGATCATCCAGAAAATAGTAGGTCGGCCTGCTAGGGAAAGCAGCTTAATGTTGGCTCGAAATTAAGAACATATATCATTCTAAATGCACCACAGAGTTTCTATTTCAATAAACCCCATCAGAATGTGGAGCTTCTTGCCTACTCAGAGTTTCTGTTGCATCCCACGGGAAAAGGGATAATTTTGTAATGAAACAATCCCACAGATAGTGATAAAATTATGTAGTCAAAATCGCGCTTAAAACTTAAAAACTTACGATTTTACGTTTCTAGGTCACTAAAACGCTTCTACACAAAATCTTAGTTTTTATAGCTTATGTAGTTAAAAACTCCGCATTAAAACTTAAAACTTACGATTTTACGCATCTAGATCACCAAAACGTTTCTACGTAGAAACTCGCTTTTGACTACATTGATAAAAATATAACAGTGACAAGATCCAAGAAGCCAACTGGAGGTGCAGAGGCACAGCGGATCAGAAGCAGAGAAGCTCACAACCATACAATTGGATCAACGGAAACAAATCAAATTGAGAAAAGCTTACCAGGGCTAAGGCAAAGGAAAAGATGGTAAGTTAACTTGGACTTGTCTCTCTTAATGAAGCACTGGATGAGTCCATCCCTGTGCCCAGGCTGCAATCAACAAGTACAACACGTATGTGTCAATAATAGCTCCTCGGCTGCATTTTTTACCAGTCCGATAAGATACTGAACAGTTATCTGAACCATTCTCACCTGCTTCAGGGAAACAGGGAAAGTAATCTTCCCAGAGAACTCTGGACTTCTAACAAGTTCTCTACACATTTCTCTCCATGCTTTGCAAACTGCAGCACATGCAACAACATGCTTGCGAGCAGGCCAAGTGCCTTCACTTGCCTCCAACCTCTTAATTACATCACGGAGCAACTCAGGCGGAAGGCTAGCCCAACGGCTACTCTGAACAACCACCAGCTGCTGGTCATTCGAGTCGGTAATAGAGCCATGAGATTTCCCTCTATTATGATGACCTGGCAGCCTTACATCGAAACTCCGCCGAGACAAGCTCCCAAACCCATCCCTGACATCACGTACTATGTTACGGAACGACATAAGCTTTTCTTGGTAGGATCTTCCAACTCAACCCCTCCTTGATGGTGTAACTCAAACCAGAACTGAATTTCAATAGCTCGATGACCATCCACCAAGAGAAGTAACACAAACTGTAGATCATGATTTTTAAAAGAACTTGTTTCAGATTCTCGAAGTAATGCTTAACAAACAAGGGAGAAAAGGGAAGAGACAGGCAAGGGAAAAGGCACTTAGCAAGTAAAGAAGATTCCTAAAGGACTCACATGTATACTGCAAGACACATAACATACAACTATTATGAGTGGCATCTAAGCCCCAATCTGTATTCAAATTAAGAATCTTAACAGCAGGAAGAAAGAACCAACAAGTAACGTATTTTATAGCTATGATCCGATACCCTTTCACTTCAAATTTTCAAAGTCCAGTACAATCATACTCCCTAAAAATCAGAAAGAAAGAAACCTACAAACCTTCAGGAATGAAAAATTGCAGAATCTAACAACCATGTCCATGATTCGGGCATGAAACATCACTCACCAAAATAATCAATAACCTCGTCAAACGCACTAAAACCCCCAAACGAAGACCTACCCACGAAGCCAAAATGGTCCAGAACCACAAACCGGAAGCCAATTTCACTTCTTGCCGGCCATCACAGATGGGGAAAACCCTTTCATTGACCAAACGAGAAGCAAATAAGCCAAGTTTGACTTCACAAAATCACCCAAGACCCTTCAACTGACCTAACATCAGCTATCACACAACCAGCAAGGACGAGATTCAGTTTTTCCCCAGAAACAAACAGAAGCGATGAATCCACAGAAAAAGAGATCTGACCCAGAAAAAAAAGTCACCACGACTGTCGACCAAAACCGCCGCCGCCGCAACCACTGGTGAATCTCAGTGTGTGTGTGAGTCTCGCTATCTCTATCTCTACATCAGATCTTTTGTCTTCATCTTCAATTTACCACAAGGCTCTCTCTCTCTCTCTCTCTCTCTCTCTTCTGGGCAGCCTCTCTTCTTCAGAAATCAGAACCCAAGACTTTCCTACACGCGTATTTCCAGACCGGCAACGAAATCCAGTTTTCACGAACCCACTGATGTCGAAGTTTAACTACTTTTCTTTCTTTTCCTTTTCCATTTTTTTTTTGTTTTGTTTATCAAATGAATAGTTTTCGTGGGGAATATTTTAATTGACAGTCCGTCAGTCGTGGTTAATTAAAGTAGTTAAAACTAATTAATAAGAGTGCGGTTGGGGGACTTCATCATTTTCTTTTCGTTTCTTTCAATATTTTCTTTCCTTTTTTCAGTTAACCGTCAATTTAGTCCCTAAGCCTTTTTTTAATTTTCATTCAAGTCCCTAATCAGGTTGTTGTCCTAAATAAAACAAGGACGTTGTTCGTAGAGTGATGAGATTAATTTTGTCTAGTTGATCATTTAAAATCAATGATATTATCGAACATAACACGCCAATGTACGTGTCGATAATGATAACGACCATCACACTTTGTTTCTTTCGTGGTGTGTTTGGCATTGTTGGTTCAGTGTGCACTATCATTCATGCCATGGTTAAGATGGATGCGAAGATGGATGTCGACAACGATAGTTTGTATTAGATGACAGATGTTGATTATTTGATTGTTGTCTGCTGGACATCGAATGATTAAATTTATCGTGAAGACGAATGGTAGAAACTACTACGAGTTGTAGGCAGTAGAATCTTGTGATAATATTGTCAAGATGATGTCAAAGTTAGTATGAGCATGGTAGAGTAGGGCTGATAATGTTGGCTACTATTCAACAAACCAAAAGGAGATAATGTTGGCAATTGTAGTTTGAACCTAATTAGCATCGATAGATTGGCGTTGGAGGCAGTGGCGGATACAGGGGGAGGCCACCCCGGGCCACGGCCCAGCCTCCTCTGGATCCGAAGCTAGTATAGCCCTTATTAGTTTATCGATTGTAGTTATTCGGCCCAGTGTTATTTTATAATAAGATTGTGTGTAATTAGAAAAATGAGTCAGATCAACATATTCAAAACACAGCTCTAAATTTAACCTGAAAATTCTAACTCCAATGATTCTCGCCTAAAGAAAAACAAGCAATGAAACCTAAAATTCTAAAAGTAAAAAACGTAAAAGATTAAAAGGAATATGAGGTTTGTTCACTTGAAAAATTACTAGAGTAGCTAGTGAAAATAGGGATTGACACAAAATATATATATTGATTAGTCGATTGATTTGTCTAGTGTTGACATTGCTCGTTTCAACAACTACGGAGAGAACCTTTTCACAAATGAAATAGGTGAAAAATTATCTACGTAATAAAATGAGCGATGAATTTCTCGCCAATTGGTTAACTATTTTATCTTAAAGAAAGTATGTTATTGGTATGGATGTAGACTCCATTATTGATGAATTCACTATATTAAAATTTAAAAAGATCGACGTGTACAATTGATATAGTAAAAAAAAATTATGATTTTCATACTGTATCTAATTTTCTAATGAAATGCGGGCCCAGTGTTCTATTGTGTCCTGGATCCGCCGCTGGTTGGAGGTGATGGATCACTGTCGTTGGCATCGAAACCAACTTCAAATATGCTCACTTATTAGTTGAATTCTTTTATTATGATCGTATTTTGCAAATGTAAGAGTACTTATTCTTTTGCATATAGTCGATATGCTAGATTGGTGTTGGAAGTGATGGATCACTATGGCTGGCATCAAAAACCAACTTCAATATGCTCAATTAGTTAAATTTGTTCTTTTAAGTGTACATAAACGTGTCAAATTACGAGCAAAACTCTAAAAATACTTTTTAATATAATTTTTCGATTTCTCGGTTTTGTATAAGGTACTAATTGGTAGAATTCTATCATTACAATCAACATCAAAAACTGTATTTTCTCGTTATAAGATTTTCTTAAGTTTGTTTTGCAATATTTTATCTTTGTTATTGTTACTAATACTATATTAGCATTTATTTTAGTATTTTAAATAGATGATAATAATAATGTTCATAAATCATAACATATCAATCTAAACATTCCCGCAGTATTCGGGTCAATGATTCAACAGGCTCAACTATATTTTGTCTCCATTCGTAGGAATTAACTACCAGGTGGAGGGACCTAATTGGCTATCACTTAAAAGGCCTCTGCTGGAGGTTCAAGAAACAGAAAAAAAAGTTGAAGTTCTGTTATTTGACAATGGAAATATGACGTTGTTAGATGGATCCATTTCAACGAAACTCTTGAAGCATTCCCAATCAGACTATATAAGAAAGGAAACAAGATTAGCCAAAGAGCAGTGTTCACTGTTTCTCCCCCACTGATGTTGCCCCAGAACACCCAAAGTCGCAGCATAAATCGATACCGAGAATTTGCTAACAGAAAAACAGATGATCTCGAGTCTACAGCGCTACACTGTTGCATAGACTTACTAGTCAAGTTCGACGATGAGAAACTGATTTCCTCAACGAAACAAAACTTCAAATAACAGATTCAGGAAGCAAGAGCACATGCGAGCCTGCAGCATTCTTACGTAGAGCAAAACTGCTCGATGCATTCATCTCCTAGCTCTTTTGCTTGCCACGGCTTCCTTTCTCCTCGATACCAGATTGACTGAACCTGCGTCGAAGAACATCAAGCACATCTTCCATTTTAACATCCTTGAGTGCCAGCAGTACCATGGCATGATAGAGGACATCTCCCATTTCCGAAGCTGTCCTGCCTTTATCCTCGTTATCCTCTAGAGTTCGGCACAATTCATCTGCCTCCTCCCTACAAAGAGATTGTAAACCAACTTTAGCTCAGACTGGATTATCGGCTTTTGTATATCATCTAAAGTAGGGTGCAACATAGTGTCCGACTAGAAATGGTACCGGATTTTTGAGCATAGCAGGTCATGATTGAGTAGTAATCTTTTCGTCCAAGAAGGTTTCCCACTCTCTGTAGTTGTTTCTATTTCTGCTCTTCGTTGAAAAACTGTGGACTCTAATGAGTATAAGGTTGTTGATGCCAACTTACTTCCTGCAGCCTGGGAGAGATAGGATTTAGTGAGATCACAAATCATAGACATAGTTTGCTCAATTAAACAGCAAGGGATCTACCTGAGGAACTGAGAGAACAAGTATTTGTGAAACTGAAACCAAAACCACATTTAATTTAAACCAATCAAAACTAAAACAAAATTTTTGGCCTTGGATAAACTAAACTTCGAAGGCAATAATCATGAAAGTGAAATAATGAATCAAAATTATGTAAAAGATTCCTCAAAAGGCTTCATAGCCTTCAAACTCTTTTGGCTATTTGATTGCTAAAAATCTGTAAAATCAACCACCAAACCCAAATAATCCGGTTTTGACTAACCAACCATGAGAAGTGGTTTGGGTTTTACCAAAAACCGCTTTCCCAACCTGATAGAAATGGCTCAAAGAAAGACAAAGTCGAGGACCTGTTCAGTTTCCAAAGAGTCAAGCACAGAGGTGTAGTAGCAGGTTTCAGAGCCAGTGTGGCAGGTAGGCCCATCAGGCTTCCCGAGGTAAATTATCTGCAGCAGGAGGGTAAGCAATTTCATACCGGAAGTTGATTTCATAGAACTCCTACCAACAAGTTGAGTAAGTACTTACAGAATCACGGTCACAATCGAGAAAAATGTCATAAACATTGATAAAGTTGTTGGACGTCTCTCCTTTGGTCCACAATGATGAACGCGATCGACTGTAGAATGTTGCCTTCCGTGATGAAATGGTGGTAGCTAGTGCATCCCTGTTGGCAAAGCCTTGCATTAATATTGCTCCCGTGTCAACATTTTGTGCTATGGCCACCGCCAAACCTTTGTCATCCCATTTTACACTATCTAACAATGTCTCGACCTAAAAGTTCAAAGCATTAGAAAATAGTGTTCATAAACACCACGTTATGATAGGGAAAATAAGACTTCCAAGAGTGTTATACACAAGCACAGGCAGAAAACCACCAAGGAATCAAGATTACTCAAGGTAGTGCTTTGCTCCCAAAGCAGTAAAGATCAACAGCTGACCAAGAAATAGTTCAACTAAATTTCAGAAGAAGGAATCTAGCAAACACACATTGTAGCCTCGCTTTCTTGTCGGGATGACATTCCACAAGTACACTGTAGCCCCACATATAATTGCTCCCTCTCATAAACATGATTACATGGTTACATATGAAAGTAGCTCATGCATTGATCAATTTCACATCATATGATTGCAGGTTTCTTTTGTCTTTCCCTGTTTTGTAGGCATGCCAATTACTACTGTAACTGGTGCAGGCATCTGTCTACCAAAGGAGATCAGTGACAATACTAGAAGACATACACAGATTTTTAGTCCGATTGCTGGATACAATCTCCGTAGTAAATTCCTAGAATTTGAGTTAACTAATGCCTAAGCGTAATCTAAAGTACTAACACGAGAAGCATTCAGACAAATCTACACACTTAACGCTTAACTCTGCCCATTGAAGACAATGAGAAGAACATACAGAACCAATGTCAAAATAACGAGAAGGTAAGTTATAATCTTTTTGAAGTACCTTGGATACGGAGCTAACATCTTTGTTGGATTTTAACGAAGATGCAAAGACCAAATGGCTGTTCCTCCTCTTCAAAACACAACCACCAGGGAAGGAAACGCGGCCTCTGGATGTGAGGCACAGAGACTGAGCACAACTAAAGGATGAGGCCGCCATTTTAAAAAATTGAAACACCAACAAAGCTTCAACCCCTTCTCAGTCTAATTTATGTCTTCATATCAATCAGAAATCCTGAAAAGAGAAAAGCTTGATGAGAATCACACCATTGAACCCAAGAGCAGAATCTGCCATGGACAAAGGAAAAGACAGCACTACCCATTAGCGAAGGAAAGAAAAAATGGCGTACAGCACAGAAATATTACCGGAAGGAGCTAGCAATCATCAAATTAGAATCAAAGAAATTGGACAAAGCCCATTGCAATGCACTGAAAAGAAGTTAGATAAGAAGTTCAACCAACAATCTGAAATGAATTGAATTCATGAACAGAGTTTACATATTCAGAAAATACCAGTATCTAATCGAGATAAAATAAAATATGCACCAAAACGCATCAATCACTGCGCAAGCATCGAATACTGGAGTTGGCAGAGAGGACAGGGAAACTACCGAGAAATTGTCCGGCGGCAGCAGAGCAGCATACGCAATGTGAAACGGCCCCCGGCGGCTGAGTAGTCGGAGAATTTTGGAGGAGAAAGGAAGGACGGCGAAGGCGGAGAAGTCACGGCTATTATATGGGCCGTAAATTGGTCTCGCGCGGCCCAGCTGGAAGACGGCTATTAGATGGGCCAAATGGGCCGTCAATGAAAGAAACAACTAATACAAATGGGCCGTAAATATAGACGAGAAAAATATGACAAAAAAAAAAAACAATTCCTTCTCTTTCGTCCTTCTCCTCCTTCATTTCTGCTGAAATCGATCGAGTTGCAGATGCTGGTGGTCGAGTTCTCACCGAAACCAAACCTCGCAACTTTGTGATTTCTGTTCTTTCTTGCTTACGATGTAGGCAGCAGAAATTTTGGGGTTCATTCTGAATCGCCGATCACTCGGGCAATAAGGAGACCCACTTCTGGTTTTGGGATTCCAACAGAATCAGCTTTCCTTCACACGCCATAACTTCCCCAAATTCAAAGCTAACCCCATTTCTTCAATCTCCTGATCGCCGCCATGAGGTCCGATCAGATTCCGCTGTTCAAACCCGACGAAGTAGACAGGGAGCTGCTCAGCCGGCCCACCACTTCCCTCATCACCGCCCGCAAGAAAGGGACAGGAGTTCGGGCGTGGCTCCTGCTGGACTCCACCGGTCAGGCCCAGGTCGTGGAGGTAGGGAAGCATGCCATCATGCGGCGGACTGGTTTGCCCGCCCGCGATCTGCGGATTCTCGACCCGCTTCTGTCGTACCCGTCCACGGTTCTGGGTCGTGAGAAGGCGATAGTCATCAATTTGGAGCACATCAAGGCGATTATTACTGCCCAGGAGGTTTTGTTGCTGAATTCCAAGGACCCTTCTGTCACCCCGTTCGTTGAAGAGCTGCAGAAGAGGCTTACCTTCCATTTTCACGCCACCAAAGCTCAGGTACGGAAATTTTTTTGTAGCTTTATGTGAAGTTGCTAGATCGCAGAATTTCAATGCATTCTGATTGATGGGTTTGTGGAGCTAGTTTGTTCTTTTATCGTATGGATAGTAATGTGGCTTGATGGGGTTTTTATATGGATGAGTTAGCGAACCAGTTCAGTCATTGGGGGAAATTCATATGTAAACTATGTAGGGAGCTTCGTTGTTTGAAGTTGAAGTTGGTTTGATCTTCGTATGGGAAAGGATTAATGGTACTCCATGGTTTCATATAAGGAAGTTGCCTACATAGTTGGTGCTACCCTTTATGCTACAAATACAGAGGTGTCTGGATTATGTTCACTTATATAAATGCCAAAGTCGAAAGAAGGGGATTTCAATATACTTTCAGTAAATTAGGTGAGTTGGTTCTCCCAAAATGAAGGCGAGAGGTTTATTAGTCTGGGATAGGCATTCAGTGATTTCATAAGGGCATCCGCCACAATGATTTACAGCAGTTCATATCAGGATACTAAAGAATTGAACTTCATGTGCATTTGTGATACCTCTGCATCTGGCGTGATTTGCAGTATTGTTGAGTCTTTACACCACTCTGCGACTTTAATCTCCCTTTAACTGTTAAAGGAGGGTAATGGTGATGATACAAATTGGAAGACCGTATATGATTCACAATTGCTGAAATCAAGCAACGAGAGCCCTGAGGATTTTCCTGAGCGTTCATTGCTTGGTCGAGATCATGAAGAGGGAAGGAAGGCAGATGGGAGGCAGAGTGTTGAGAACCGTGATGGATCGAAGGTTCTCCCATTTGAATTTGTAGCCTTGGAGGCCTGTTTGGAGGCGGCCTGCAGTTGCTTAGAGATTGAGGTAAGCTTTTCATCATGTTAGGCTTCGTTACTTCTGTTACTGAACAAATTTATGATCATCTAGTTTTGCTTATCTATTGTTGTTTTACATTTTCCTTAGGCAAAAACATTGGAGCAAGAGGCTCATCCAGCATTGGATAAGCTGACCTCAAAAATTAGTACTCTCAATTTAGAACGTGTTCGGCAGATTAAAAGTCGTTTGGTGGCAATAACTGGCCGAGTCCAGAAGGTTAGTCTGCAATTGATTTGCTTGTCTTTTTTCTTAAGCAGGGAAACTGATCCGCGTATGTAATAATCATTAACAGGTAAGGGATGAGCTGGAGCACTTGCTTGATGATGATGAGGACATGGCTGAAATGTACTTGACTGACAAATTAGTTAACCTGGAAAATTCGACAGCTTCCTCTTTCAGTAATGGAGATGAAATGGAAGATGATCCACCTGAAATGGATGACAGGTAAGTGAGACATGGATGTTGTATTTTCTTGTAACAGGGTTGTTTGCCTTGATTATTATTTTTTTGCTCGAGGATTCTCTGTGTTTGCTCATCAATAATTATCCTCATGTTGCATGCACGCCAGCCTTCCTGTTGAAGCACCTAAAGAAGGTGGACATGGTGCTTCCACTAGCTATGATCCAGATATTCAAGCGGATAGCCCTCATGATCATCATCCGTTCAGTGCACTTAGTCGCACGCTCACTAGTACCACTACCATGAGCAAGCACCTTGATGTGGAGGAGCTAGAAATGCTTCTGGAAGCATACTTTGTCCAAATTGACGGAACTCTAAACAAGCTTTCTACGGTATGAATTGACATCATTCTTGGCTGTTGCTTATAACTCTATATCTGGAAGAGGAGAATAATTACTTTTGGACGTTAAAATGTTGTTCTAGAACAGTAGTTTGTCACCCAACTTCTACCCTCCTTCCCTTGCACCGTGCTCCCTTTCACCTCTTATGCACCAGAAGATTAGATAACCACATCATCATGAGAAGAAGCTGTGATTTCTGACCGATGAATTTATTTCTAACGTTCGGACTTTGGATTTTGCATCGTTTGTGTGTTTTGTTTGACATGAATGAAGCTGAGGGAGTACGTCGATGACACAGAGGACTACATCAACATTATGTTGGATGACAAGCAGAACCACCTGCTGCAGATGGGGGTTATGTTGACGACTGCAACGCTATTCATCAGCTTCTTTATCGCTCTTGCTGGTGTCTTCGGCATGAACATCGAGATCGAGTTGTTCAAGGAAGATGTGAAAGAAGGTATGCCACATTTTCTTTGGACAGTTGGCGGGGGTGCCACGGGAACCATATGCCTCTTTGTGGCTGCAATTGCTTGGTACAAGCACAAGCGGCTTTTGGAATAGTATAAGTAACTGTTATCTATAATTGTATAGCATAAGACTGTATTATGTAACAGTTAATTTACTACCAGAAAGAAGACCTGCAGATCAAATTTTACTCTCTTATTTTTGGTAGAACATTTTTTATTTCCTGCCTTCAACTATTACGTGGAACCATGAACTTAGCAATTGCATAGGAACCCGATCGAGTTAGTCATTTTTTATTTCTCTGCCAAGTAAATTATGCCATTCTCGTGTGCTCCAATTTAATGGCATGTATTTAGGTGTTTTTGTTTCTCTTTTTTCTTCTTCCAATTTTGCAACTGCCCTAGCCTAGTCAGTGTGTAATGGTCTGTGAAAATAAGGAAAGTTAAGATTGGAAACTAATGACGAAAAAAATCAGTCATTTACGGAATAATTGGAAAGAGGATTTGACACAAATTCATTCATTGTTTGCTAAGGGATACAAATTTGTGAGTTCAAGGATTTGAACCATATTTTTAGATCCAAATCCGTGGACTCCACAGATTTGCGAATCCCACATTTCATTTGGGATTTGATAATGAAAGGCAAAGTTGAAAGACAAATCCATGATAAAAATTAGGGCAATGTCTATTTTTTATCCAAACCTTTGTCAAATTCTTTTATATTATCCAAACCAATTGAAATTCTATGAATTAGCCAAATCTTTCGTAATCTATCAAAATATTAGCCATTTTTTATGTTAAAGTTAATAAAATTTTAACTCTTTTCTTAGTTAAAGTACTAAAATTTTGGAAAGTTAACCTTCACATGTCTTCCAAGTTAGTATTTTATTGCCAATTCAATATTACTAACAAAATTGCTAACTGAAAGTTAACATTTGGCTATGTTTTAGTATTTCGATAGATTTGGATAATATAAAAGAATCTGAAAATGATTTGGATAAAAATTAGACATTATCCTAAAAATTAACTAAGCAAACAATGTACTTTTCCAAATCTATTTAGATAGGAGTTATTTGCAAATGACTCGTTTTGTTTTTTTTACCGGCATACTAGTCATTTGACACTCCTTGTCCTTTTTCTTTCATTTGTAACCATATGATAAGAACTTATATTACCTAACAATAGGAAAATTGAAAAGGATTGATGGCATGACGAATAGACCATCAAGTAATATATATATTCTATAAGAAATATTTAAACCTTGTTTAAGGAGTGAAATTGACTAGATTGAGCATCGACCATCAAGTCCTTACAAAAAAATCTTGCTCATCTTTGACTGAATCCACCTCGTTTTGCATTATACATAAGCAAGGAAACACAAATATTGTATGCATAATTATTCAATTAGCTTGTGTTAACTAATAACAATTGGAGAAAAAAATCCACAAATTTATTCATGATAAATAATAGAGTACAAAATCTTTAAACACACCTCATTAGATATTACCTATGTTTGGCTCGATTTTTAGAAGTGTTTTTCGGCTTCAAAAACTTAAGCAAGCCAAACACCTCTAAAAGTTCGGTTTTGAAAAGCCAAAAAACGCTTTTGTGTAATATAAAAACAGCTTCGATTTGAAGTTTTTACGAAAATCTGTTTTAAAAACACAAGATTATCCTTACCATATTTTAATTTTATTTCAGAAAATGTATTTTATTTCATTTATATCATTTTAAAAATAAAATAAATATCCATCGAAAAAATAAAATAAATTATAACATCATATTATTTAATATAAAAAATCAAACTTGATCCATTTTGACTACTTTTTATTGTTTATAATTTTTATTCATAATTTATATTATAAGTATTTTATAGTCATTTACACAACCTCTCATATTAAAAAACACTTGTAATAGTTTCAGCCAAACACTCAACTGTTTTTTTTTTTAATTACTTCTTTAAAAGTTCAAACTAAAAGATTCTGCAAAAACTCTATCAGACCAAACTATGAATTCAATTTTAAGGTTTGGTTCAACCCCTTTTCTTTTCCCCAAAATTTTGATTTTTGTTAATTGTGTCATATCTTAGTTGTTTTAACTTAAAACTTAAAAAATATACATAAAAATGACGAATTAATTAGTATATACACAATGATATCCATTTTGCTATATTTAAACAAAAAATGATGCTCTCGTACTACTGTCATTTCATTATCATAGCACGATGAAAAGACTATACAACACCATCATACCCACTACCATATCACGATATTACCATAGTGATAATATAATCATAAGTAGTAAGATGATGTTAATAAAATTTTCCTTAAAAAATGTTGAAATGAATGTTGTCTTGTAGTTTTGCACTATGATGGACTTCAATTTCTCGCCACTATTATACACACATCATACAATTAGGTTAGACTCAGGAATGACAATTGAACTCAAATCAATGGGTACCCAATTCGATCCAACCTGGTCAAAGCATGTAATTTATAAATAATTTAGGGATGTTACTAGTTATTATGATAATATCATGATTTGTCAAAACCCAACCCGCTTTTCACCCGACTCACATCCATAAAACAAAATGACGTTATTTTGCACCTAGTCGAAATAACATGAATAATTTATGGCGTGTTATTAATCTTTATGTCAATATAAACCTAATAATATGGATAATTTATGAATGTTAGCCGTTTTTATTGAGATATATTTATAGAAAAAAAATCAATAACATTACGATGTGTGTGCTCAAAGAAATATGTATTGTTATGTTCGTGAACTCATGAATACCCATGCTCCCGTGAGTATCCATTAGGTTGGGTTGAGTTGGGTTTTCGTTTCTAAAACTCAATGGTATTTTACGGATTTTTTGAAGGATTCATCCGTTGGGGTGGGTTAGTGTTTGGATAAACCCGAACCAACCCGACCCATTGGCAACCTCTAAACTTCATAATACCAAATTGTCGGGTAAATGCCACATGTGGTCACTGAGATTACTAAAGCATGTCATGTTTAGTCACTAGAAAAATTTACTATCAATTTTGATCACTCGAATTGCTGAAACATGTCACATTTAGTCACTCTCCCGTTAATGGAGTTGGATGAAAACTAACGGAGAGTCACTAAATGTGACCTACTTCAATAACGAGAGAGTGACTAAATGTGACATGTTTCAGCAATTCGAGTGATCAAAATTGATAGTAAATTTTTCTAGTGACTAAATATGACACGATTTAGTAATCTCAGTTACCTGCTTTACACAATTATCTTACCACTATCATGATATTACCATATTATAGTATAAAATAAAATATTAAAGCAGGCAGTTCAAAGCTTTGGACCAATCATCATTAAAAAATGTTTTCGCAAAAAACGTAGATTCTTTTTTTCTATGGAGATAATACATATTTAAATACAGGAAGAAATACATATCATTAATAAAAACTAAAAATATTAATAATCCGCGCAAAAACTTTTTTGGTTTTCGATAACATCAGAGCGATTCCCATCCCTCTCTGGATTTAAACCTCCCAACAACATAGCAGTGAAAAATTCCTCTTTGGGATCTCATTCCCCTTCCCCACCATCGCCATTCCAAACCAAGAAGATCTTGCAGCAGCTGCCTGTATAACCCAGAATCTGAACCAAAGCCAAGTCCGGGTCCAAACCGTCCTTTACAAAGGCCGTGTGACGCCCGTTTCAGTCCACAGAATTTGGGTCCTCTCAAACCCTTCAAATAAGCAAACCAGTCGCCTCTACCGGGGAAAACTTACGGGTGGCTTGTTTTTCGGGGGGAGAGAAGAAAAGTTGCAGACCTTTTTATCGCTATTTAATTAGTAGATCTGCCATGCCGGTTTCTGCTGGGTGTTCAGAATTCTTGGGTTCTCGTTGAGGTTTTCTGAAGGATGACTGCTGAAGGTGGGGAAGAATCGCGGCACAACCGGACGCGCAGAGAGTTGGTATGCCATGCCGGCGCTGGCGCCGCCGCGGGTTAGATTCAATCACGCTTTGAAATCCCCATTTCCCCCTTTTTTGTTTCTTTGCTCGAGACGCATTTGATTGGGAAATTACGGTTCTTGCGTTGCTGGGGTTTCCAAGTTCTTGGAAGCTGAGCATTCTGTGAAATGAACTTGTGAAGAATGGCTAGTTCTTGGGGATTTTTGTTCGGTCGATTGGCTGCTTGATGGGGAGGGAAGTTTGGGTCTTGGATTATAGGCATTTTTGTTTGATAAAATCTTTGTGCAACTTTGCAGGTGCTATTGCAGCCACGTTTGTGTGCCCATTGGATGTGATCAAGACAAGGTTGCAGGTCCATGGCCTGCCTGTTGCAGCACATTCTAGTGGCCGAGGTAAATTATAGTGATGGGTGTTTGAACAAAAATAAAGGACATAATGGAACCTAGCACTTCGTATCCTTTCTTTCTAATTTTATGGTCAGAGACCTTTTCTCCTTTCTGGTAGTGGTACTATACGGGCTGTGAGTTTGAATCATAGTTATGGCCTGGATAAGTCTCTGAAATCAAATAAAAATGCATTCTTTATCTCCTTGGTGTTCTTGATCCAACTGTTGACTGGTTATATTTACATCTGCCTCATATAATGGAGTACAATCAACATTATTTGATTTCCTTGCTTTTCTCTCTTCAAATAGTTGAATGCTGTCTACAAGATGCGAATTTCACTCAAGTTGATGTTTATACCCTTTATTACCATTAAGCATCCCTGGCGGGTTTATTTGATTGTTCTTCAGTGTTGGTTGGATGGTTTAACTTTTAGTTGGCGAATTGATGGCTATTCTTTGCGTTGGTCTTTATCATTTATGCTCAGGTAGTGCTATTGTCACAATCTTACAGAGCATAGTCAAGACTGAAGGTGTTAGGGGGCTATATCGTGGACTCTCCCCCACAATATTGGCGATACTTCCTAATTGGGCTGTGAGTATTCCTTATTTTCCCCCTTTTTGGTATAGGCTCCGGGTATGCCCGATCTTTGTTAATTTCGCTGAGAAATGTGACCTGATATATAAAGTTGAACACTCCTGGGGCATTCCTTATCCTTAGCTGTAAGTTGTTCTATAATGTGGAGAAAGGATATTAAGTCGGAGGAGATGCTATCTCTCTGTTCTTCACTAAGCTGTTTCACTACAAGGCCAGTTACTTTGCATAAATTATCCTGTACAATTCTTATTAGCTTATACTAAAATTTATTGAACTCTAAGAGGAGTACGGTGGAAGTGATCCAATTTTTACTGTTGGCTTCTACAAGAGAAAACCATACAGAATACGGGCTAAAGCTGGTGGTATCCTGACTTCTTGTTTGTTTTGTAGGTCTATTTCACAGTATATGAAAAACTAAAAGGCTTGTTTCTTACAAATGGTTGGTTTTAATGCCTCTTTGATTGACTCCTCTAACTTTCTAATCAAACCATTTTATGGTCTTGATCATTTCCTGATTACTCAGGGTCTCTTGTTCTGATTTTGTCTCATTTCTTTTGTTAGGGGATGAGAGTGGTCAATTAACAGTTGGTCGAAACATGATTGTTGCTGCCGGGGCTGGTGCTGCCACAGCCATCACAACAAATCCACTGTGGGTTGTCAAAACTAGGCTCCAAGTAAGTTTTTGGATGATTGCGTCTCTTTCTAGCTTTAAATAGCTGAAGCAGCCTCTGTTGTTAGCTTCCATTTATGAGCCACATCTTGCGCTGAGAGAAATTGGTAGCTATGTTTACCTGTGCAATTAGAATGTCATGATCACTGTATGCTGCCAAGTTCATAGTGCTCTATTCTTCCAGCTTGAAAATAGACTCTTCAGGTGTTGTGGGTTGTTTAGAACATCTTCAATTAGTGTAGCAGTGGACATTACAGACATCGTGTTATAAATTGATTAGCCTCAGGGCCAACCTAGAAGGCCAAAGGCTTTAACATATGACGAAGGATTAATAACTTAATGCTATAGATTTAAGCCTTTCCAATCTTGTGGATTAGTTAGAACATTTTCAATTAATGGTGTGCATTTCATTTGTGCCTGTTTACTCCTTTCCCATTTCGTTGTAGGGTAGCTGAGAAATAAGCTTTACTAGCCTCTGCCTTGCGTGGACTGTGCTTCATCCTGAAATAACAGTTTTTTCTGTTATCTTTTCAGACACAGGGAATGAGAACTGGTATAGTTCCATACACGAGCATATTTTCAGCTTTAAAAAGAATAACTTGCGAGGAAGGTCTGCGTGGGCTGTATAGGTTAGTTTTCCCCCCGAGTTGAAGTATGTGATTAGAGGAGCTCTTATCTCAATTTGGAGTTAGAATTGCGTAATCTCAATTCATAGATTGGAAAAATGGCAAATTAGAGACCACTCTTGATAATTAGAATTTTCTTGGTTTGAATCAGTGGTATTCTGCCTTCTTTGGCTGGGATAAGTCACGTTGCAATTCAGTTTCCTGCATATGAAAAGATCAAGTCTTATATGGCAGCACGGGGTAATTAATTCTTCCTGATTTCTGCTCAATACTTACACTTGAATTTATCTCCTCCCAGACATTTATGGCTTTGAGTGTAGAACTAATATGACCGAGTTGTACGTTTGCAGATAATACAACTATCGACGAGTTAAGCCCTGGGGATGTAGCAGTTGCCTCCTCGATAGCCAAAGTTGGAGCTTCTGTAACAACTTACCCCCATGAGGTATGGTACTAATGTGGATCCCATTTAGTTACATTTCATATAGGAAACAGTAAGATAGTAATAATGAACAAATGAAAATACCACAGGTTATACGCTCAAGGCTTCAAGAGCAAGGGCAGGTCCGAGGTTCCGAGGCTAGGTATGCTGGGGTTGTTGATTGCGTCAGGAAGGTGTTCCTAAAGGAAGGCCTCCCGGGATTTTACCGTGGTTGTGCTACCAACTTATTGAGGACAACCCCTTCAGCTGTCATTACATTTACCAGCTACGAGATGATACATAGGTTATTGGAGGGACTTATACCCCCCGAGAAGAGGCACTCGAAGCCTCACCGCGAAAACAACAGAGGAAATGGCGGCGGAATAGATGATGACGACAAGGCGGTATTGAACCAGGCGCAACAAGCGCATAAGAGAGCTTCTTCCATACACCTATGAAGCAAATGGAGTGCAGCACAGTGGGGCGTATTAGTCAAATAATGAAATTACATGTTCTTACTTGTATTGTTTCTGTTTCTTTTGTTGCATAATTGTGATTCCAACCAATTGTTGTTGTTCATTTGGCAAAAGCTCCAATCCATTTTGAGCGAGTTGCTGTGCCATGAAATGGAAGTGACAGATCTATCTTTTATTGCTGAAAGAGAGAGGAAGGTGGTGATGGATAGGAAGAAGGAATCTGAACTGTCTTTTGTGGTTTGCATTTATCTGCAGATTGGCATAAGAAGACGAGTGGATGTAACGTAAGGTCCCAGCTATGATAATGCATATTCTTGGGTCCCGATGGAGATAATGGACATGAAAAAAGGGTTATTTCATCAACTCTTTTTTATCACTTCGTATTAACGAGAAAACAGTCATATACAGAGAGTATTGAACTCTACAATTGAAGGGAACAACGAAAATGTCTTTTTTGCCACCAAATGAGCAGTCATAACACATAACCCATGTGTATTCTAAGAAGATCAATAGACAATCCTCACATGAATATGGAGGAGAGATGGCATGGCGGCTTCATCCCTTAGGGCTGAAACTGGGCCAGGTTTGGCCCTGATCCAAAAAAAAAAAACTCCTAAAAACCAGGCCCTATTTGGCCAATTCACAAATTTGGCCCAGTCCGGCCCTATCCATTCCTTGACATTGAACAAATGAGTCTCTCCCGAGGCTAGAGAGCACTTCAAAGACTCCATCACCAACCTTAAAGCATGGTCCATTAAACCGTACCGTACCGGCGGTTCAACCACAAAATATCAATACCGGAGGCTAAACCAATAGGCGGTATTCAACGGTACTAACGGTTGAACTACAGTTAAACCACGGTTTTGCCATAAAATACCCTACCGCTTACTTTTTCGGTACGGTCTCTGGTACGGTTTCATGGACCATGCCTTAAAGAACTGCAACACACAAAATGACAATCCCATCCTAACATTTCCACCAAGAACTGAGACAAACAATTTTCGACAATGAACACAGAACTTTAAAAATTTTGAAGTGCATTTTTATTGATTCTAGTCATAATAATCCCAAGTTGACAAAAACTAAACACAAATACTATCGCACCACGTTCCAAATAAAAATGCTATCGATTATAAGGAATTCGATTATTTCAGCAATTTCTTTCTCAGCGAGACTGACCTTGTCCTCAAGGTTCAAATATGGAAAATGCTATCGCACTACTCCGTAGTCAGCTCCCACGTGGCTTCCTCGGCCGGCAGGGTGCAACCGCCACCGCACCAAGTTCTCTTCCACCACCTTGTTGCCTCTGTAAACCCACCTGGTCTCCAACACTCTAGCAACCTGCAGCTCCAGTTCGCCTTCTGCTGACACCGGTGGGCTCGAAGCCTATTCGAGAAAGTCAGTTCCACGATATTTCTTCAGGAGTGATACATTGAAATTGGAATGTACTTTCATATCCCTCCGGCCGCTTCAGTCTGTGGTGGATCTATGATCAATCCACTGAAGATGGATTAGGGTAGTCATGCAAACAGTTAATCAACTCTATTGATACGATCATCCGTTGCGTCTAACTTACAAATCACACGTATTGGCATGGGTGTGCACTAAATCATTCATACACAATAACCCTAGCTAGGGTTGATGTTATTAACGTGTACTCCAATCTAGTAGTCATAAAAATTACTCACTAGATGTTATACTTCTATACTTTCAATGTTTACAATCCTAAGGGAATTATAGCGAATACTTTTCAAAGTTCAATTGACACGATTTCTAATAGATGTTTTACCGCTATAAAAAACCGATATTAGATATGATACAACTGACACGATATCTAGTAGGTATATCTAAGAATTAATATAGAGGAACTCAGGAAATTCATGAAAGGAACTATCATTGTAACTTCAATTTCAAGGCGAAATCTCCTTCGTGTCGGTTTGCCAGAGGATTGGCAAAGTTACAGTGCGTAGAATTGAAGGGAGAAAGAAAGAAAGAAAGAAAGAAGACGCAGTCAAAATTAATTATTTACTGCTTGCTACATCCATCGGATTACTGCAAGAAAAGGTGGGAAAATCAAGATTGGCAGGTGAGGTAAGAGATTCATTCTACTCAATCAGTTTTTTGGATTCATCATCATCGTCGCCGGCGCTCTCGGGAATGCCGACGAGGACAGGCCGCCAAGCTCTTCGCAAAATCGACCGGTGCCTGAACCCCATCCACCCCGCCGCCCCCGGCGGCGGACGGGGAGATCCCATCCCCAATTCGCTCACCTTCATCTTCCACACTTGGTACCTGTCTCCTCCTCCTCCTCCTCCGCCGCCGCCGCCGATCGTACTCTCCCTCCCTCCGTCTCCCTCCTCCTCCTCCGCCGCCGGCGACGACACGAACAGGTCCTTCAGCGACCCCCGCCTCCGCTCCGGCGGCGCCGCGTAGATCGGCGGGGGAGCGGGCTCGTCCCTCCGCGGAGGGGAATTGCGGCGGCCGGAGCGGAGGGTGAGGAGCATGCGGAGGGTGGTCTTGCGGCGGCGGAAGTGGACGACGGGGCTCGTCCTCGGGCTCCGCGTGGGGCTCGGAGCGACTCCGCATTGCGTGGCGAGCAGTTTGAATTTCTGCAGAGACGCCATTGTTATCTCCTATCCCTGTCTCGCTCCCTCCCAGCGTTCTTTATCAATCAAGAAGAAGAAGAAGAAGGAATGGAATTGGGAATGTGATACGACGGTGTTTGCTTGAAATAGGGGAAGGAAGGATCTGTTATGGGAATTGGGAGTGTCTTTGATTTCTTGCTTTTGCTTTTGCTTTCCTCTGTTCTTCGGGAATTCACTTTTGCTTTATTATCTTTTTTTTGTTTGTTTTGTTGTTATGATTGGTGAGGGGGAATTTGAAAGTGCGTGTTATTGCTTTGAACGGAATTTTCGAATTCTGTAACCGAATGTGATTCCCGAGGTTAATTAATTGACTGTCATCATTAGGCAAATTCTGTTTGCTAATAATAATAGGACCAATTGATTTTTGGAGCCGGTTAAGCATTTCTAAACAGGATTGAATCGTACCAGTCGAATCGAGAGCATTCCATCCAGTTTTATAATCGGTACCGATTGAATCTGATTGTATCGGTGAGACAACCATACTGCGAGAATGTTAAAGAACAAAATAGATAATACCAATTCCAAAATAACACGTGTTGGAAGCTTATGCATCAACATAACACCAAACGTACAATTTTGTGGCATTTTTATCATCGGTGGGAGTGTGATGGAGACATTAATAATTTTGTTCATTAAATTTAACATTTTTTATTATTTTTTTCAATCTAGAATTTTATTTTTCATATACAAAATATTTATACTAATAATATTCTTTAGAATTATATCGACTCTGATATATTTTGAAAAATATGAACATATTAACATAGATGGTTTTACACATAATAGAATGATATATTTGGACTAAAACAAAGAGGCAATGAGTGGCAATTGGTGGCATGAAGTTTTTTCTCGAAATATATCGAAAATAAGTATCATTTTGTAGATCACAATAAGTTGTTTATTGTATTAAAATTTTCAAAATTCTGACTTAAAAAGAAATTAAAAATCAATTAAAAAGTTGACAAAATCTTTTAATCTCACTTTTTAAAAATTTAACATGACTCTCGAGGGAATAAAAAAAACAAATCTTATAAGAAACAAGAAGAGTTATGTTCTCATCGGGAATAAAAGAAACCGTGAATAGTGTCTGTCATGCCTCCGCTTCTCATTTGTTGGAAGAAAAAAAAGTGATTCGGATTCGTATGTCGCCGATATCTCGCCGAAACAACCAACCAAAGGGAGAAAAAGAAGAGATTCAAATGGCACCTTTTGACCTCCGCTTTGTAGGAATTCGATAATTGTTATATGATTTTCCGTAGGCGAAAATTGTACTTTAATTAATGAACTCACACTAAATGTCAGGATGGCAATGGTTCGGGTCGGGATGGATAATGCATACCCGTTATCCTACCCAATGTAGTTCGGGTTTTACCCATACCTGTATCAACACGAGAAACGGGTAGAAAATCAAAACCATGCCCATACTCGTTCGGGTTTCGGGTATCCGCGGTTATCCATGGGTAATAATTTCTCCTAATAATTCTAACCAATATGTTAACATTCACACGTATAGTCACATTACATAAGAGGAAAAGTACGACAATAATTCACTAGAATGACGAAAATTAATTAAAACAACATAATTTCATGAAAATATTATCTTTGTATGCTAAATATAAAATATTCTAGAGAAACATAATGATTATTTCTAGACAAAATACATATGCATGTGTATAATCGGGCGAGTTCGGGTTGGATAGTGAGATAACCATGCTCACCCATTACCCGCAATATTCGGGTTCGGGTTTTACCCGTACCCACGATAAATGCTTCGGGTTTCGGGGTTTTACCCTACTCGATTAGGTCGGATTCGGGTGGATATCCAAGGTTACGGATATTTTTGCCATCCCTACTAAATGTGGATTAATGAGGACAAGATGTTAAGCGTTTAGCTGGTATATGTTATTCCATAATAGAATCGATTAAGTGGTTAGTGGTTTGCTGATAATCTACAATTTCTTAGTGATTTGTTTGTGGCTAGCTATATTTTGCTTAGTGGTTAATCACTAACAAAATAGTCGGTTAATGGTTAATTGATAAGAAAATCGATAAGCACATAATAGTATAACAACATAATCTTGAGCTTTGGCTAAGAGAAAAAAGTTTCAAAATTTAAATTCAACCAAATTTGCAATTCCAAACATCCCAGTTTCCACTTGTTGTAAACAATCCTCATCCCAAAATCTCAATTGTGTTTAAGACTCAAAACCCGAAAGTCATTCTTCGACTCCCCTTTGCAGTCGATAGAGAGAACCTCACACCCTAGTGATCTTTTTTTCTTCGATGTTCGTGAATGATGGTGATCTTGATGAAAGGTGGTCGTCGACCGACTCCGATGGCCTGCATAAAAAAAAAATTCAACGTCGGCTACAACCCCGACATCCACAGCTTAGATGTGGATGGAAAAGTGGGTATCTAGAGAAGGTGATTGTTGTGTTTGATGTCTTGATAGTTCGTACTTGCTAATTGGATGTAGACGTTTGATTTTTTTTTTTAATTATGTGTTGAAATTTGGATTATGAATTCACGATAGATGTTATTTATTATCATTATCACTTTAGGTCAACAATGCAAAAGTATAGTTAATTTGTTTTAAATGATTTGTATGATTATTTTTATAGTGAAATTGGATACCATATGATTTATAAACCACCGCAAACTTAGTAACTTTCAAAAAGAACATCTCCTTCTTTCTCGAATATGAACGACGTATTTTCAAATGTGGGATGAGCAATATTTGCTCCTTCATGTTCCTATCACGTGAATTTTTAGTTTGTAAACCTTGTTGATTTCATTTTGTCTCGTTCCAACCTTTACCGTGGGGCGTGGACCAGCCACACTGGCTTTTGTGACCATGAGCTAGCCCGCCCCACAATGGTAAGAAGGCCACCTCCCTATCAACTCACGCCCATGTCCACTCGTGATCGTGCCCATGCCATCTCGGGGCTTAACGACTGTCTTCTCGTGGCATGACATGACCTCATTGACGAGTAGCACGTGCCCTCGTCGTCTCGTGCACATGTCGTCGTGGTTCTTAGCTAGTTGGGATTAAAATTCCTGCTAATGCTTAACTGATCAAACACACTGAACTTCACTTCTAATAATATCAGTCCAGTCCCTACTACATGGGGCTAATTATCAAAAATCAAACACAGCCTTACAAACTGGCAAGCAAATTACTGTTTTGTATGTACACAAAATCACACAAAATGCTCCACTCCTCATCTTCTTGCCCGTACCTGTTCCTTTTCTTTACACTCGAATACAGTTGGAATCGCAAAGGAAAAGCAAGATATTCCCCTTTTTTGGACAAAACAACAAGAACAGAAATTTGAAGGCAATCAGACACACTTACAGAAACAAAGTTGGATCGTACTTTGTAACAAAAACACACATGCTACTCTGTTGAAACCATCGCGCGCGGAATTCTTCACTGTCCACGGCATAAGGAAGAGGGATTTATGCAAGTTGCAATGGCTTCATCCTCTCCCAACTGCACAAATGACTGATTCCATATGAGATTAACAAGTTGAATCAACTCAACACAACTCTGACACATCTCTGCCAACATCTGAAACTTTTTGCAGCTCAAGGAGATTTGTTCTATAATAGCAAAGTGAGACAACCATGTATACTATAAAACAAATGAACTGAGCATGCTTGGTCCGGCCCCGTCCAGAATAGGACTGGAATAAAGATAAAGGAACAATGAGGACCAGAGTCGAATTGAAAGTACATCTAGTCTCGGTCCTATTTCGATTGTGTCTGCGTTTTCTTTGGTTTTAAGAGGATTGATGAAACCAAAACCGAATCTACAATGAAGGTTACAAAGAAAGAGATAAGAACAGAACTAGTCACCACATGGTGGAAGTTCAAGCTGGTAGAAAACAAGCAAGATGCAACTATTGCCAAGAAACATGGAGTGAAATTGTCTAATTTGGTCCAAGAGAACAAGCTTGTACGTCACAGAGGTCTCACAAATAACTCTGCAGACCGCGAATACTGATCACTAGTTTGTCGGATATGCATGCAGGTTGCGATAAGTCTCGTATGTATGCGTCAAAATACCCGAGAGAGAACGTTTGCTAACTAGCCGAGAAAGCATCTCTGGAATAGGTTACAAGTGAGTCTCGCAATGCAATCTGACCACATCCTGCAGTGACAAAAATAAAGGAATGTTGTTGGAGACCGCTTTTAAATTGGTTCAAAAGAATATGTTCATTTATGTAGTTAAGAAGAATGTACCTTGGAGACGGAATGCCCAAGGGTAGTCCTTCTGCTTCTTCCTCGAGCTCGCCCTCATGATCATCGTCTTCTTCTCCCTCGCCTTCGCTAGCATCTTCTTCTTCTTCTTCTTCTTCTCCTCCACTTGCTTCTTGTTCTTGAAGTTGGTTTTCATCTGCTGGTTCTTCTACACTCAAGTAGTTACCATCCTCTTGAACGGTGGTGTAATTAATATCAATCTTCCGAATGTGAGCAACTTTGGGCCAGTCCTCGGCCGTTCTACTCCTCAACCTGGCTGATAGAAAATGACAGTCTTTCACCTCCAGAGTAACTAGCGCTGTGAGCTTGGGCAGCCATTTTGGCAAGCACTTGAGACCGCCACACCTACGTATCCGCAACATCTGCAAGTTAGAGGAATGTTGAAGCCACTCTGGTAGACTCTTCATCCTTGGAAGTCCCCGGATATAAAATTCACGGAGGTTTGGAAGGGCAGAGAACTGGAGGGAAGTGAGATGTTGTTGTTGACTAGTAGCCGGTGGAGACAGATTCATAAGATTCGGGCAATCCCATATCCACAATTCTTCAAGGGATGCAAGATGTGGGAGTAAACCTTGCGGCAAAATTCGAAGGCCTCTTATCCCCTCGATTGTCAGTTCTCTGAGCCGCGAAGGGGAGCTGGGTGGTGGAAGTGAGGCAACAAACTGGTCCAACAGTTTGCGGTCAACATATCTTAAGTGAACCATTTCAATATCCGCCGAAAAATGAGCAAGCCGTACCAGTTTCGGGCACTTCTCAATGTAGAGATGTGAAAGAGAAGGGAACTGCGGCATTTCTATCTCTGTGGTTGACCTCCAGCTTACTAGCCTAGGGCAGTTGATAATGCGGAGGGATTTCAAGCGGGGAAGAAACTGCCCAGCGTCATCCTCTATGTACTTTAAGCGACCTAAATTAAACAATGTCAAGCGAATCAGATTCTGGAGAGTAGTAGAGACCCAGCTAGGTAGACTGTGACCGCCATAACCAACCAACTCTAGCTCCTTCAAATTATTATGTGGCTCCAACGCCTTTGCTACCCCAACATCCCTGCCAGCAAAAACTCGTCTCGGTAAGCTCCACTTCAATGTCAAGGCTTGAAGATGTTGCTTCCGAAACAAACTTGTTGCCTTCACTTCAGCCTCATCTTTCACCAATTCCAGATTTATGATCTTCAATTTCCCACTTAGATTGTCGAGATGCTCCAGCTCGCTGATTCTAGCAGCGACTGCTTCATGTGAATAGTATGATGCAGGTGGCACAATGAACAGGGATAATTCTCTTAAGCGAGTGAGCCGTCCGATACCAAGTGGCAAGCCTTTCAAACTCGAACACCCAACGAGGCTAAGAAACTCGAGATCTGTCAATTTCACAATATCTCTTGGCAATTGCTTGAGATTCTCACAATAATCAAGTATGAGCACTTGTAAATTTACTAGTACCGTAATCTCGTTGGGAAGCACCTCCATATGATTGTGAGAAAGATTTAGGTACCTGAGATGTGTCAAGTTATGGATGGAGCGGGGCACACTCTCCAGTTTAGCACCGTGGAGACTTAAAACTCTCAGCCTAGTATTATTTGAGAAGATCATCTCACAGTTAAGCTCAGCAAAAGGCATATTTATAGGAAGAAAAGTTCGCAGTACTGTTGCACTAGCCAACGCATCTAGAGCTTTCCATGTCTCTGTCGGTTTTTCTTCAAAATCAAATGATAAGTGTCGAAGCCTATTAGAATTGACAAGACCTTCCATCGAGTCTAAAGCTTTTAAAGCTACGATCTCCTCACTTGCAATCCCCAGGGCTACATCATGCATCAAATCATGCATCTTACACCACTTTACATTCCCCCATGCATCACTTTCCGGCTCTTGAAAAAAGAACCTAGACAACAAACTCTTGAAATATTCAACTCCAACCTCAAATGAAGCAGATGACGATTGACTAGAGTTGATAAATCCTTGCCCCATCCAAATTTGCACCAACAATTTCACATCAATATTAGAATCTTTCGGAAACAAGCTGCAATAGACAAAACACACTTTCAATTCAGAAGGCAGGTTGTCATAACTCAATTTAAGAGTACCCAAAATCTTTCTCTCGTCATCCCCATCAAACATTGCTTGTTTATCTCGTATAGCCTCCCAATCAACAATGTTGCTCTTAGACGATAGGGCACTGGCAATCACCCTTATGGCCAAAGGAACTCCCACACATTTTCTCATGACCTCTTTTCCTATGTCTACAAATCTTTCACCACCTTCCACTTCACCCTCGAATGCTATTTGTTCAAACAAAAACCACGATTCTTCCTCAGATAAACCTTTTAGGTTGTGTGGTTTAATCCCCTTCGTTGCGAAGTGATTCGCGATATCTCCAAGACGGGTAGTGACGATAACTTTGCTACCAACTGCCCCGACCTGCAACCAAAAACTCATCAAGCTATCCCAATTGCCCTTGTAGTCACCATGATTCCAAACATCATCCAGCACTAACAAGAACCTCTTATTATCCATCTCCTTCTTAAGTTCCCCTTTCAAGATGTCCAAGTCAAGATCTTCTACTTTACGTCGGGTTATAGACTCCAACATCTTCCTGACCAATAGTACTTGATCGAAATTATCCGACACACATATCCAAATTTTTAACTGAAAACAAGCAGACACATCCTTATCATTGTAGATACACTGAGCCAAAGCGGTTTTCCCGAGACCCCCCATTCCGAGAATAGGAATAACCTCAATTTTCTGCTCATTGTTGGTGGATGATAGCATACCAATTATTTTCTTCTTATCTTCCTCCCTCCCAACAAATCCATATGGAACAAAGGAGTCAGTCTGCCTCTCGTGCTTGATCGCAGCAGCAGCAGCAGCCGGATCTCGAAGGCGCGTTTCGAGATTAAACTTCCTCCGATTCTCATCAATCTCATCCAGCTTGATCCTGATGGCCTTCAACCGATGTGCCATCACAAGACCACTAACCAATTGGTTGGAACGCGTAAAGAAGAGGCATACCTCGTTCAGACAGCGATTCCCATCGTTCCTCCGCAGCTTCAACAGAGCCTCCGTGGAGAAATCATCCAGCAAGTCATCAGCATCATAAAGGACCTGTTTCAAATTATCGAGCCATAATCGAATCTGATGGTTCAGACCCGATTGCTCCTCAGCATCCAACAGCACGGCCTTGATGGAGGAAACCGTGCTCTTCAGTTTCAGGAAATCGCTCTTCAAGCTCCAGAGGAGACCTGCTTGCTCAGCAGCAAGGGGAGCCAACTTCTTGAGGATCGCTTCAGCAACAGCAAATGCCATCTTTGGCAGAGACCTTTTGAAGAAAAAGGGGTCCAAAGGCGAAGGAAGGAGGAGGAAGATGCAAGAAAAATGGGATCAGAAGGTTTTGCAGAAAGCACAAGAGAGGATTATGATCCAAAACCCACTTACTCTACATACACGGCTTGATCAAAAGATCCCGGTGGGGATATCTAAACGTTGACTGAGAATGTGCACATGGTAGCAGAAAATCGAGATGCCAGTTGGCCAGTACTGAACGCTGCACTAATGTCAAGGCATCTTTATGACACATCAACGAATCTCAATACAAAGACGACGAATAATATAATCGAATGAGAGCATCAATGAATGCAGGCATGAGCATGATACTCACCTCACCTGAGCCATTCCACATGCTATTTTCATGAACAATGCCTAGCCATTGACCTGTGATGGTGAAGATCTCATAGCAAGTGTTATGCACTCCTGTGATGGTGGTGGTGGGAATATGATGCAAGCAGAATCATGTTTGGAAGAAGCTTCAGATTTGCAGAAGATGAATGATGGTGGACTAGATCAGCAACAAGGCGATGATACAGGATCTTTTATGCTACGAGCCTCCACGGTTCGCAAGCTTGGATCTTCCATTCCTAAGTTGTGATCTCGTGCAACCTGATAGTGATCTTCAGCAAAGAGTACAGTCCACTTGGTATCCGCCAATTCATGTTATCTTCAGCAAACTGCATCAGTCCATTTCGGCTGTGGGATTCTCCAACGAGAAGTACTAGTACCACCAGTCCCGATGCAGTTCTCAAGAGTGCTGCCAAGACTTTGATGGGCACACCTTCCATTTTCTTCTACTACAGGTGCAACGAGCAGCTTGTCGAGTCCTTCCACTTCTTCCCACCTGTTGAAGAATTTCAGATAGCAGAGGAAGAAAGCCAAGAAGGCAAGGAAAAGAGAAGAAGGAAAACAGTTTTTAGGCTGTGGGAAATTCTATTGTTTATAGTAACACCAAAATATAGATGTATGTATGCATATTGTCAGGAATCCGATTTTCGTTAAGAACCTTCAATCTAGCCTGAACTCATTCAATGTTGTTCATCGCAGTCTCTCCCATCAGATTCGAAAGAAAAAGAAGAGAAACCGAGTATTTTTTTCCTTTTCATTGTGTCTCTTCCATTTACCTCGGTCTGTTGCCCATGGGCAGAAATTGTACTTTAATTAATGAACCCACACTAAATGTGGATTAATGAGGACAAGATGTTAGCTGGTATATGTTATTCCATAATAGAATCGATTAAATGGTTAGTGGTTTGCTGATAATCTATAATTTCTTTAGTGATTTGTTTGTGGCTAGCTATATTTTGCTTAGTGGTTAATCACCAACAGAATAGTTGGCTAATGTTAATTGATAAGAAAATCGATAAGCACATATAATAGTATAACAACATAATCTTGGGCTTTGGCTAAGAAAAAAAGTTTCAAAATTTAAATTCAACCAAATTTGCAATTCCAAACATCCCAATTTCCACCTGTTGTAAACAACCCTCATCCCAAAGTCTCAATTGTGTTTAAGAGTCAAAACCCGAAAGTCATTCTTCGACTCCCCTTTGCAGTCGACAGAGAGAACCTCGCACCCTATTGATCTTTTTTTCTTCGATGTTTGTGAATGATGGTGATCTTGATGAAAGATGGTCGTCGACCGACTCCGATGCCATGCATAAAAAAAAAAACGTCAGCTACAACCCCGACATCAACAGCTTAGATGTGGATGGAAAAGTGGGTATTTAGATAGGGAAGGTGATTGTTGTGTTTGATGTCTTGATAGTTCGTACTTGCTAATTGGATGTAGACATTTTTTTTTAAATCATGTGTTGAAATTTGGATTATGAATTCACGATAGATGTTATTTATTATCATTATCACTTTAGGTCAACAATGCAAAAGTATAGTTAATCTATCTATCTATCTATCTATCTATCTATCTATCTATACTATATATTATGGCAATTCAAAAGTAAATTCTTGCCACATAAGCACTTGGAGAATTCACAAGTTGCCAAGGTGGACAACTTTTTTTGCAAACAAAAAATTCATTATTGATCTATTTATGGAGCTATCTCTCTCTTCTTTTAATATTTCTACTCATTTTTACTAAAAATTAATAATAAATTAGATTTTTTTTAGAATGTAAACAAACACACAAAAATATAATATTTTTGTCAATTAAAAAAAAATATAAAGATGAAAATAGAGAGTGACTATATCAATTAAAAGTATTAACAACTCTCTTATTTCTAATGTATTTATTTGGTCGAATTATTTCTAATATATATTTCTATCAAATAAAACAAGTCTTATATAGTAAAAGGTCTGAATATAAATTTGACTAAGCAATAATAGTTCTTTCTTTAAACAACTTCTTATTCATCATGATTAAGTGAAAAACATATATTCATGTTCTACCTTTAGTTTCTCAAATTAAGAAGAATCAGATGTGCAATACTTTATAATTTGTCCTAGGGTTCATATAAAAATATTCACTCTAGATCATATTAATTGAACAATCTCTATTGAGGTCACAAGTCGAATGTTAAGTAATTTTTTTTATTTAAAGTTATTGTCGAACATTATTACATCAAAGTTTTCAAAATGACTTAAGTATGATTTTTGACGAGTTTTGACTTCATACCTAAGATGAGACACAAAATCACTTAAAAAACAACATGTGTGAAGGTTAAAAAAATCTTCGTTACGATAAACATCACGTTTCATCAACCACTAACCTTAGTATTGATCAAATAAGGGTTGAAAAAATTTATTTAATAGTTGATGTCTTGATGGACAAATCTAAATTCGAGGATAGAGGCACTAAATAAACATAAGTGTGTTAGTTGAGATATCTAAACAAAAAACTTTTGTAACTACAAGAATCTGAATTGAGGTATTGTGTTAAAATAAAGAATCTTTAATAAGGATGAGTTTAGTAAGACAATTGTAAGAAAACGTTGGGGTAGTTTGCTTCGTGGATTTGAAAACTGAAGGTTTTAATAAAACTTTGATTTTGTAAAAGCATGGATATATGAAGGTTTTTGGTTCATTATGTATTTGAAAATACCATATTTCGTTTCATAGATTTCATGATGCATTTGGTTAATTGAATTTGTATGTTGGAAGTGAAAATGACATATATTACCCTCATTAGTATGATAAGGGAAATGAAATATGAGGGGTAGGTTGGTCATAAATAATAGACTGCAAATTCCATGATGAATTTCCATCTAAAGAGGGGAAATTTTCAAGTCTGCGGGGCCCACAAATTTGGAACCTTAAAATACATGAGACCCATATATTTGTTGCCTCTAAATACACGAAGCAAGCAATGGTTGGACAAAGTACACGATAGCTCCAAATTCATCAAGCAAACAACCCCACCTATATGGTTGTGAGTTTGTGACTCCATACCAAATATTGGCAATAACAAAAACTTTTTCAATATCGAAGTCTCAAAATGGAAATCTTTTGGTTAGTAACAGTAAGCAATTTATATTTAGATCGAGTTATCCTAGCCACAAAATTCCATCTTCATATTTCAGTCGATGAGTCAGTTCAAAGGTATTGATTAGGGTTAAAAATTAAAATAAAATCATTATACATATTCTTAGATATTAATAGATATGTCTACAATACTTTCAAGAATTCAAATGCATGTAAAATGTCACAATGTTTCTACGAGTTATTACATTTTATAAAAAAAATCCAAGAAATCATAAATAATCATTACTTAATATTGTAGGAATCTAAAACTAATTTAGTGCCACATCAGAACATGGCTAGCTCCCGCCCTTCCACGCTGGACAAGGTCTAATTGGTGTGCTTTTTTTTGTTTACTCTTTAAATTGTCATCATTATCAATAAAAAGTAAATTAAGTTAATAAAAATGAATGCAACATTTTGGTTTATTCCTATTCCTTTTCCCATACAACATTGAAAATAAAACACAACATTGATAATAAAGAAACTAGATCAAGCCCACAAAAACAAATAAAGCTCTCTTCTTATTTGCTTAAATTTTGAGTTTCTAGAATTTGTCTTCTCTACTTTTTTGTATATAGATATAGGAAAGGAAATGGTAAGGCATATTGATTTTTTTTTCTCTTTGTAGGAGAATAGGAGGCGGGAGTTACATGATGCAATGATTTGTTGGGAAAGAATTGAACAACTCTAACATATTTTTGCCTATTGACGAAGAAAAGTCCAACCTATCATTTCTCCCTCTTCCCTTTTGATCTGATCCGTAGTGGGCAATTGATATTTCTTCCTCGGAGATATTTGACTGCTAGCGGTTGACTGGCCGAGTTATAGTCTTCTTCCCATTCTTTTCTTAATATCTTCCAGATTACGGCATCTGGATAGTAAATTTCCCTTTTGATTCAATGGTTGTATTTCTTCTTCGTTATTCAGGTAGTTGTTTTATGGTTCTATGTTATCCTGTATACTTTGATGTAAACATGTAACATATAATTCAAAGGGTTCGTTGCTTGGACTTGGAGCATCTCTCCTTTGGTTGAATAATTTGATCGTTTTCCTTGGAGGCCTATTGCAACTCGATTCCTTGGATGTTAAAATGGAAAGCAGAGTTGTGAGGGTTGTTCATTATGTTTATTATGTTCACGAGTGACATGCTACTTGCTGAAAATATGATTATATGCAGTTTGGTTTACTGAAAACATGGTTTTAATAAATTAGTGACAAACAATAATTTTATTTGTGGTTGATTTTGCTAGAATATTTTCAAGGTAAATTAAACGAATAAGCGGAAGATTGATGATGTGGATGCCAATGTGGTTTCTCATTCTTCCAAAATTACACGAGTAACTGATACTACTCGATATTTGTGTGATCTAGATCGCGATATTCTCTATTATCATATACCAACGTACGAGAAGGGTGAGAAAATGAAAGCTCTTCACTTTTTTTTTTATTAATTGAAATATATTTGCAAATTTTAACTTCTTCTTTTGTGTCCTTCAAAATTTTAACTTCTTTGTCATTTTGTGTGCTAAAAAATTAATAATCTCTTAGTTTATATCTTAAAGGGTGGATTCGATACATAATTATAAATCAATAAAGAAAGTATTATAGAGAGCTCATTTAATAAAATTAAATTTTCATAAATAAATGAAAGATATAAAAATGTGAAACAATATATGAAATTTGGTAAGTGAGATTAACAATTCAGTGTATAATAGTTTAACATAATGAATCATAAATAAAATTATAATACTAGGACGAAAAATATAATCACCAATCAAAATTTGCCGCCCAACGGGCGGGTATAAAGCTAGTTTGTTTTAAATTATTTGTATGATTATTTTTATAGTGAAAATGGATACCATATGATTTATAAACCACCGCAAACTTAGTAACTTTCAAAAAGAACGACTCCTTCTTTCTCGAATATGAACGACATATTTTCAAATGTGGGATGAACAATATTTGCTCCTTCATGTTCCTATCACGTGAATTTTTAGTGTGTAAACCTTGTTGATTTCATTTTGTCTCGTTCCAACCTTCACCGTGGGGCGTGGGCCAGCCACACTGGCTTTTGTGACCATAAGCTAGCCCGCCCCACAATGGTAAGAAGGCCACCTCCCTATCAATCACGCCCATGTCCACTCGTGATCGTGCCCATGCCATCTTGGGGCTTAGCGACTGTCTTCTCGTGGCATGACATGACCTTATTGACGAGTAGCACGTGCCCTCGTCGTCTCGTGCACATGTCGTGGTTCTTAGCTACTTGGGATTAAAATTCCTGCTAATGCTCAACTGATCAAACACACTCAACTTCACTTCTAGTAATACCAGTCCAGTCCCTACTACATGGGCCTAATTATCAAAAATCAAACACAGCCTTACAAACTGGCAAGCAAATTACTGTTTTGTATGTACACAAAATCACACAAAATGCTCCACTCCTCGTCTTCTTGCCCGTACCTGTTCCTTTTCTTTACACTCGAATACAGTTGGAATCGCAAAGGAAAAGCAAGATATTCCCCTTTTTTGGACAAAACCACAAGAACAGAAATTTGAAGGCAATCAGACACACTTACAGAAACAAAGTTGGATCGTACTTTGTAACAAAAACACACATGCTACTCTGTTGAAACCATCGCGGAATTCTTCACTGTCCACGGCATAAGGAAGAGGGATTTGTGCACGTTGCAATGGCTTCATCCTCTCCCAACTGCACAAATGACTGATTCCATATGAGATTAACAAGTTGAATCAACTCAACACAACTCTGACACATCTCTGCCAACATCTGAAACTTTTTGCAGCTCAAGGAGATTTGTTCTATAATAGCAAAGTGAGACAGCCATGTATACTACAAAACAAATGAACTGAGCATGCTTGGTCCGGCCCCGTCCAGAATAGGACTGGAATAAAGATAAAGGAACAATGAGGACCAGAGTCGAATTGAAAGTACATGTAGTCTCTGTCCTATTTCAATTGTGTCTGCGTTTTCTTTGGTTTTAAGAGGATTGATGAAACCAAAACCGAATCTATCTGAATTCGGTCCGGTGCAACCCAAATTACTGCACTCCCCTAGAACTGCAATAAATTCTATTATGAAACTGGCAGACTACTGGCCACATCACATAAAAAATGGAAGGGAAAAAAAAAGTATTGACCTCAAGCAGACAATCAGATTATCCAGGCAGAGGAAGTGTAAAATATGTACCTTTCAGTGACGGCTTATCATATTTGCTCTTTTTATCGTCTTCATTTCTCCATTCACCATCATCATCATCGTCGTCGCCATCATCATGATCACCCCCACCACCCATTTCATCCTGTATTCCACCATCATCACTTCCACTCGCCGTCTCCCACTCTGAGTCATCACTCTCACCCCCATACATCCCTCCACCACTACCATCTCCCTCACACTGGACCCCACCATGCTTGACAGCTGCCTCCCTAAACAGCCATGCAGCACGCATCTGCTTCTTCACCAGTCGTTCTGCATAGTCGGGAACTTTGTTCTGCCTCAAACAGAGATCCGGATCATTCGACTGAGAGCATTCATTGATGAAGAGAATGGCATCCAACAAGCTCTCTTTCCCCAACCCCAACATATCATATGCCTGAGCTCTTCTCCAAAGGGATTTGGCATGACGGTTTAGAGGGCTGTGAAGACAAAGTGCACGTGTGGCATCACTTATTGCAGCCAATGGCTGTTGCAGCAAGAGATGGCACTGGGCTCGATTGCTGTACAGAACAACTCTCTCCCTTTTGGACCTGACTGGACACAATGCCAAAGCTTCAGAATACTTTGAAGCTGCTCCACTTATGTTTCCTGATGAGAACAGGGAGTTCCCCTCCAGCTTTACGACCAATCCTGCTGCCTGCTTGATATGGAGGTCCTCCTTTGGTATGGTTTTTTCCCATTTCAGTCTTTGCTTGCACTTGAGTAGTTCCTCTATCGCTTCTTTGGTCCGGCTGCTCATCGAAGCAACCCCAGTCCCATGTGATTGTTGAAGACATTCTTGAAGAACATTGACAATGGAATCCCCCAGCTTTTTGTGGTCTCCCAGGGCAGTGATGTCGGCAAGGTCTACAAGTGCAGGCACTGCCTTGTCTATTATCTGAATAGAATGGTCAAAAACCCATTAGACATGATCTGAGAATACCATGTTGCAAACAGTTTAGGTCTTTCTGTCCTCAAACTATCTTTCAGGTATTGTCAGCAATTCAGACGATATTTGAGATCTATTGGGAAAAATCCAACGAAATGCAGAAAAAAACAATGTCTAAACAGGCTAGAGACAATTGCATCGGTAAAAAATTTCAGAGGGGTGAGAGAGAGAACATGAAAAAACAACGGCTGGACTTTATCTTGTGCCTGCAAAAATTTTATAAATTAAAAACAAGTAAAACATAGGTTTCAAATTCATCTATCCAATCCATCCAAGTCTTTGTACATCATTCCTTTTACATAGAACTTCAAATTCTTACCGAACAAGTGTTTTCAGATTAGTGACCGAACACGAATGGTGTGAACATAAAATTCAATTTAATGAAGAATACAGCTAGACAAATCATTGACATCCTCAAATGCCACTAGACTTGTAATATTTAAGATCTTGTTATAGGACATGATCACTCAGCAATAGTATTGGCAAGGTTTTCCACCTCGTGTATTATTCCTTCAATTGATAAAAGTAAAGGACAAGAAGTATAAGAGAAAATTTTATAGTGGAGGCAATAATGATCCAACACGGACAAATAATATAATTACCAATAAGGGAAATGTTCCAAATCGCATACACAGTTTTGTAGGCATGGACTTTGGAAAACTAAAAAAGAAATGTTTCTCCAATAAAATTCAAAATTAAGCAAACACACAGCTTGCAGCCAAAGAGCATCCACTATCCACTCAATGTTATTCAAACAGCATCACAGTTTAACACAGCAAAGCCTCCTCACAAAGGCATATAAATTATGGTTGAAAAATAAGACAACCAAGTTCTTTTGTATTAAGACAGAAAAGTTCTTTTCTTGTAAACAGGACTGGCTACAACAAAATGGAAAATGAAATCAACAGGCAGCTTCCATCCAAAGAGCATCCACCATTCATTCACCGACAAATGAATGTCATTCGAAAGCATTTCATTTATAGACATGAAAATCATAGAAGTCGCAAGCTAAGCATGTGGTACGTGTCTGTCGGGCATTTCAAGTGACGAGAGCACAGAGAACAATTAAACAAATTCTCATCTGCCTACTCTTGTAATCACCATATCATTGAGAAGAAACCTCAAAATTTAGTCATAAATCATGATGTTGGCCAAGAAAAATAAACCAAAATGCCAAACAGTAAGAAATTTAATCATAATTAGTCATTTACCTTATGGCATGTACTTGGGTCCTGGAGCAACCACAGGAGACATTCTATAGCCATATACTGCCAATCATCTGACGAGCGAGCAATATTGCACAGTGCCTCAATAATACTAGGACAGCTGGCAACAGGTCCCCTACCAAGCTTATGATGGCAAATCGTTCTCAACAAGCCAATTCCAGCAGGAGAGTTTTCATTGACAAGTCCACCCCACATCCCAGGGAGTTTCACAAGGAATTCAGGCTTGCATATAGTCGGGAGAAACTCAGCTTTGAAAGCAAAAGAATTAATAAGCTGAAGTGACCAACACTGCAATTGACTAGCCCATTCCTCAGCTTTTCTGGATTCCATTTCTACACCACCCATTCCACGAGTAAGCAAATCACAGTGATAACTAAGCCTTCTATCAACATATTGGTAAAAGTGTGAGTAAACTATTTCCAACGAACTCATTGCAAGTTGAATTGACAGTTCAAGAATTTCCCCTTGACTTGCTATGGAAGGAAAAGTGCTTGAATATGTAGCCAAGTGCCCTAAAGCTCGTACTGCCACTCTTTGCTCAACCCAAGTCAATCTTCCCCTAAGGAGCTCAACTAAGGGAGGAATAACCCCAGCGTGGACGGCACTCTCTGAAAATTCCTCCATGTTCATGGTATAGGATCCGATAATGTGAGCAGCATAATAGGGAATGTAAATGTTCTGATCATGAGAAAGCCAACGACGATTTTTCAATCCCTTCCAAATAAGTGCAGCCATGCATTCAAAGATCCCCAACTCGATGAACTCTGGGTCATTTGGATGTGCCATCGCAGTGTTCCAAAGGCCACTAATAGGGAGCACCTGGCCATCATCATCTTGTGCAGGAAGTTCTCTGAAAAACTTCAGTATACTAGCTCTGCGCTTACTTGGATTTCCTTCCTTCATCACACAGAAAAAGCATCCCGGATACGGACAGTCGGTAGAACCCTTTTCCATATTCAGATTGACAACTACTTGGAATTCAATAACCCAGTCAGTTCATCATTCACTCGTTAAACCTGATAAATATGCACTCAGGACTGCATCAAGAGAACTTTCAATGGTCAATCACAACTGAACATAGTAGATTCAATTTAGAAAAAAAATTAACTACACAAACAGAGGAAGCAGGGGGAAAAAACATATTCTTGGACACCAACAACTAAAGAAAACCCACACCCATCTGGCAACAGTGAGCTTAAGCAAACAACTTACTTCCCACAAGGAGTATCAGAGTGAGAAATAAGGAGTTCTCAACGACTCCCATAATCAAATTAGCAAACTGAGGTACTATAACACGTAACCACGCACCAAAATCCAACTACTGGGTATGTGTATGTGTGCAAACACCAATCTGTGAAGTGAATCTACTGGGGAAAGCACAGTCTCACATGGGCAAACTCATGTCGACTTGATACTAAACACGACGACTCATTTGTTCCACAGAAAACAGCAAGGACTAGTAAGGACTAGTAAACCCATATCATGCTTCGACTGACTGCAGTCAAATGAAGAACAAGGAGAAGGAAATCTTTTTACCCAAATGCCGAGGGGAATGGATAGCAACAGTAACTCCGCCTAGAACCAGATTTCTCTGGTTCCTTATCAATAACCGAAAGATGGAAGAGAACCCAATCTCTTCCACCTTCTCTTCCGCTCTCACAGTTCGAGCCCAGATCTCAAATCCCGTGGCTCACTCTCTCTTTGCACGCGATTGTATTTCCTTCCGCTTGCACCGAAGCAGCAACGGGGAACAGCAAGCTCTCTCCTTCGCTTTCCCAACCGCCGAATGCAGCCGCCGGTCACTCCTCAGAAAATGTCTTTTTTCTTTTTGGTTTATTTGCTTGAGATCTATTGTCCACCCCCGCACCGCAGGCCCTGCTGCAAATCATGGCACAACTTCAAATGGCGCCACTAAAACGGCGTCTCCCCTTCCAGGGAAACGGCACCCGCTGCAAATGTTCACAAAAACTTTATTTGGGATGGTTTGTTTTTTGGATTTTTATAAATGAGGTTTTTTTGTAAAATTTGGGTTTTAAAAAATGCTAGATTTACGAAGGATTTGTCAATTAATTTATTATTTTTTTATTGAATTTGCAAAGGGGCTTCAAAAGTCCTGTCAAAGTTTTGTTATGTACGAAATTAGGGTGGGTAACAAGAAACAGGTATTTGGGTATACTCATACTTGTTCCATTTTTTAGGGTTATAGGCATCCAAATACATGTAATTACTATTATAATAAGTATTAAAATATAATTAAAATAATCATAATATAAAAATTGAAGTATCGAAATGCAGTGTGACGAGATATGACCTTTGTCTTTGTTTGAAATTTAACATTGATTTTTCATTGCTAAAAAGTAAGAATGACAATTGAAAGAAGAAATCCCCCAACATAGCCTATTACTATACAGCAAGAGAGCTTTTACTGTACATCCCCCAACATAGCCTATTACTATACAGCAAGAGAGCTTTTACTGTACATACAGACCCATGGACACTGTTTCAATTCGGATGGTGCTCGGGTGTGTGCATGTGTATGGTGGTCTCTGGTTGGTTTCCAAAACTTTGGTTCTCTTTGAACCATGATGTGACCTCTGGTTGGCAGGTCTGTGTGTATTTGTGTGGCCCTATGAGACTGCATTGATCAACACGTTGTCTCTTGGCTTTCTCGATGATACTTGAGAGGGAACTAGAGTCAGAGAGAAGCAAAGTTCTGAGATTTTTTGTGGCATACTTGGTGTGTTGGATGCCACGTAGCTCTTTTAATTTTAGCCCACTCATTTTATCTAACCAGCTCTAATCTCTATGCCTACTTTTTCCTCATTGGTTTCCGTCACCACTCACCAGTCACCACACCAGAGATGTACTCTCTCAATAGGAGAGATAAGATTGAGATGGTGCGAATTTCAATCACCACTTGCCTTTCAGTTTTCTCTTCCCATCCATTATGATATTCTCTCCTTCTTTCCTTTGTTGATAACCCTCTTTCTCACCCCCTAGATTCAGATCAGCAAACAAAGAGATCCTTCTAACTGGGGATTGCCCGTTTTAGTGATTCCATAAGGTTTACCCAAAGTGATTGCGGTGTCTACGACGATGCTGGTGGCCACACAAATAAGGTAGAGAGAGGTGGGAAACCCCCTGATCTCATTTTTCGTTCCTTTGTTTTGTACTCTTCGTGGATAGTGATTCCCTTCTCTTCCCCCTAAATATGATGAGAAGTACACTAACTAAAGGATAGGGTTGAGTTTGATTCTAGAAACCTGGGTATTAATCCTTCCCCTAATTTGAAATAATAGGTGTTATCTATCACTCCCAAACTGAATTTGTTTTGTTGACTCAATGATCAACAAGTGTTGATAGTAGAAAGAACTGAGGGTTGCAAGTATCGTTTCTGGTTGGCCACTGATGGGATTAGTGGAGACGATTCTTTGATGAATGCGCCATCCCTTCATAATAACCAAGAATCAATTCATCTACTCTCAATTGTTTCCTGACTGTAGTCATCACTATTATTTGATCAGTCTCTTCTTTCTCTCTTCCTTGCAGGTGCGAGTTGTCTTTTGGATCCGGGTGTTTTGACACATATTTCAGACTCTGTTCCTTTTATGATCTGCTCATGGTTCACAGCTACGAAGTTTAGATGTGGTGAACCACTGGAGTAATAAATTGGATTAGCTACTCTATTTCGTGTACTTTAACAATGATACAAGAAACTGTTCCAGTCTCTATTCTGTTCTGTTCTGTGGAGGATGTTTCGCCTTTGATTTTTTATGATGATTCAATCGTCTTGGGATTCCTTATCATTTGTGAGTTTCGATTACTGTAGTCAGTTTAACAACAGATGATAACTGAGAATCGTATGTGGTGAGGATTGAATCAAACTGCAACTATGGTTCTGCTATTTCTCATAATGTAGCTACGGTGCTTATGGACCATCTATATACTGTTTGCTTTCCTTCTCTCTTATTATAATAGCTCATTTGGTTTTTGCAAGATGGAATGGAAGTTCAGCGCAGCTTGGAGGTAAAGGTCTGCCATGTGACAAGTTCAGTAGTTCAACGTTACACCAAGAGTGCTGTATTTTTTATTTTTTGGTAATTTCACGAATAAATGCATTTTCCAAACTTTATATTCTTTACTTATCAAGTTAAGTTGTGCTTATTCTATTAAGCATGTAAAGTAACCTTAGTATAAGGATTTGAAAGTTGTGATTGTGTTGCAAAGATGGCCCATATTTTATCGCATGATATTTGTTGTTATTTGATGTGAATTTCAATAAACATCTTGCAGAACAATATACGCTCCTATGTGTTTTTTGAAGCACAATTAAATATGCTATAATCTCGCATCCCAGCGCGGAGCGTGGGCAATGAAAACTAGTTTACTATTATAATTCTAGCTATAATTAAGGAGAAGACAGAGAATTCAAAATGGTGAAATCTCATGAAGCTCTGCCATATATTATAGTAGGATATAGTGCACAATAGCATACTACTAAATTATAATCTTGTTTACGTGTAGAACAATATTTGCAAATATATAATAGCAGAGTTTGTGACAATTTTTTAGCATTTTAAATTTTCTCTAACAAAAGCCAGAGCAGGAAGTGTGTAGATTTGTCCTTACAGTTATTTGTCTTATTCATATGAAAAAAATATATACCAGTCATGAGATTTTTCATTTGAACTATGATCGCTCTAATATGAATATGAATCATCATTACCAATTCCACTAAATAAATCTGATGTATTTTTTAAAACTAAAAACATTCAGAAATCTAAAATCTTAAAAACATATGACTTTCTCACCACGATTAACTAGTCCACTAACTCTCCCGTAAGTATTTCTTTGGGGTTTGATATTTCAATTTTTATATTTTTATTATTTAATTCAATGTTATTAGTTAAGTTTGTTATAAGGTAGAAAGAGACCATCAGCTCCAATTTAGGATGCCATGTTTCTCATGAGTTATGAATTAAGGAGTCGTTTGGTTTTGGTGATATTTAAATAGATGCATTGTTAACAATGAATGCATAAAAATATATATGTATATAAGAAAATTGATGTATTGTCGTTTACATCGTTTGATTTATGTGATAGTTATTATAGTATTTAAATAAGATATATTGTTTTCTGGATGAAATATCACTTTTACCCTTTATTTTTAATATAAAAAAGCAAAACACATCAAAAGGTAGGGACATAGTTGGAAAAAGAAAACACTCCAACAATCTTAAACAAACAATCTCACAAAAAACTTGAAATATTACTATCACTCATTTTGAGTGATAGTTTCCATCACATCAAGCAAACAATGCATGTATAGTTTGTGTAGAAAATTCAAAAAAAAAAAACAATGCATTGTAACTATCCCAACCAAAGAATCACCAAAACCAAACCACCCTTAAGTTCCAGATATGGTACAGTGAAGAAAGAAAGCTTCGAATATGAGGTCAGAAGGAAAAAAAAAACGTTTTTTCCCCTTTCAAATTCGCGTTGGCAACAGGCGGGTGTAATCGTTAGTGAAATTGAAAGGGGTACAAAACGACATCGTCTCCATTGTAAATTCTTAATCGAATTAGAAAATTATAACAATAATAATCAGTAATTGAGGAAAAGGTTTTTTTTTTCGAATTCCCAAAGGGAGGAAAGCTTTTACCTATTATTATAAAAAAGAAGGAAAAAAATCACAGAATACACTAGTTATTTTAAAAAGCCCCAAAATACAGTAGTTATAAAAATATTTTCCAAAATACATATGTTTCAACATCACCATAATGGAATATAACAGTGATAGTAATAACTGTCGTTGACTATGACAGTGAAGATTATCACCGTTGTAGAGAAAAACGGTGAAGGTATCACCGTCATAGAGGAAAACGGTGAACCTATCACCGCATTAGAGAAAAACAGGGAATATATCACTGTTTACGTGTACAGCGGTGAGAATCCGCGTACGGTGAAAAGGCTGCACTCGTCCACGTCAGCGATCCGCGTCCCTCCTATCACCGTAGCCGTCCGATGCGGTGAGGCTCGAATTATGGTTTTTCTCCCAGATCTGACGCCTCAAAGGGAGCCAAGTCAACGATCCTCGTCCTTCCCCGTCTTCGATGAAAGCGATCAATTCATCGTTTTTTAGGAGAGCGGTGATTACTCTTTGAAGAAACTTCAGCGCCTCCTCCCTATAAATATCACTCATTTCCCTGCATTCCTAACCACGCCACCATTTTTATACTTCTTTCTCCCTCCATTCTTTCACTTTAGTTTCGTTCCAAGCCTATGATTGCGGCTATCCGATCTTCCATATCAGAAAGAATGACTAGCGTTTTTTGTTTTGTTTTCAATCCTTCGCTCTAAAGTTCCATCGATACTCTCTCCAGTTTTCGCCAAAAAATGGACGAAGAGGCTCTAAGAGTACGCTTTTTTTTCTCTTTTGTGATTTTTTTAATGTGTTCGAACCCATCTGATTTGATTCAAAAAAAATTCAAATGTGTTTGACCAACTCTCGTCTGTCCTCCCATACAAATCATTTCTGCATAAATGTTACGGAGTTCTTGCCACGTGAATCTCGACTAAATTTTTAGCATAGTGAAGTCGCCATCTTCATAATCGATTCCATAAACAAGCGCAACTAACTAATCTAACATGAGAATACTAAACAAATTCATCTAAATTTATAACTAACTAACATCAATCATACCATAATTAATCTAAATATCTCTAACATAACATATTTGCCACTAACCGCAATTCACTAAATACTTACATATAATTATTAAAATATCAAAATGTAAACAATACATAATTATAACATACCGAATCCCGGTGAGTTTCTTTAATCGCATTTGTTGTAAGCCAGTTGAGAAAAGGATTTTTGCACTAATTTTGGTTTGAATTGTTGTAAGCCAGGTGCAGGTACGTGAGCTTTTTATTGGCAAACCATATGGGCTGATCACTGTGGTGGACCATTACAGTGAACGTATTGTAGATTCGTCGAGCGCGAGACGATTCCCTCTACTTTGGCGCTGGTGCTGGTTGATTTAGTGTTTCCCTCTCCGATTTGGTTCCTGGAAAACGAAGAAGAAAACCCACGCCAAGAACCACAATATACAGAGTTTGATCTAAATCAACTCTTCACAATGCTAAGCAAATTGTTTGTGGACTTGGACTCTGCTGGTGTACCGAAATGGGCTTAAAGCCTCAAAACAAAACACTTATATTACTCTCTCAAAAAGGCCCACGTGCAGTTTAAAGAGACTAAGCTTGCTACACCTTTTAAGTTTAAAAACGACTGCGTATTACCAACTAAACCTAGCACTTTAATTTTCAGCTTATAAGATCAAACCTTCTTCCTGTTTCCTGTTCTTCAACACGCACAAGAACAGAGATGTCCAGGTTTTTATCCAGCAACCACAAAAACAGAATTAAACAGACAACACAGAATTTTTACGTGGTTTCCGGTGAGGGGAAGAATTGAAATCCTCACAACGACTAGTCCACGGTCGAAGACTCACGCTCTTGTGATCTTCGACGTTTCTCTAAAGATTTGAAGTATCAGCACATACACTTAAGAAAACAGACCTCCTGCTCAATCGGCTCCCCGCTCGATTGAGATTACCCAAACTTCCCTCTCCTATCAACTACCCAGCTGACAGGAACTCGATAGCCCTCTATCGATGTAGAAACACCCCTGTTTCTAACCAACTCTTTTCACTTGAGAAATCTCTTACAGACCCTGCTATATATCTATTTCTCTTTTCCGAAAAGGTTACCTTCAAGCTAGCTATTCCCCCTTTTTATATTGGATTCATCATGTTTGATTTCACAGGAATCCTGCCGTTGCTTGATTTGCTCCTATTGACTGGAATTGATCCACTTTCCTTCTTAGTTTAGGTAGCCGTTGGGAATTGTGTTGTGGCCACAAATTTCCTTTTCTTCGAGTAATGCAGTTTGGTGCCTTAGCTGTACATACTTGGTCAATGGCGTTAATTGTGCACCTTGTGTTCTTTTGCACCAACACGTATCAGCGCTGTCGACCAGAATGGTAAATGCTAGGTCATTGTGACCTAATTTTCAACCTACAAGGATTGTAAAACGTGGTAAAAGATCACCGTTTTGGACAACAACAGTGATCTTTTCACCGTTTTTCATCAATGCGAAGATGTTTTCCCCGTTGTCGGCCAATGCGGCGATTGGTTCACCGTTTTTATTACAGTGGTGCAATATTCACCGCCTTCATTCAAAACGGTGATACATTCACCGCTGTTGACAATGACGGTGATTGTCATCACCGTCTTGGTCAACGGCGGTGATGATCAAACTGCTGTATTTTGAGAAATATTTTTTATAACTACTGTATTGTGGATTTTTTTAATAACTAGTGTATTCTGGAATTACATCCCGACCAGAGGCCGAACGCGCGACAGAGAAGTTCCAAAAGCTGCAATCGTCGTACCAATTTCTACTGCAGCGGCAACAAGGGGAAGAATCACCGCCGCGGGAGAGAAACGGGGGAGAAGAAGGGATGGTGAGGTGGAAACGCCAGTGGATTGGGTAGAGCGAGCGAGGAAGTGGGTGGAGGAGATAAAGTGGCGCGAAGCTCGGGAGAAAGCCGAGCGAGAACGGGTGGCTCAGGAGGAAGCAAAACAGTGAGCTCGGGAGGAGAGGAAGGAGCAGAGGTCCGGAGAAGAGGAGGAGGAAAACTTTGATAACGATGGAAAGGAGAACTTTTGATCTGAAAATTATCCTCAATGTACTTTCAATCTTGTTTCTTGAAACGTGCAGAATTAAGGAAGTAATGGGCCGGAAGTTAAGCCCAGTTAAGGGGAGGAGAGGAAGAGTATAGTGGCAAAGGGACTCACATCGGAAGAGGCGAACAAATGAGCTGACAACGACGTTAGTGGATGAGGACGGCGTTGGTGGATCGACAGGGGGTGGAGGGAGGCCGAAGAGGGCCGCGAGATGTGATGGAGGGAGGCGGAGGAGCATTGCGTCATGACTGCAAAGGTGGCGGCGATGGAGGTGCATGAAAGGGGGTGGAGGGAGGTAGAGGGAGGGGTCGGCGGCGGCTGTCGAGGGCGTGGAGGCGATGACAGGGGATGGAGGGATCTTCCATCTATGGGAGAGAGGGAGGAGGGGGAGAGGGAGTAGTTAGGGTTATTTATTTATTTATATGGAAGGGAGTATGATTGAGTGTGGTAAGTTTTTCCACTTCCAAAAATACCCTTAATTTAATCTTAACCATCGATTTGAAAAAAAGAAGAAAGAGAACATATCCAATGGTTATAAAGTGAGTTGTGAATCTCACAACCCACTAAGGGAGGTTGTGATGATATCCCCCCCCCCCCCCCCCCCCCCCCCCAACTATGACTAAAACGCGGACGTTTGGTCTTCTTCCCCCTTCAGTCACTACGAAGGCTCTCGATCCGTAATTAAACACAAAAGCAGAGTTACTTTAATGTTTTTTCGATCAAAGCTATCCTTTGTGCAATTTTGGCATTTGATCTAACACCAGAATCACCACTATTGATTAGACCAACCGGAACGTGGGCAGGATCTCCACCGATTTCATCCTTCTTGTCAAAGAAAAAAGTATAAACACCGGCATCGCCGTCAATTTCAACCTTCTTGCTAAAGAAAAAAATATTGACGCCTGCATCGCCACTCCTATTTGTTAGAAGGAGAACGAGTATATACGTCACTCGCCAGCATTGTCGTTGTTGGTCGAAAGGGGGATGAGGGCGGTATCGCCACCTATTTAAGCGTTCTTGGCAAAGGTCCAAAGAGTAGGATAGGACCTGGGGTCGCCATGCACCACCTTGCGAGCCTCGCGGTCCTTAACCCTCTTGGTGGAGACAGCAAAAGGAACGACGTTAGATTCGCTGCAGGAGATCCACTTGTGCGCCTTCGGGAACTAACTAATGTAGGAAAGAAATCCAAAAATATCTAAGTTATAAAATAAATTTCTAACAATACCAGACTTTCCAAAATACCTAAGTTATAAGCAATTAGGTTATCTAGTTTGAACTTTGAAACTAAAGATCTAACAAGATGCAATATGAAAGTTAAATAATTAGGTTAAATTTTGAAATTAGAGGATCTAAGAAGATTAGGATTAAAGTTAAGTGATCATATTGAAAGATAGGAGAGGCAGGAAGGATGGAGAGGTGGCCGGTGGGTGAGGAGTTGTGTTGCTGGGAATCAAATCCACGTTCCACAAGTGGCCAACGACTCATCGGAGTTCATCGACGACGTATCAGGCCTTCTGAAGTCCGAATTATACAGAGGACCCGACTTGGGAGAGAGGGTATGGGTCAACCAGAGATACAAATCATTCATTAGAAAGATCACTTTATTCCGCGCCGCCGCTTTCGCTTAGACAGACCCTGGATCCGGAACTCGAGAACCAACAATGAGGATTTGGATTCCGAAAATTTTGATTTGTTGTCGACGCTCCACATATCGCTACTTCCAACATCGACCTCCAACGCTTCAACGGAGGCCGATATCTATAAAATCTAAACACAAACTCGGGATAAAAACCGTCTCGCCCGCAACTGCTGAGAGAGATAAAAATGGTGGCGAAAACGACGGTTAGCATGGTGCTAACCCCTCAACCCCCCACCCCCCACCCAATCCCAAACCCGAAAATCTGCAAGACTCTAGAATACAAACAAAAGGGGGCGGACTGCCGACTGACTCAGGCTACTGTACAAACCGATGTGAGCCATTAACAGTGCGTTAGGCCCCAAACTGTAGCGGTAGGTGAAAGTTTTTGTGATCCAATACAAAAAGCAAACCGATGTGGCTGGCTGGCTGGCGGCGACATGTGGCCGGAGCCGGTGGGTCCCCCATCCATCTCTCAATTAACAATCAGAAAGGTCGTCGTCGTCGACGACAACGACGATAACTCCATTCCTTCAGTTGCCGGGCTCTCACCGACGCCGTATTATTGCTATCTCCCAAACAAAACTACCCGTTGATTCGCCGGTCCACCGTTGAACCGCGTGTGTGTGCGCGAGATCAAGATTAGATTCAAAGTCAAACCTCCATTATTCCCTCTCCCGAAACCTTTCTTCCTCCTCCCCACTTGTTCCCACTTCTGACTACTTCCTTCCCCCAACTCTCTGCTCTCTCCCACTCAATCCCCCCATGGCTCTGCTCCTCCGCCACCCAATTTCAATCCTCTCCATCGCCCTCTTCCTCGCCGCCGCAGTCACCGCCGCCCAGGATCCGCCGGCTTCTCCATCCAGATACGAGGCCTGCAGGCCCAAAACCTGCGGCACCGGACCAAACATAACCTACCCGTTCTACATCCGCGGCAACAAGACCGACTTCTGCGGCCTCCGCGGGTTCGGCATCCGCTGCGAGTCCGGCCAGCCAATCTACCGCACCTCCGCCGCCCACTACGTCATCCAAAGCATCGCCTACTCCAACCAGACCTTCCGCCTCGCCAACCAGCAATTCATCTCCCCTCCTTCCGCCGCCGCCGCCTGCCCAACCCCTCACCTCAACTACTCCTTCGACCGCTCCTCCGTCGAGTTCAGCCCTTCCCACGCCGACGTCTACTTCTTCTACGGCTGCAACGCCTCCTCCTTCCGCCTCGCGAGAAGAGCGTCCCAGATTCTCGACTGCAATTCGTCCGCCGACGGGGACAACAACAACAAGACGTTCGTCGCCTTGATTCCTCTGGATGAGGAGTTCGATTGGAACAGAGGGTCTTGCAGGGCTGCTGTGGCGGCTCCGGTTCAGCTCCGGGAGGGGAAGGAGCTCAATGCGTCGATTACCGAGGTGGATTTCAGGAAGCTTTTGCGAGATGGGTTTAGCCTGAAATGGGTCGGGTTGGCGGGTTACCACTGCGGCGACTGCCAGAACAGCGGCGGCCGGTGTGGGTTTGAGGAAGGGGAAAGCAAGTGTTACTGCCCCGATGGAACTTCCCATCCGAATAATTGCCGTAACTACGACGATTCCGTCTCCTTCTCCAACAACTCCGGTATTACCCAATTCATTCCTTTCCCACTAAAAACCCCAATTCTGAATCGGATCGGTTTTTCGCCTGTCTAAGCATATTTCTGCAAACATTTCCTTTTCGCAGGGAAACGTAGATCTATGTTGAAGCTGGGATTGGGTAAGTTATCAATGTCTAGTTGCTTTGTTTTTACCCCGATGGAAATTTCCTGTCATACATTCTGATTCCTCTGTTTTTCTCCAGGTCTAGGGTTTGGAGTGGTAATACTAGTCATGATTTTGCTCTCTGCTTTCATTTGCCATCGCAAGAGAAGAAGAAGGCAGAAGAATCAACAAAGCTTCGATTCGGGAAACGCCTATCTCAAACCATCTCCCACCACCAGAGACCCGGACGAAGAAGCCAACACCTGCTTCGGAATCCCAATCTTCACCTACGGCGAGCTCGAAGAGGCCACGAACCGTTTCGACAGCGACAAAGAACTCGGGGACGGAGGATTTGGTACAGTGTACTACGGCAAGCTCCGAGACGGGAGGGAAGTTGCGGTGAAGCGCCTCTACGAGCACAACTACAGAAGGGTCCAGCAGTTCATGAACGAGGTGGAGATACTAACCCGCCTCCGCCACAAGAACCTCGTCTCCCTCTACGGATGCACCTCGCGGCGCAGCCGCGAGCTCCTTCTAGTGTACGAGTACATCCCCAACGGCACCGTGGCCGATCACCTCCACGGCGATCGGGCAATCTCCTCTCCCCTTACGTGGCCGGTCCGGATGAGCATCGCGATCGAGACAGCGAGCGCTCTGGCTTACCTCCACGCCTCGGACATCATACACCGTGATGTGAAAACCACCAACATTCTCCTGGACGGCAATTTCGGGGTGAAAGTCGCCGACTTCGGGCTGTCGAGGTTGTTCCCCGATCATGTCACCCACGTCTCGACTGCTCCGCAGGGGACCCCTGGCTATGTCGACCCGGATTACCACCGGTGCTACCAGCTGACGAGCAAGAGCGACGTGTACAGCTTCGGCGTCGTGCTGATGGAGCTGCTGTCGTCGATGCCCGCGGTCGACATCTCGAGGGACAGGGACGAGATCAATCTGGCCACTCTAGCCGTTGATAGGATCCAGAAGCGTAGGTTGGACGATTTGGTGGACGGTCAGATTGGGTTCGATACGGATGCAGAGGTGAAGAGGATGGCGAGCGAGGTCGCGGTGCTGGCTTTTCAGTGCCTGCAGCAGGATAAGGAGATGAGGCCCAGCATGGATGTGGTGATGGAGGATTTGAAGCAGATTAACGACGGCGTGCAGGGTGATCAAATGAACAATGGGGAGAAATCGCTAAGCATTTCGACGACAACAACGACGCCATCGTCGTTGTCATTGCCACTGCCATTGCCATCGCTGGACTTTGCGGAAGCCGTGCTGCTGAAGAAGCTCCCGTCTTCTCCGATCTCTGTGACGGAGAAATGGGTCAGCAGTTGTTCCACTACGCCGAATGTCAGCAGCTAGTGAACTGGCAATCTGGCCGGCGTGGATGAATGGCGCGGCGAATTGGGTCTCAGCTTTCTTTCTTGTTTTGTAATCTAGATTGGAACTGTGCATACGAAAACATCAGCTAATTGTTTGCGGGTAGATATAAAATTGTACATTTCGAGTGTTGAGCATTACTGAAGCATTTCTCTATAATCATACGGTCGGTAGCCAAGTAGGATTAGGCATTCTCTATAATCACATAGCAACATCAATTGACTGATGAGTTTGAAAAGTGTAATATGTACATTATTTTTATTTATTGATAAGAATGTTTGCTAAAATCAAATCATGATAATTTAAATTTGGACCAAATCAAACTAAATTTACTAAAATAATTCTATTTTAATTTTCCAATTGATGATTTTTTCAATCAAATTTGAAGATATTTTCCCCCTATTGCATGGTTTCTGTTCCAAACATTTTTTTTTACGACAAGATATTGTCTGCTTTAGGTCTAGATCCTCATGATTTTTAGCATTGGGGCGCCACTTGATCTCGTCCACTCTTTCCACTACCATCTGAGTAGCATTATGTTATACTATTGTTATGTAGTTTTACATAGTTATGTTCTTTATCAAAGTAGTATAAGTTATATACTCTCCGTAACAGTGTTGGGAGAAGATTAATTATCAATCGTATACCACTCTCCTATACCAACACTAACACGAAAAATACCTAACATTTGCTTCACTATGATGAGTAACATAACTCTATCAAATTATACAACAATAAACGTAATATAACATAATACTATTCATACATTTTACCGTCATACCTACTCTAAATTCTAATGGCTGGACAGTCCTAATATGTCATTGCATGTTCGTGAGATACGATAACTAAAAATGAATGAGGAAACAGATTGACCAGTGACCACGAACTCCAAATTTTAAACTATTACATAAATACATGTACTTATGTATTTCTGAATTGACAGAGGGAAGAATAGTTTAATAATGATTTGTTTGATTGTGAAAGATATATACGGTAATGAAAAATCGTCCATTTTGTGTACGTAGCGTTCACACCAACTATACTATTTTTAACGATGCGGCTTCAAGAGAAAGAGACGAATAGATTGATTTCTAATTTTCTTGTATATGAGTTTAGTAAAAAATAATGATGCTCATGTTGCACAGTAATTAACTATGGCTAACTACAACTAACTTAAACAACACAGTTTAGCCACAGTGAAAAACAGAAGGAAAAAAAAACGATAGTTTTACTTTAACAACCGCAACTCTACTCACACCGCCTTTCATGTTTTGGAGGTGATTGAAACTCCCAACTTGTTAAGTAAGTTCTGCCGTCTCGCTTTGTCGTTCGGGTCCTTTAGTGAATAGGTCTGTCAGCTGGTTAATTAGTACTAACATGCTTTAGTTGTATCAAGTCATTTTTCGGTTTTATCTTGTGACATGCATATCAATCTCATTATTATTGTATTGTTGTATCAAACCACTTTTTAGTTGTGTTGTAACCAACTTCATGTTTTTGACAATAAGCAACCTTTTATTCCATCCGAAACGGGGAAAACCGTGGTCACATTACAAGAGTGGAGCAATAATATAATATTGACAATTAAAACTCAATCCACTGGTAACGATCCCGCCCTGGCATGTCGTGCCACCCAATCCGCTACCCGATTCAAACGTCGAGGAACAAACTCAACACGAATCGATGGTGCAAGCCGGAGAAGAAGAGCCATCTGATCAATGGCAGCCCGACACATCCAAGGCCATGGGCGCCGAGGGTTCCTGATGCAGCGCAAGGGAAAGCACCTGACAATCTGTACGAATACAGGTTGGGATGTTATCCTGAGAAGCAACCCTGATAGCATTGAGAAGACCAAAAGCTTCCGCCCCTGAATCGGATGTGAACAAAGGAAGGTCTCCGTCTTGCCTCATCTTTCCAGACACATGCTCCATCCGTCGACCATGGCCGACGCTTTCAAGAGCACCAGACTTTTCCATTCACCAAGCGTTGAAGTTTTGCCTCCTTTTTTGAACGAAAGCAAAAGGATGGAAAAAAGGAATCCCATAATTATTTGGCCAATTTTGACTAATATGCGTTTGTGCAGTAATGCAGCTCCAGTCCCGATCTTAAGTTTGACCTCGTTTGAGGATAATTCTAAAAAGTAGAAACAAAACAATAGTTCTTGATGTACGTAGAAGTTTTCTCATTTAATTTGGTATCACTATATGTAAAACCATAATCAAATTTTTTATTTGTTTTATTTTCTTGGATTTATGTATAAAAGTTTTGATGTTAGTGTTAAATATTGTGTTTAAATATGAAACTTTTCATTTTGTTTGGATTATTGTATTTTATTTAAATATGAATAAAGACTTTGGAGATACTATCTTCGAATATGTTATATATATATGCCTTAATTTATTTAGTGTTTAATGACTTTCACTTTCTTACATGTTTTGTTAAAATCGACATGAACGGATAGTCTAGTATCAACGGATTATACCACTGATCGGAGAGACGAGATACGGTGACAACCCCTAAGGGGGTTGTCAGATTCACAACCCACTTCATAGCCCTTGGATACTCTCTCTCCTGTCTCTTTCTTCTTTTTTAAATTAACAGTTAAGATTAAAGGAATGATATTTTTGGAAGGGTAAAAATTTACCACACCCAATCATTCACCCTACCATATAAAAAGAACAAAAACCCTAACTCCTCCATCCTCCCTCTCTCTCTCCTCCCTCTCTCCCGTAGACATCAGCGTCTCTCCTCCCCCTCTCTCCGCCGCCACAGCCCTCCCACCACCGCGCTTGCTGTCCCCGCCGCCCTGCCGCGCCGCTGTCCCCGCCGCTCCTGCCGCGCCGCTGTCCTCCCCCCTGCCGCGCCTATCGTCGTGCCACGCTGACCCCGCCACCAATTTTTATGCCGCCGTCGCCGCGAGGTCAAGACTCTTCCCTGCCTCCCTCTTCCCTCATTTCTATTTTTTTCTGATATGATAGTCTGTACTGGTACCAATACCACTGGTAGCACTATTGGTACCAATACCACTGGTACGCTACCACTACTCACTGGTACCAATACCAATGGCTCCCCTATCATCTGCTTTTTTTTTTGTTATTCTCTACTGGTACCGCTACCAATGCTAGTGGTAGCGCTACTAGTGCTAGTAGCGTTGTGTTATTCTCTACTGGTAGCGTTGTACTGGTAGCGCACCACTAGTACTGGTACATTTTTTACTGGTACCGCTAGTACTGGTACATTTTTTAACGTACTGGTAGCGTACCACTAGCACTGGTATATTAATTACCAGTAAACTAATAGATTGGTACACTTTTTAACGCATTGGTACATTTTTTCAGGTTGCCGGAGGGAGTCTGCCGGAGAGAATTCGCCGGGGAAAAAGTTTGTCTGTCGATGCGGAGTGGCTGCTGGAGAAAGGAAGAGAGAGAGCTAGATAGAGATATTAATGTATAGGATTTAAATTTCAGAATTTTTTTTATTTAATATGGGTTTCAATTCCCAATATAATTAATACAAAAGAGGTAATTAATATATTGCTTTTTTTCATACCCAATATACCCTTAGATGTAACAACCCTTAGGGGTTGTCACCGTATCCCGGTCCCCTGATCGGACCAATACCAAACTTCTCAAACCGATGTATAAACCGGTAACCTTCTTCCCTGCCAAGTGTCAAAGGTGCGACTCTCACCAACTCACCAGTTTTCCAATTTGACAAATCGTCCACCTAACAACACCAAACCCAACCGAGGGCGGCCCTTTTTCATTCTTATACCCAGATCTCTGTATCTGTTCTTCACTCGCTCTTTTGCTTCAATTCATCTCAACTCTCCCTTCTCCATCTCCTCCATTCCACAAGGTACTGCCTCTGCTCCTTTTCTATGCTCGTCTTTCTTTTCTCTCTTGCGTTTCACAGGTTGTCCATTCAATTCGCGAATTTGTTATTAGTCACTTTTGTCTTTCCGTAGTTTCGTTTTCTTGGTTTCGTTCTTTGTCTGGTTTCTGGTGGTTGGAGATCTCAATAGTCACACCAAACGTTGAGATTTCTTTCTGGAAAATTGGGTATTTTGATGGAGAGATTCAAAGTTCCTGGCTTTGTTCTGATCCTTTCTCCTCCCTCTTCTGAGTTTTAAGTCTCCCTGATGCTTTGATTGATCAATGATCCTGGTAATCTTGTTCTGCGTTCTTCTGGCATGTCAATTGTTTCAACTTGTATTTCTCTGCTGCTTCTTATATATGTATGGTCTCATGAGCTGAACTTAATTGAAGTATCTTTGGCGATGACTGATCGATTTGGTCGTTGGCAGTCTTCTGTACTCTTTTCTGTATCTTGGTTTGTAGTTTGATGCTCTGCTGATTGATCTTGCTGCTGTTATCTATAGTCTTGTGGTTGTGGAGGTGTGAACTAGTCTGAATTCTGTATCGCTGGCTCGCTGCTCCTTTTAGTTTGGCACATTTTTTCTCTGAATTATGTCCCATGAGACGTTTACTTATGATGTTTACACTGACCTCTTAATTATTAGTTTGCCATTTTCTAATTTGTAGTTTATTATAAGCCAGGGCATTGGTTTCAATCACCCGCCAATTATAAAAAAAAATTAAGTTTACTGATGTCATTATCTTAGAAGAGCAGAATAATCACACAATATTGAACCTTATTCTGTTTGAGGATAGATGGCAAGGTTTCGCAGGAATTCTGATAATATATGTTTATGTATTACTTTCCTTTTGTCTTGATTCTTTTTTTTTTTATATTGTGTTGTATCTGAATGTAATATGGTCAAGTTCTTAAGTTGTTCTTATTTATTGAACAGGAATATTATGGCTGCACAACAAACAAGAATCGGCCTTGCTGGTCTGGCTGTCATGGGCCAGAACCTAGCTCTCAATATTTCAGAAAAAGGATTCCCCATATCAGTCTATAATCGAACTACCTCCAAGGTTGATGAGACTGTTGAGAGAGCAAAGAGAGAGGGCAACCTTCCACTCTATGGCTTTCATGATCCTGAATCTTTTGTTAATTCAATCCAAAAGCCTCGGGTGATAGTCATGCTAGTCAAAGCCGGGGCGCCAGTTGATGACACCATCAAGACTCTTTCTGCTTACATGGAGAAAGGTGACTGCATCATTGATGGTGGGAATGAGTGGTATGAGAACACCGAGAGGAGGCAGAAGGCAATGCTTGAAAAGGGTTTGCTCTATCTTGGAATGGGAGTATCGGGAGGCGAGGAAGGTGCAAGAAATGGACCTTCGATGATGCCTGGAGGTTCCTTTGAGGTGTACAAGTACATTGAAGACATCCTTCTCAAAGTGGCTGCTCAAGTTCCTGACAGTGGTCCGTGTGTGACATATATTGGAGAAGGTGGATCAGGTAACTTTGTTAAGATGGTCCACAATGGAATCGAGTATGGTGATATGCAGCTAATTGCAGAAGCATATGATGTGCTGAAATCAGTTGGAAAGCTTTCAAATGAGGAATTGCATCAGGTGTTCACAGAATGGAACAAAGGCGAGCTTCTAAGCTTCCTGGTCGAAATAACTGCAGATATTTTTGGAATCAAAGATGACAAGGGAGAAGGGTATTTGGTTGACAAGGTTTTGGACAAAACCGGCATGAAAGGGACTGGGAAATGGACAGTGCAGCAAGCTGCCGATCTATCCATTGCAGCACCCACCATTGCATCTTCGCTTGATGCAAGGTTTCTTAGTGGTCTGAAGGAGGAAAGGGTCCAAGCTGCTGAAGTGTTCAAATCTGGTGGGTTTTCTGATATTTTGAGCGAACAGGTTGTGGACAAGGAGAAGCTGATCGACGATGTGAGGAAGGCTCTCTATGCTTCCAAGATTTGCAGCTATGCACAGGGAATGAATTTAATTCGTGCAAAGAGTGTTGAGAAAGGATGGGGGTTGAAGTTGGGAGAATTGGCTAGGATATGGAAAGGAGGCTGCATTATCCGAGCCGTGTTCCTTGATAGGATCAAGAAGGCATATGATCGTAACCCCGAACTGTCTAACCTTCTTGTGGATCCCGAGTTTGCGAAGGAAATCATTGAGCGCCAGACTGCATGGAGAAGGGTTGTGTGTCTAGCTGTCAGCTCTGGCGTTAGCACTCCTGGTATGTCTTCTAGTCTTGCTTATTTTGACTCATACAGGAGAGAGAGATTGCCTGCTAATTTGGTGCAGGCGCAAAGAGACTACTTTGGTGCTCATACTTATGAGAGAACGGACATGGAAGGTTCTTTCCATACTGAATGGTTCAAGATTGCTCGACAGTCGAAGTACTGAGCTATTTCCTGACGTGTTCAAGCTTGTTGTGCATTATAAACTGAGACCGGTCTTTTTCTCTGGTGAAACTTTTATCTATGTTGGATGTACTTTGGCAGGTTCTAACTGCTTTCTTTTGTAACGATTTTAAAGATTTCATATTTGCTACTTTTGTTGAGATATGTCACCTCCCCATGGGAATGTTATCTTATTGTTGGAAATTTGATGTTTGATTGAGAAATTGAAATCTGATGGCTTTATTCTCAGTTGTTTTTTGGTTTCACCAGCTATGGTTCTTCTTATTCTTTAGGTGAAACGTTTTCTTTAGGTGAAACAGGCATCGTCTGCTGAAGGTTTTACTAAAACTTGTGTTTTGTAAAACGATGGATATACGAGGGTTTTGGATTCATTATGTATTTGAAAAATAACGTTGTTTGTTTCATAGATTTCATGATGGATTTGGTTGATTGATTAGATTTGAATGTATGAAGTGAAATTGACATATATTGCCCTCTTTGGTATGAGAAGTGAAATGAAATATAAAGGGCAAATTGATCATAAATGATGGACTTGAAAGTCCATGATCAATTCTCATCTAAAGTGGTGGGTATTTCAAATATGTGTGGACTCTTAAAGTTCGTTGGGTCTTTCAAATAATGGATTTTAGATAAAGTCTATGATGGATTCAAATTCATCAAGCAAACAACCGACGCCTTTCTTCTTCTTCACGTCAACAACTACAACTCTGATCACACCTATAGTTCAAGTTGTGGATATGTTTGAAACTCACACCTTGTTAAGTAAGTCCTGCGGGCTCGCTTTGTCCAATCCGTTAGTTAATAGATGTGCCAGCTGGTTAATAGTACTAACATGTTGTAGCTGTATCAAACCATTTTTTCAGTCTTTTCCTTGCGACATGCATTATCAATCTCAATATGCTTTGTGCTGTTGTATCAAGATTTGTTTTTTAGTTGTGTTTTAACCAAGTTCGTGTTGCTGATGAAAGAATCAAGCTTGCATGTTAATGCTTAGATGAAATTAGGGGGTTGAAGTTAGAGTCCTTTGGGGAATATTATATTATTGCCACAATGATTAGTGATTAACCACCAATCACAATGTTTAGTATTTTACTAATCACAGTCAATACACTAGATACAAAACGAAATTGTGATCAAATTACATACGGTTCAGTTTTAAGTTTCCAGTTAAACCACACAAAAATGCAAACCAAATTTCCACAACCAAATGAAAATGATCTCATGATGATCATACCACCGCTCATCTTTCCAGTAACATGCTCCATTCATATTTGTAGCCTAAGCTAATTTTGTTTAATATTGTTCACGACAATCCAATAAAATGTAAATCCGTAGTTACAAGGAGTTGTGTGTATTCATTTAAAATATACAAGTAGACAAATTATCTATTCTATAACTCGGGAAAAAAAGACATCTTTGATCCACCACATATTATCTCGATAATTAAAAAAAAACAATAATTTTTGGTGCATGAGAAGTTTTCTCATTTGGTATCACCAATTCACCATATGTAAAACCATACTAATCACCAAAAAAAAAAAAAAATCATACTAATAAATAATATTCAAATTGTCAAAAGAATTTCTCATAAATCACATTCTCTTAATTGATTTATTCATAAATCATTTTTTCCTAAAATGTTAACAAATACGATTTTATAAATTTTGTTATTAGAAGTAGTCATCCATAAGATTAGAGCTTAACCTGTAAGAATGTCATGAACAATGCCCTTCAATTTTTTTCATAGAAATGAGCCATGACCCATGAGTCCATGACCTTGACCGTTCAATTAAAAGGGGGGGAAAAAAAAAGGAAAAGGAAGAAAAAAAAATGATAAATAATTTGTTCCCACTTCCCTCCAATGGTTGTTAAATCCGTAGCTGCTGACCGTAAATTGGGTTCAATCATTATCGGTTATAAAACTGACTGAAATGTTCTCGATATGATTGGTACATATGATTTTAGATCTCTAAATACAATGATGTTGTTTTGACGAATTTAATTATTTCATTTTGTTCAAATATAAACTTTCGGATGTTATTGTCAAATACTGTATTTAAATAAAAAGTTTTCATTTTTGTCTCGAATATTTAAATATGAATGTAGATTTTAAAGAGATTTCCTTCAAAATATACCCAATATATACCTAAGTTTATTTAATATTAATGATTTTCACTTTTCTACCTATTTTGTTAAACCAACATAAATCGATATCAATACCACGGGCTGCACCATTACCACTCGCTAAACCATATAAACCGGTTTTCCAACCTTCTTCCCTCCCAAAGGTGCGACTCTCACCAACTCCCACAATTTTCCAATTTGGCAAATCGCCCACCACCTAACAACACCAACCCAACCGAGGGCGGCCCTTTTCATTCTTATACCCAGATCTCTGAATCTGTTCTTGACTCGCCCTTTTGCTTCAATTCATCTCACAGGGTACTGCCTCTGCTCCTTTCTCTGCTTGCCTTTCTTTCTCTCCTGCGTTTCTCAGGTTGTCCATTCAATTCGCAAATGTGTTATTCTTGACTTTTATTTCACCTGCGTTTCTTGGTTTTGTTATTTACCTGGTTTTTGGTGATTGGAGATCTCAATAGTCGCACCAAACGTTGAGATTTCTTTCCCCCTCCTAGTTGGGTATTTAGATAGAGAGATTCAAAGTTCCAGACTTTGTGTTCTGATCCTTTCTCCCTCTCTTCTGAGTTAAAGTCTCAGTTGTTGAAGGGAAAGGAAACGAGTTTCTGGTGTTGCAGTAGAATTGTTGAACTAGGTTGGGGGGGTTCTCTTGATTGATCAATGATCCTAGTAATCTTGTTCTGCGTTCTGGCATGTCATTGTTTCAACTTGTATTTCTCTGATGCTTGATCTTGCTGCCCTTATGCATGTATGGTCTCATGAACTGAACTTGATTGAGGTAACTTTGGCGATGACTGATCGATTGGTCGTTGGCAGTCTTCAGTCCGCTTTTCTGTGTCTTGATTTGTACTTTGATACTCTGCTGATTGATCTTGCTGCTGTTATCTGTAGTCTTGTGGTTGTGGAGGTGTGAACTAGTCTGAATTCTGTGTTGCTGCTCCTTTTAGTTTGGCACATTTGTGTCTGAATTGAACAATTGGGCGAGTATTGTAGATGACTAATGGCTTTTATAAGGGTTACATTGACCTCTTCATTATTCTTTTGCCATTTTCTAATTTGTAGTTTATTAGAAGCCAGGACATGGATTACTACAATGACCCACCAATTATAAAAAAAATTTAGGTGTACTGATGCCATTATTTTTGAAGAGCAGATAATGATATCTTTTTTAACCTTACTGTGTTTGAGGATAGATGGCAAGGTTTCGAAGGAATTCTGATAATATGTGTTTATGTCTAACTTTCTTTTTGCACTCCTTTTTCTTTTGTCTTGATTCTTTCTTTATATTGTGTTGTATCTGAATGCAACATGGTCAAGTTCTTAATTTATTCTGGTTTATTGAACAGCAATATTATGGCTGCGCAAACAAGAATCGGCCTTGCTGGTCTGGCTGTCATGGGCCAGAACCTAGCTCTCAACATTGCGGAAAAAGGATTCCCCATTTCAGTCTATAATCGAACTACCTCCAAGGTTGATGAGACTGTTGAGAGAGCAAAGAGAGAGGGCAACCTTCCACTCTATGGCTTTCATGATCCCGAATCTTTCGTTAATTCAATCCAAAAGCCTCGTGTGATAGTCATGCTAGTCAAAGCCGGGGCGCCTGTTGATGACACCATCAAGACTCTTTCTGCTTACATGGAGAAAGGTGACTGCATCATTGATGGTGGGAATGAGTGGTATGAGAATACCGAGAGGAGGCAGAAGGCAATGCTTGAAAAGGGTTTGCTCTATCTTGGAATGGGAGTTTCGGGAGGCGAGGAAGGTGCAAGAAATGGACCTTCGATGATGCCTGGAGGTTCCTTTGAGGTGTACAAGTACATTGAAGACATCCTTCTCAAAGTGGCGGCTCAAGTTCCCGACAGTGGTCCTTGTGTGACATATATTGGAGAAGGTGGATCAGGTAACTTTGTTAAGATGGTCCACAATGGAATCGAGTATGGTGATATGCAGCTAATTGCAGAAGCATATGATGTGCTGAAATCAGTTGGAAAGCTTTCAAATGAGGAATTGCATAAGGTGTTCACAGAATGGAACAAGGGCGAGCTTCTAAGCTTCCTGGTCGAAATAACTGCTGATATTTTTGGAATCAAAGATGACAAGGGAGAAGGGTATTTGGTTGACAAGGTTTTGGACAAAACAGGTATGAAAGGGACTGGGAAATGGACAGTGCAGCAAGCTGCTGATCTATCCATTGCAGCACCCACCATTGCATCTTCGCTTGATGCAAGGTTTCTTAGTGGTCTGAAGGAGGAAAGGGTCCAAGCTGCTGAAGTGTTCAAGTCTGGTGGGTTTTCCGATATTTTGAGTGAACAGGTTGTGGACAAGGAGAAGCTGATTGACGATGTGAGGAAGGCTCTCTATGCTTCCAAGATTTGCAGCTATGCACAGGGAATGAATTTAATTCGTGCAAAGAGTGTTGAGAAAGGATGGGGGTTGAAGTTGGGAGAACTTGCTAGGATTTGGAAAGGAGGCTGCATTATCCGAGCCGTGTTCCTTGATAGGATTAAGAAGGCATATGATCGTAACCCCGAACTGTCTAACCTTCTTGTGGATCCCGAGTTTGCGAAGGAAATCATTGAGCGCCAGACTGCATGGAGAAGGGTTGTGTGTCTAGCTGTCAGCTCTGGCGTTAGCACTCCTGGTATGTCATCTAGTCTTGCTTATTTTGACTCATACAGGAGAGAGAGATTGCCTGCTAATTTGGTGCAGGCGCAAAGAGACTACTTTGGTGCTCATACTTATGAGAGAACCGACATGGAAGGATCGTTCCATACTGAATGGTTCAAGATTGCCCGACAGTCGAAGTATTGAGCCATTTCCTGACGTCTTGAAGCTTGTTTCTAGCATAATAAACCGAGACCAGTCTTTTCTGTGTGGTGGAACTTTTATCCTTGTTGGATGTACTTTGGCAGGTTCTAACTGCTTTCTGTTGTAACGATTTTAAAGATTTTACATTTGCTACTTTGGTTGAGATATGTCACCCCCTATGGGAGTTCTATCTTATTGTTGGAAATTTGATGTTTATTGAGAAATTGAATTCTGATGGCTTTATTCTCAGTAGCTTTTTGGTTTCACCAGCTATTCTTGTAGGCTATCCCGGTCTAAGAATGTTTGGCTATTCTTCATCCATTATTGCATTGTTTGCTCACTTATCTTCACTAGCATGATCTAAAGCTATGCTTCAAATTTTACTCGTTCTTAGCATTTTTTAGGCTGATGACAGCAGTGTGGTTTAAGAAAATTATCAAAGCCGAAACCCATTTGAAACACTGATATATGAAATCAATCTTGCTAGTAAAAGCTCTTGGACAAGTAACTGGTTCAACTCTTTTGCTCTGCTCTTAAACAGTGGCCAATATTCGACAATTCAATCTTGGACCACTCCGAACAGTCTCGAGTTAGAATGTGAACTGATTCTTGGAAAGCACATAAATAATGTACCTCTTGTTGGCCTGTCTTTTGTCACTGTCTCTACTACCAAGCATGGCCTTTCTCTTGTTTGTTTTCCAATTGTTCTACAATAACTAGTAGAAGAATACGAATCTCCTTGGAGATTGGGTTAATGAATCACAGATTAGATTGTGGAAGTGTGTGTGTGTATGTTTGAGTGTGTCTATAATCTTCTTTGGCTTTTAGTGTACAGCCCATAACATGAACCTTCCTAGCTGTTGGCATTTGCATGATACAATTTTTATATACAAATGAGTCAATAGGGTTGGCATTTGTCTTTCTAGGTTGATCCATCTTCTTTCCAGCACAACATTCATTCTCTCTGTGGATGCATTTCACTATTGCACACATGCAGGCACTCACATCCCATTGCATATTATTAGCACCAAACCAAAAAAGTCCAAGACAACAACTATTAAAAGAGTATTAAAAAGAAGATATAGGAAGGATCATTGTTCTCTTCTAACTACCTTCATGTTCAATCATACAGCTTGGATAGAAATTGTACAGCAATAAAGGTTGGACCTTTGTTTCCTTCACCAGCAGAGCCTGGAATCTGGTTGGGGAAACTGTGTAGTTCTTTCTAAGTGAAAGATTAAATATGGTATGAGACTTGGATACTACAATATCCAGTTGCAGTAAAAAAGAAGCCATTTTTTCCCTTGTCGGAACTGGGTGACACTTTTTGACTATTGGGAAGAAGAAATCAAACAAAAGAACACTTAAAATATGTGTTTTGCTTTTCAGAAGTGTCTGAGAAAGAAGCTACATGATTGTGTGAACATGATTTGCCTTGTCAGGGAATTTTATATGCAACTCGTGGTAAAAAAACATAAGATAAAAGAACTATTTCCGGCATTTTCTGCTACCTGTTGCAGGTAGCTTCCTATCTGGTCTGAGGCCCTTCTCTTCTTTCTTCTTGTCTTTGCTACTGCTTGGTTTGATGCCCGAGAGGAATTGGCTGAAGCTGCTGCTGATGTTCTTCTTGACTTTACCACCATGCTTGAAACTCGCAGCCTTCTGTCCATTGGATTGATGATGGCAAGCACCTGAAGAAGCATCAGAAGCCATTGAATCGTCGCTGTCTGCTTCACCTCCACCACCAACAATGATATCCCTGTAATTCCCACTGCAGTATCCTCCGTGGGCATAATAGCCGTTATTATCAGCTTCACCATGTTCATCATTATCACTTCCATCTTCATCCATGGGAGAAACAATGTAAGTTGTCCATCCTGATTCACTGCTGCTGCACCCTTCTGAACCCACAAATTGCTTGAATGGATCCATCAAGGGACAGAGCCAGAGAGGATGGAGAAAATGGAAAAACTGGAAATTTTGACAAGAGGAAAGAACTTGAGCTGTATGTCACTAGTTTGAAAGAATGAATGGAAGACTTGCAGAACATGCTGATATATTTATAGATGGGGCATAGAGGGAACTTTTTCAACACATGCATTCTCTTTATATATTCTGAATCAATATATAAGAAAACAAAGAAAAGGGAAAAGCACCAGCCTTTCTTGCATACATAATTGAGAATGTCCAAAAGTGAGAAAGAACAAAAGGGGGAGAAAGCAATAATGGTAAATGAGACCATTAATCTTTCCTCCAATGTCACTTTCATCCCAACTGTGAATCCAGGCATTATTGATCACCTGTCACTGAACTGTGAATTCCAGTATTTTTTATACATGCTGCTGTCCGCCTGTCCCTGTGATCAGAAGTTCCAGGAGAACCCATTCTGGAAAGGTTCTTGTGTCATCGGACCCATGACCTTAGAGGAAGTTACAGCACAACCCACTTCCCATAATAATATCACACCTTTCTGCAGAGCTCATTGAAGTTTTTGCCTGAGCTTTTGTCAGAAAGGTAAAAGGCCAATCAGAAGAAAAAAGCTGTATTGCATAGCAGGTAGTGTTTAATGTGCACAATATCCAGTTGCTGGAATGAAATCCAAAGGTTCATGACTTGTGTTCCGTTTTTTTATCCTTTGTTTCAATTCAAGTGGACAATTGGATGGACTGTTCTCTGCTATTCATAGTGATTGGGCTGGCTGATGGATCTTCAGCATGGAAGGTAGAAATAAACTATCATGGTATTGATTGTAGTACCCGGTGGTCCTTAGATCCGTGGGGGGGAATGCCCTTCTTTCTGTTTTGTCCTATTTCTTGTATCTATCTCACTTGTTTGTCTGCGTCATGGCAAAGCCCTACTAGGATGGACCAGAAATGTGCATGACAGTAGCTATGAGGCTGGAGGTCTGAGGAGAATGGTGGTCTGAATAAAACGGGATGCACACTTCAGCACAAGTACAGTGAACAGTCTCGAAAATTTATATGAATTTGTGCCGTGAACCTCCAATAAAAAGAAATAGGGACCATATGTTGTTTGCTGAACTTACGCTTTCTGAATGAATGATTGATCGTCGTAAACTCTTCCTCGCACAGCACGCATCGGCTCATAAGGAACCTACAAGGTCCAGAAGAAATCCAACCACAAGAAAGACGAGATGACATATTAATCAAATCGAACCTCTCTCTCAACCCCTCTCAAAGAAAAAGAAAAAAAGCAAAAATACAGCTGTATATCCACAATTATCAGGTTTGTGACAAATATATCCACAACTATCGAAATACATGAAATATCCAAAAATCGGAAGGTTGTGTGACAAATCTATCCACTTCCGTCTGATAACTATAACGGCGTGTCAGACGGCGTTAAATTGACTAACGGAATGCTGAATCGATGCCAGCTCACCTGACACATAAGCCAAAAAGCAATCAAACTTTACACGTAGATGCCAAATAGGCTAGTTGAATAAAGGCAAAATACAGCTGTATATCCACAACTATCAGGTTTGTGACAAATATATCCACCACTATCAGGTTTGTGACAAATATATCCACAACTATCGAAATACACGAAATATCCATTTTCGTCCACTCCGTTAACTCCGTCAGTTAACTTGATGACTGGACAAACGGTGGATGCTTAGTTGACGTGTTTCTGACCCCACTGAATGACGTGGATTAAAAGAGAAAAAAAATTTAAAAACCCTAAAAACCACAGACAACGAGACTAAAAATTCAACCTAGAAACACGCCCGATAACCACTGATTTCCTCCGATCGACGCCTCCACCCCCAAATAACCCTATCCCAAGCCCAGATTGTGATTCCAACCACAATCCCCAACTATTGCCTCCCTTTTACTCCGACGGCTTCAATGCAGTCGGTGCCATGGTGATACCAAGTTTGAATCTAACCATATCGCCAACAGAGAAGACTACAACATCGAGGTCTAACAGATAACGGTGTAAAGTTTGGTTGCTTTTTGGCTTATGGCAGGTGAGTTGGCATCGATTCAGCATTTTGTTAGTCAATTTAACGTCGTCTGACATGCCGTTATAGTTTCAGACGAAAGTGGATAGATTTGTTACACAACCTTCCGATTTTTGGATATTTTGTGTATTTCGATAGTCGTGGATATATTTGTCACAAACTTGATAGTTGTGGATATACAACTGTATTTTGCCTAATTTTTTTCTCTTTTAATCCACGTCATTAAGTGGGGCCAGAAGCATGCCAACTAAGAATCCACCGTCTGTCTAGTCATCAAGTTAACTGACGGAGTTAATGGAGTGGACAGAAATGGATATTTCGTGTATTTCGATAGTTATGGATATATTTGTCACAAATCTTATAGTTGTGGATATGCAACGGTATTTTGAAAAAAAAAAGTATATGAAAGTTCCAGTTCACACTCCCCTCTGCTTGATGATATAAGAAGATTAGCAGCATGTTAAGTACGAGGTGTAGTAGAGTGACAGTTGTAATCGTTGTTTTTACAATTGTATTTTTTGCAGTTGTATGACCACAACTCGGAGATAATCATAGTTGTCTTGTCTGTAGTAATTATTTAACGTGAAAGATGGCCCAAGCCATGAATATGATAAAAAAAAATGGCCCATTATTCTTATTGGGCCTCAGAGAGCCCGAAACATCGATCTGAAGTCCGAACAAAACAATTTGTCGGAATTCCTAATCCGACAACTAAATGGAAGCAAAGCCGCCGCCGCCGTATAACTGGAGTAAAGCACTCTTCGTCTCCGTCGTAATCCCTAACCAGTGTCCATCACAGAATCGTTTCTTCCGGCGCCGGCGTTGGCGTTGGCGTTATCTTCCTTCAGGCCATCCGTCTGCGCCATGGCTATGAAGAAGCACTACACCTCCGATTCGGTTATGCCGCGACGCATCCTCCTCGGCCGCTGCGGTAAACGGCCACGAATCAGTTCAGAAGCAACAAATCCTCGTCCTCCTCCTCCCACGGAGATTAGCAAACTCGGAGACGATCTTCTCGTCGAGATTTTGATTCGTCTCCCGAGCCCCAGATCCGCCTGCCGCTGCAAACTTGTTTGCCATCGCTGGAGGTCCCTCATTTCGAGCCCTTGCTTCAACAGCCGTTTCGTTTCTCACCACCAGAGATTGGAGCTGCTGCTGCCCCAGCCACCTATGCCGACGAACCCGCACGAGCTGCAATCGATCATCCTGGGCTTTCTCCCTCCCATGCCTGATAGCGTTGGAGGCAGTCTCAAAGTTTTGGATTGCTTCAAGGACTTGGTCTTGTGCGGGTTCTGGGATGTGTATAATCGGGAGCTTAGCAGATCGTACCTGATCTGCAATCCGTTTACGAAGCAGTGGATCGCCCTACCTTTAGCCCCTAGAAAGCCAGAGGGGTATTTCTCATCAGCTTCAAGGTTAGTTTGTGAACCCCGTAGTTCTAATAATCTTGATCTAGGAGACGGCCAAACATTTGTTTATTCTGAGTACCGCTTCGCGGTGGTGTGTATATATCAAGAAATCACATCGAAGATTTATCTAAAGCTAGACGTATTTTGTTCCGAGTCTGGAGAATGGACCAACGAGGCATTTGTCGGCGTTGGTCAGATGAAAATAGGAGGAATGGGGTCTGTAAGTGCGTGCAGTGGGCAGTTTTTCTGGACGTATGAGAGTCCCATTGGAGCTCCGCTTTCGCTGGCTGTGTTTGATCCTTTCCGCCATGGTACACCTCCCGTTTGCATCGATACGTCTGCATTCCTTGGGGGATCATTAGTGTGGACAACTTCGGTTTGCCAAGATGCTTTGCACATAATTGCTAACAACCGCAAAAGTGCAACTCTTCGTCCAACCATTTGGAGATGGGAAGAAGACGGTAAATCTTGGAGGAAACAATGTGAAGGGTCGGTGACTAAGGAATGTCCTTGTTGTGGCTACGAACCTAAGGATTGGATTGAACCTTTTCTTCATCCATATAATCCAGAGATTGTCTTTTTCCAATGCATTGGTTGTGAGACTGCTTTACTGTCTTGCGATTTGAGAAGGGAAGAGGTAGAGTTCGTCGCTAATGTAGAAGGGAGGCGTGCTGGCATTCCAGTCAAGGTGTTTGAGCCTAGGGTATTTTGCTGGCCGGCTCCAATTCCAAGATACGAGGAATTGCGAGTTATGTACAATGGAAGCTATAGCTTTTGGATTCAGAGCAGCAATGAAGCAACCACTCCCACGGTAAGTAGTTACATTTACTTTTTTTTTTTTTGCTATACATGTCTGTTAGGTTTAGGAATTTACCGGGATGAGATAGGGTCACAATACCATTGTGTAGCTTAAGGACAGTCTAATAAATCTGTACATTTATAGTCGAGATTGGTGAACTAGGATCCCTAACCTGGAATCTGATTTACCACCACCAAAAATCTAGCTTCCTAACTATAGTCGAGGTTCAAGAATTTGGAGAACTAGGATTCTGCTACACAGAATTTACAGCACTCTTAATTCCCAGAATCTTCGTCCTGGCCTGTCGATAGGGTACAATTAAGTTTTCTTTCTCTTCACATAGCAGCTACCTCAGATTCCGCGGTGGTTAAGGAAAAACTCTTCCATTGCATGATGCTTTTCTTTCTCTGATTTTGCTTTTCACTTTTCATTGCAATCTGGCTTTCGTTATAGGTTGCTCGTTTTGGATGTTTCTTTTCTCTTTCATTTCCACTCATCTACAACAGAAGTTCTTGTTTTTTATTTATTAAAAGAGCTTCTTCATCGTCACTGCTGCAGAGTACTGCTGCTGATGCTGCTATCGTTCTAATTCTACCGATATGGACAGAGAAGAGATGGAGGCGCCAACGATCCAGATGAATAGCGGCCTAACTTGTAATCTTCAATAAGTTTAAATTCTTTTAGCAAATGTACAAAATACGCCAGTTGCAGTAAAAAGAAGAATTGGAAATTTTGACAGGAGGAAAGAACTTGAGCTGTGTATCACTAGTTTGCAAGAATGAATGGAGCCATGGAGGACTTGCAGAACATGCTGATGTATATAGAGGGGGCATAGATGGAACTTTTTCAACATGATGCATTCTCTTTGTATATTCTGAATCAATATATAAGAAAATAAAGAGAAGGGAAAAAAAGCATCAGCCTTTCTTGCATACATTATTGAGAATGTCCAAAGACCAAAAGTGAGAAAGAACGAAAGCGGAGAAAACAATTAGGGATGGCAATGGGTCGGGTCAGGGACGGATAGTGCATATCCGTTACCCTACCCAAAGTAGTTTGGGTTTTACCCATACCCATACCCACATTTAAAACGGGTAGAAAATTAAAACCATGCCCATACCCGTTCGGGTTTCGGGTATCCACGGTTATCCATGGGTAATGATTTCTCTTCATAACTCCAACTAATATGTTAACATTCAAACGTATTCTCACATTACGGAAGAGGAAAAGTATGACAATAATTCACTAGAATGAAGAAAATTAATTAAAACAACACAATTTCATGAAAATATTATATTTATATGCTAAATATAAAATATGTTAGAGAAAAATAATGACTATTTCTAAACAAAATACATATGTATGTGTATAATCGGGCGGGTTCGGGTTGGATACTGAGAAACCCATGCCCACCCATTACCCGCAATATTCGGGTTCGGGTTTTACCCGTACCCACTAAATGTCCTTCGGGTTCGGATTTTACCCTACTCGATTAGGCCGGGTTCGAGCGGATATCCACGGTTACGGATATTTTTGCCATCCCTAAAAACAATAATGGCAAATGAGACCATTAATCTCTCTTCCCATGTCACTTTCATCTCAACTGTGAATCCAGGCATTATTGATCACCAGGAACTGCACTGTGAATTCCAGTATTTTATACATGCTGCTGTCCCTGTGATCAGAAGTTCCAGGAGAACCCAAGTTCCGCAGCTCTGATGGTTTAGTTGAGATATTAGTTTGCTGTACATGTAATTTTTTGGACATAGAGCATCGGACGCATGATCCTAGAGCAAGTTATAGCACAACCCACTTCCCATAATAATATCACCTTTCTGCATAACTCGTTGAAGTTTCTGCCCGGGTTTTTGTCATAAAGGAAAAGGCCAACCAGAAGGAAAAAGCTGTACTGCATAACAGCTGCCTTGCTGGTATGGAATCCAGAGGTTCACCACTTGTGTTCCGTTTTTATCTTTTGTTTCAATCCAAGTGTTTCAGTTTATCATTTACATCTATCAATTTTAATATATATGTTTAAACTATTTGTATCTTCAAAAAAATTATATTCCGTATTCAGGCGAGTACGCGGTGTGCCTAGATATTGAAAATTATAAATACTTAGCACATGATATACGTTATTCTTATCATAAATCAAGCTATGTCGCAAAGGTTTATCTTATGTCAAGATTTGTCAATCATGATGCTTAAACATATTATGATTATTTAATACCATACATATCAATTCACGATTCTCGAGTTTGGAAGAACCCTCAACCATTGATGTTTTTCATATTAGGACATCTTAGCTAGACTTTCTTAGTAAAGATACTTCGTTATTAGATAAATTTGTTCATCCAAATTGAAACTTGACACTTTGAATGTTCATGAAGTCTCGATGTAGGATCTTATTTGTCTATTAAAGAACTCATATTTAATATTTTATACAATATGCATCAATTGTCAATTTATGAAGTTTGGACTAACCTCACCTCCTGGTTGTTGTCTACACATTGATTTAGAATCTCATTCAAGATACTCACATACTATTAAGGGTTCTGGTCTTAACATGTTCATTTAGTATATAATTTACTAACTTGTAAATGCCGGCTACAATTTTTTAATATTTGGTATTATTTTGGGGACAAAAACCTCATTACTTATACTAATATATGCATTCTTACCTGTATTGGAGACACATATATTATTAATATCTAAGCAAATATTAAAGAGTTTAATTTATTTTTGTTTGACTGGAATATGCGAATTGTTAAGAAATATAAGGGAATAATTCGGGCATACTTACACATATTTTACCCCTCATTTCTTGATCGTTTGACTTGGTAAATGACGTTCATCGACCTATTTTACGCTAGATTGTGCTTCTTTTATTATATTTAAGGTCCTAGTACGTGTGGGAAGGTCGAGGACGAGTTTCCAGTCGATTGGAGGTCGAAAAGTGTCAAAAAGAGAAGAAAAGGCCAAGGTCACGGTATGGACGTGATTATCACGGTCTCGGGACCTTGAAAATTGTGAAGATCCAGAAGAGTTTGCATATCTTGCAGGCAAGTCAGATTGTCACGGTCACCAGACCCTGACAATTTCTAGCTGACTGTGAAGATGGACTAAAAAGGCAGCAGGCGGTTGCGTGTTTGGATGAGATCACGCGCAAGAGTCCGATGTCACAGCCATGACATAGGCTCTCGAGCAATATAAATAGAAGGCAGCTGAGAGAGAGGAGAGCTTGGCTGATTTTGGTTTTTCTGGGTTTCTTCTTTAGGTTCCGACCCAAAACTCCAAAGTGGTATTTCAAGAGAGAGAGATATATCTAGAGGGTTTTTGGAGCTTGCTTGGAGGTGTCATCCACCATTGGAGCTTGGAGATCAACCCTAGAAGAAGATGGAAGAATTTGTGCTTTGTATTGTATTGTAATCTGTCTCTTCTCTATGAACTAAACCTCTTCTCTTAGGTTGATGAACCCTAGGTCTAAATTTTGGTTTGTTGTTGATGTATGTGACAGATTTTATGCTTGATTGATGAATTAATCTATTTGATGGATGAGTTTCATGAATCACATGAGTTCTACATGTCAATTGAGCTTTTGACCCAGGAGGGAGAAAATCCCCTTAGATCCCATTATTGGCGTCTTTGGGTCACTCCTATCATATATCGTCCGGGTAATCCCCGAGGGAGTTTATTCGATTGGTCTCCTAACAGTATATGAATCCCTAGGTTGAATAGAGCACTACCATTCCTCACTTTGTTGTTTGGGGTCAATTCCGAGTGAGTTTATCTCTTAACGGTAGGGTAGTGATTCGGTCAAGCTAGGATAGTACTAAACACTGATCCAAATGATAGAGCTAGGGGGTTCAAACTAAGAGAGCTCCCAAAATTGTAATTAACTAGGGTAGTGTAGTTAGGTTGGTTAGCTTAATCACTATTGTAGGTTGGCTAGATAACGAACCTTAAGCTGAAGTAAGGTACACCTAGGAGACATGTGGTTCGATAATTTTTATTGCTTGCTTACCCTATGCTACACCCGGTCGTTGGTTATACTTGGCCTTCGATTGGTTATCCCTGGCAACGGCGCCAAAAACTTGGCTCGACTCTTACTACACATCCCAATCGACGACCAAGGATTACCGACAACCGGGTGTAACATAGGGTAAGCAAGCAATAAAAATATCAAACCACGGGTCTCTAGGTGTACCTTACTTCGGGTTAGGTTTCCTTATCTAGCCAACCTACAATAGTGATTAGTAAAACTAATCTAACTAACCTATCTAACCACTAACCTAGCTAATTACAAGGGGTAGAGCTCTCTTAAGTTTGAATGCCCCTAGTTCTATCATTTGGATAGATGTTGAGTACTATCCTAACTCGATGGACTCGCTACCCTACCGTTAAGAGACAGACTCACTTGGGATTGACCCGGAACGACGAAGTATGGATGGGTAGATGCTTTATTAAACCTAGGGATTCATATGTTGTTAGGAGGTCGATCGAATCAACTCCCTCGAGGATTACCCAGACAACATATGATAGGAGTGACCCGAAGACACCAATAATGGATTCTAAGGAAATTATCTCCCTTCTAGGTCAAAAGCTCAATTGACATGAGGGAAATATGAACAAAGAAAGAGAAAATGAGATATGTAAAGACATAACATAAGAGAGAAGAAGAGTTATTCATCATCTTCGTTTGTATAATGAGGTTCTCTGTTATTGCTTCGTCAAATTTCTATTGAAGCCTTTTGCTACATAATACGTATTTTATTTGATATAAATATATGTTAGAAAAAAGTACTTACTTTTCAAAGTTGATTAATTGTAAAATTATTTTTTTCTCTCTTTCCTTCGTTATATTTTTCTTAATCGATAAAAATATTATTAATTATGAGTGTGTTTAAAAAAAAAGATTAATATATTTTTTGTTTATAAAAAAATTGTCCACCTAGCAACTTTTGAATTCTCCAAATATTTATGCGAAGAGTTGATATTGAGACATTTTACTATGTAAGACCTGTTTTATTTGATTAGATTAGAAAGAAGATAGTGTTTTATAACCAAAAAAGATTAAAAAATCATATAGTTCATTTTGAAAGTTGATTAAGTATCAAAAGTTTATTTTATACATTTCTTCATATTTCTTTTAATAAAAAATATGACTACTTATGCGTGTTTAAATTTTTCGTCAAAATTTAACTCATTAATAAGTTTTATTAAAATTAACAAAAAAACTATTGAACTATTTTACTATATAATACTTGTTTTAGTTGATAGACATATACACTAGAAAAAAAATAAGCATTTGGTAACCAAATTATAAAATAATATAGTTTTTTTTTAAGTCCATTAATTATTAAAAGTTGAATTTCTCTCATTGTTTAATAATAATTTATTGACGAACAAAAATACTATTACATATGTGTGATTATTTTAGTTTTTCATTACAATGTAACTTATTATTAAGATTTAGTATTAAAAACTTACTTGATAAAATTTAATCGGATATGTTTAGTAAAAAATGCATATATGTCATCTTCTAAACACTAACCTACTGCTACAAATATATACAGAGCAAAAGAAAAAAATTATTGGATAAAGGTAAAAAATAAAATATTAAAAAAAGAGAGATAGCTACATAAATAGATATCATAAACTTCTTTTTTTTTTTTGAAAAAATAACTTATTATTCTACAAGTGATTATGTTGCAACAAATTAATTTTAAATTGTCATAATATTAAGTATAATAAGATATAAGATAAGATAGTTTGTTTTTCAAAGTACATTGTTTATCAAAAGCTTATGTGCCGGTTTAGTTTAATTTTTCATTGTAGTGTAACTTATTTTTAAATTTTAGTAAAAATGAAAAGAAAACTTACTCGATAAAGTTTAATCAAATGTTTTGTTCAAACAAAAGCGATATATGTCACTTTGCAAACATTAGTCTACTGCTACTGTGCATAATTACAGAGCAATAGAAAAAATAAATTATTGGTTAGAAGTAAAAAAAGAAATATGAAGAGAAGAGAGAGATAGCTACATAATAAGACTATTAAATAAATTTTTTTGTTTGAAAAAAAAATGTATAACTTCAAAACTTGTGAATTTCTCAAGTGCTTATATGGCAACAAATTATTTTTGAATTGCCATAATATTAAGTAAGATTCACAGTAACTAGGCTGTTGGATCTCAAGCATGGAAGGATCTCAAGCATGGCAAAGCTCTAATAGGATGGATCGAAAATGTGCATGACGGTAGCTATGAGGAGGAGTTCTTAGCGGTGGTGGTGCTAGAGAGTTTCGCGGCGGATGCAACAGAGAGCTTCGCTGAGGCGTCGTTAGTGTTTATCGCGGCGGCGGCGACGTTCATTTTCGCTGAGGCTCCACAGTCTCCATAATACGTATCCGAGTCTACGAAATCTGATGGAAGGGAAGATATAGTTCTCTTCCCAAAACTCTCATACAATTTTCAGACGAAATGAACGCAAATGTATTTATATATCCAGGTAACCAGTGAAATCAAAATCTAAGCGGGTTCATTTAACGAGATTTATGGGATTAACAGTGTTAGTCTAAGACGGAGGTGAGGAGATAAAGGCGGTGAGAAGATTAAGAATTTGGAGCCCTGGTGTGTAGAAAAAATGGATGATCTTATTCTGCAAGTCCCGGCCAGATATTTATATGGGCGTGTGAAGGGGTATTTGGGACCTGTTGCAATTATTAATCTTTTTTATGAAAAAATTTTATTATACCTATTGGGAAAGATATCCCAACTCCCATGCGTGATGCATGTTTTTCTCCCCATTGAATGAGTCTTTTCTAATTTCAAAAATAAATATTAATTTATTGGAGCGCTTCAAGATCGATCCAATCGTTTTCACGACATATGGTGCTTGTTAATCTCCTCGTTTACAATCCCGATCAGCCTAATTAATGCCTTTTAATCTAGGAAACTTTATAGAAATTTTCATCTCCATTTCCTTACTATTTCTATGTTGTTGAATCCATTCACAATCAAGTATTTCTCCCATCTCAATTCCTTTGGCGCCTTTGATTACGCCCCAACAATAATTGAGTTGTTTTTATAATACCGTTGTTATCAAGACTGACTGATTAATCATTAGTTACTCTTTATGCTCCATTTGAATTTATTTATTTTCAGTTCTCAGACTTATTAGTAATATCGCACTTTCATAATTTATTGCCAATGGTAATTCCTTCCCGTGTCTCGGTTTGTAATTCCCCTGCTATTACCCTTAATGAAATTGCGGTATTACTAATTAGTCTGAGAACAGGAATAGTCTGCTACACTATATGTTCATCATCTCTGTCAATAGGAATAGTCTATTCCTTCTTCTCAAGAACGTCACTAGTTAAAACTCAATATAACTATTTTCGAATTCACTACCTCCACCATCAACAAACTCTTTCTTTTTCACCTTAATTTCATTGAAAGTTTACTTAAGTGTAAAACTAAAATGTTTACAAATATGAAACATTTCTCAATTAAAGATTATTAATCGGCGTAGCTACTAACCCAATAGTTTAAAATCTCGCACATCTAGTTTTCAAACTGAAGGTTTTGATAATTTTATTTGGAAAAATTATTTATTAATGAATAAAAATAGTCAGAGATGAAAATGACTGAACATTGGTTTATTAATTATCCAAAATGCTGGTACAAAATAAAAGAGAAATTTTGGGATTCGTCAAAAAATTGTCGTGTATGAATTAGTATTGATCTATAGTTCTAATAATATTTTATTTTAACAGTTTCAATGACAAAAACACATTCTTCCTACAAACTCTAAGAAGGGTGGAAATCTCCATATAACAATTGAATAATAAAAATCAATAGAAAAATAATATTACTCATCCTTAGTCAATGCCATAAATGCTACCAAACATACTCAAAATTTAATTGAAGAACAATCTTGGTCCCAAAAAAAATCTAAAAAAATTATTGCAGTGCTTATCATGCAAATGCATATAATTAGATAAATGCATCCATGATAACTCCGACCGCACTTCATGATTTTTTCTTTACTGTGGTTAGTTCATATTAAATCAAGTAAATTCTAAATGATGCATATGAATAATTACTCAATAAGATAATAAGAATCAAATAAATGAAATTATCTACAAAATAAGTGTTCGAAAATGTATTCTTTTAAGCTCATCCATGAGACTTTAAAATAAGACATCTTCATAAAGAAATATTCGACGACAGAGCAAAAATCTACATAGATAAAGATGTTAACGAAAATTATAATATCTTTCATTTGAAGCTGAATATTGCAGTACACTTGAAGAAGTTTACGATACCAAATCTTCAATGACATGGTTAATGACAAAATATGAGCGAAAGAATCATAATCTCCGAACGATTATTTAAAATTCATGAATCAAACAAATCAAGTAGATGAAATTGAACAATCAATTTGTAGAGGAAACCAAACATAGAACATGACATAAATTTTTCAACCCATGATACTTAGTAAAGAGTTTTAAAATAATAAATTATATTATCAATTATTGCACTCTAGGCATTAAAAAATAAAACGTTTATCATCAATAAAGAGATTAAATAATCAATTATTTCATTTCAATCAATTAATTAATTAAATACATTTACTTCACCATGCATTGGTTGACATTTTTGCTTGCTACTCAACAACTTAGAAGATTTTTCCTTTCCAAGTATGCATCATCTCTATTTTTCTCTTTGCTAGTCATGTTTGTTTGTTTTTAATTGTACAGTATCAGTGTTCTTATGCCATCATTAATCTTTAAAACTTCTGAAAGAGAAAATAAGATTTGTTACATCCAAGCTGTAAAATTAACAGCAATTTAAGAATTTTGCATCGCTTCTGCATATTCATACCACAATTCGATAGGCAATATTCCAACAAATTATATTTGAGTTGCGATTTTAACACTTCCCTTCATTGATAAGTGAGAAAAAATTATATCTTACTTATTATAATCCAATTAAAAATAATCAAAATATAAATTAATGTATCAAGCACAATAAAAGTACTTACATAAGGTTTAGTGCGCTAGCTAATGGCTAGATAATAGTGACGGAAAAGTCCTTTACTTTTCTAGATTTATCTTCGTGTATGTTTTGTATTAAAAAGACAGAACAAATCTGTGCAGTGTAATTGGTTAGACTTCTTTTCTGCCTTTTCTTTGGGCGAAAATGATTGTTTCTTGCTGTCGCTCCACTGTCCCCGGCGCTAATCGCTCCAGATCTATTCAGCCACGGCGCAGGACTCCGACCTCCTCACCGCGCAGTTCTCCGTCCCCGAGTGAAGTGTTCCATCGTACCCCGCGCGAATCGCTCCGTCGTCCCACCGCCATGGAATATGGCAATGCTCTCGAAAAGAACATTGTTGATATTGTTGCTGTGAATTGTACTGATGCTGACGGCAAGAAGATTGGCACCGATAAAACTGGTATTGCTGCAAATGAGGAGCCTGGTGACTCTCGTTTCTCTGGTCAGTTCCTCCTTCATAATAGTCTAATCCTCGTTTCTCTGGTCAGTTCCTCCTTCCTAATAGTCTAATCCTTCCTGTCGCCAGGCTCCTCGTTTGCATCGCAAAGAGGAACTGACCAGAGAAACGAGAGCATCGCCAGGCTCCTCATTTGCAGCAATACCAGTTTTATCGACGTCGATCTTCTTGCCGTCAGCATCAATACTATTCACAACAGCAGTATCGACAATGTTCTCTTCGACAGCATTGACATATTCCATTGAGATTGGGATGACAGAGCGATTCGCGCTGGGTATGATGGAGCACTTCGCGCGGGGACGGAAACATGTGCGGCAAGGAGACCAGAGACCTGCACGGCGAGGAGGGCGGAGGAGATCTGCACGGTGGAACGATCATTGCCAGGGAAGGTGGAGCGATCAGCGCCAGAAAAGGTGGAACGCTTCGCGCGGGGGATGTCGGAGGTGGGGAGGCCAGAATCTCAGTGGCGGGGAGCCAGATTCCTTCGCAGCGAGGACGATGGAGGAGGATTTCTATGCGGTGAGGACGGAAGAGTAGCAGTCCTTCGCAGCGAGAACGACGGAGGAGGCGAGGACCTGAGCGACGGAGGAGCCAGACACCTTCGCCAAGGAGTCATCAGTTTCCTTAATGGCGGCGGCGCCGGTTTTTCTGAGGAAGCATCGCCACTCTCCATACGAGATCTGATCTTTCACGAAACCCTCATACACTTTTGAGGACGAAATGATGGAAAATTTATTTATATATCCAGGGTTCATTTGAACGGATTTGGATTAACACTGTTAGCGCGCAGGGGAGATTAAGGCGGTGAGGAGATTAAGGTTTAGAACCTGGTGTGGAGAAAAAATGAACATCATTCGTCTGTAAGTCTCGACCCGGTTATTTATATGGGGAGTGAAGAGGTATTTGGGAAATTGAACCTGCAATTATTGTACTTTTCTTGGTAAAAGAGACGCGTGATGCGCGTTTTTTGTCCGCGTTGAATGAGATTTTTCTAGTTTCAAAAAATATTAATATATTGTTCCGCTTCGAGATCGATCCAGCCATTTTCACGGCGTTTGGTGTCTGTTAATCTCCGCGTCTACAATCCCCGACCAGCCTAATTAATGTATGTTAATCTATTTAATTTATGTTTTCTATTTCTTTGTCATTGAATCAATTTGAAATAAATTATTCCTACAATCTAAATTCCTTTGGCGTCTTTGATTACGCCAGGCATTAATTGAGTTATTTCTTAATCCCGATGTTATCTAGCCGACTGATTAATTATCTGTTACTCTTTATGCTCCATTTGAATTTATTTATTTCCAGTTCCGAGACTAATTAAGAGTCATGATTACAATTTGCCTCTGACTTACCTATATCAAACCTTCCAAATTTATTGACATTGGTAATTCCTTCCTTTTGTAGTTCCCCTTATTATAACTAGTTTTTTACCCGGCCTGTTGGCTCGAGAATTTTTATTTATTTATATTAATTATTTTATCTATATGTTTAAATTTTTTGGAAATCTTAATACTTGTAGTTATCACACTCGCTCATAATGATTTGATTCTCTAATCATAACGTGAAAGTTTATCATGTCCCATTTAAAATCGTATATAAAGATTTGCCATCCAAGACTCTCAAATTTATTATCTTATACAACATATACGAGTTCGTGATTCTCGAGTTTGGACGAACTCTCAACCAATTGATAATAGTTCAAATTATTAGATAAAGATACTTGATTACTGGATACATTCAGTTTATCCCAATTGGAACTTGATACAAAGCGTATCCTTTATTATAATTAAATTCTATAATCATCACTCATTTTCATTGTGGATGTTCATGAAGTATTGGTATAGGATCTTATGACAACATTTGTCTTCAAGACACTCAAATTTAGTATCTTATACAATACGTATCAATTGCTAATTTTTTATGTTTGGACCAATCCTTAACCCATGGTTGTTGTCTAGTTGTTGGTTTAGAATCTCAATCCAATACATTTACATATATTATCGATGGTTCTCTTTTTAACATGATCCTTTAGTCTATAATTTTCCAAATGTTTGAATGTGCAGTCGTTAAAATTTATCTATCTATTGTGTTTGTTCATACAAACATTGTGACATTTCAAATGCATTTAAATTCAATGATGTATTGTAGAAACATTTATTGTTAATAGCTAAACATATATATATATAAAAAGTTTATTGTACTTTCAGCCCTAATAAATATCATTAAACTCTGCTCGTTGGGTGGAATATAAAACAACTTTTTTTTTTGCTAAGGTAACTCGATGTAACTACAAATTCCTTACTCTTACAAACTACAATATTTTTAGGGCTAATACCACTACAACACCCGAACTATCCGGAAAATGCCACTTGTGTCCTATTGTTTCCAATATTCCATCTGTGTCCTGAACTATTATTCCGTTAGTGTTGACCGGTGTTGACCGTTAGCATTTGACAGAAAATCCAGTCAGCGTTGACGTGGCATCTGACGTGGAATTTTTATTATCAAATTTTATTTATTTTTTCATCTAAAATAATTAAAATAAGGAAAAAAATAAAAATTATGGAAAATTAGAAAAATAAAAAAATAACTCAAATCAGTCGATTCTCATCGACTCACTGGCGACCCTGCTTCTCTTCTCTAGATCGTCGATTCTCTTCTCCAGATCGACGATTCACTCCCTCTCCTTAGCAACTCCCCTTCTCCCACCGGCTCCACTAACTCCCTCTCGTTGCTTCTCTGCTTCCTCTCTCTCTCTCTCTCTCTCTCTCTCTCTCTCTCGACTTCCAATATGGAACTCTCTGTAAATGGCGGACAGAGCAATTAGGGATTGGAATTGTGGCGGCGGCGTTCAGATTAAGGGCGGCGTTCATCCAGTTGGTCGCCACCTCCGAAGTCCTTAGGCGAGCGCTTGAGAAGCGGAGGCAGCGATTCTTCGTCGTCTTCGTCCTCTTCTCCGTCGCTCTTCCCGAAATCGGCGGCTCCGCCCTTGTACACCGTCGTGGCGTAGATGTCGTCGGTCTCTGGTCTGCGAGAGGGTTTGGCTCTGGCTCTGGCTCTCGGCTCCGCCTCGGATTCTGACGAGGAATCGTGGACCACGATGGTGGAGTAGATGTCGGTTGTCGGAGCCGGCGGTTTCCATGACCGGCGAGAAGTGGTCGTATAGATGTGGGTTTGAAGCGGCAACTATGAATTCGTCGGAGCTAGATCTATACTTCTCTCAAGGTAGCTATAGATCTCTGTGTCTTGGCTGCTCATTGTTTGAAGCGAATATGAGAGTGAGAAGGGATATTCTTGTATGATTAATTGAGGAAGATTGTGTGGCGAGAGTTCCTGATTAGGCTATCTCTGCCCAAATCCCGCTTCGGATTTCATCGATCTGGGGAGAAGGAGTGTTGCAAATAAGCTCGCTGATTTCGATCTAGAACCCGCATCTTCCAGTTATTCTAAACTCGGTGCAGGGATTCGATCTGGTGCGGCGGGATCAATCGTCGGCAGCAAGAGCCAAAAAGTGGGTTGATTCACAACCCTCTGCTCTCCCTCGCCGCCACCGGCGACCAAACGATTTTCCGGCTTGGAGATTTTTTTTAGAGAAAGAGAGGGCGAATCGGTAGGGAAGAAGAATGATATTTTTTATTATTTTGTTTTAAAGTATTGGCTTAATAATATAATTTAATTTTTTTTAATTTAACTCATTTTTTATTTAATTTGAATTAAAAAATATTACGTCAATGACGTGGCATCTATGTGGCAGCCTCTTTTTTTGCCACGTCAACAAAAGTCAACTTTGCGTTGACCACCGTTTGGTCAACTGTTATCTTTAACGGTCAACGAAATTGACAGGATACAAATGACACAAAGTGTCATAGTTCAGGACACAGATGGAATATTGGAAACAATAGGACACAAGTGGCATTTTCCGGATAGTTTGGGTGTTGTAGTGGTATTAGCCCATATTTTTATTCCGATACTTTGATATCAGAAATTTTTTTGTTACAACAAAATTTTGGTATTGAATCACATGCTCACAAACATATAACCAAATGACTTCTACAATTGTCTTACTGAATTCATCACTATTAAAGATTATTCATTTTAACCCAATCATCCGTTTAGACTCTTATTAAAGATTTTTTGTTTACATATATCAAGTAACATAGTCATGTTTATTCATTGCCTCAATCGTCGAATTTAGTTTTTTCTATCAAGAAATTCAAATATTAAATGAAAAATTTGCACCTTTATTTGATTAATGCATAAGTTAGTGGTTGATGAAACATGATATTTAACGTACATCCTTAACAAAGATTCCTCGAACTTTCACATGCATCATTTTTCAATGTATATGTGTCTCATCCTAGGATACGAAGTCAAGTTCATCAACAATCATATCGAAGTCATTTTGAAAACTATGATTTATAATCTTTGACATTTAATAACTCCAAGTTCTGAAATTAAATTTCTTAACATATGACGTAAGACTTCAATAGAGTTTGCTTAATTAACATGATCTAGAGCAAATTATTAGGAATTTGAACTTAGGATACATTGAATTAATATATTTTCACTTAATCCGAATGAATAGATTTTTTTTAAGAAATAGCTATTATTGTTTGGCCAAGTTTCTATTCAAAAATTTCTTGTTTTCTCTCTTTCTATCGTTATTTTTTGCGATAAAATATTATTATATATGTGTGTTTGTATAAATTGTTCATCAAAATGTAACATATTTTTACATTTTAGTAAAAATGAGTAAAAAGTTTAAATAGTAAGCTTAAATAAGATACTTTTGGGTTAAATTTTTTTACATGTGTGACTCAAATACATTAGTCTATTGTTGGGTAGATTGATACAATGCAAAAGCAAAAACAAAAACATAAAGGAATGATAGGGTAAAAGAAAAATAAATATTAACAAAAGTTAGAGATAGCAAATGTAATATATGTCACTAATCATACATTATGTATTATCGTGTACATTGATATAATGCAAAAACAAAAATAAATTGGATAAAAGAAAATGAAATATTAAATGAATAGAGAGATAACTTCATAAATATATCAATAACTATTTTTTTTTTCTGTAAAAATATTATCCACCTTGACAATTTGTGAACTCTCCAAGTGCTTAGGCGACAAACATTATGTATTATCGTGTACATTGATATAGTGAAAAAAAACAAAATTGGATAAAATAAAATGAAATATTAAATGAATAGAGAGATAAATTCATAAATATATCAATAATTTTTTTTTTTTGGTAAAAATATTGTACACCTTGACAATTTGTGAACTCTCCAAGTGCTTAGGTGCAAACAATTATTTTTGAATTGTCATAATATTATATATAGATAGATACATATATTTCATAAATAATGGATGAAAGGATTACTAGCTAATCCCAAAGGTGGATAAAGTAGAGAATATGCGGCAACTGCGTCCGATTAGCTTATGTCAGTTTGTATATAAGATCATTTCATAAATAATGGATGAAAGGATTACTAGCTTTCTACCGGACATTGTGTCGCCTGGTCAGAATGTTTTCATCAGAGAACGCTAGATTATTGATATTGTTCTTATTGCGCATGGGATAATGCATTACCTCAAAATTAAGAAGAAAGGTAAGAAAGGCTACTTGGCGCTGTAGGTTGATATGGAAAAAGCAAATGTTAGGATGGAGCGGGCGTTCTTACTGGCGGTCTTAAGAAAATTGGGGTTTAGCCCTCTGTGGATTAGTTGGATTCAGAAATGTGTATCCACGTCAAGTTTCTCGGTCTTAATGAATGGTAAACCAGCGGGATTTTTTCAGGCATCTAGAGGCTTGAGACAGGGGATCCCTTGTCGCCATTGTTGTTTGTTCTTTGTACTGAGGGATTTGCAGCCTTGCTTCGTCAGGCGATAGGGAGGAGGAAATTAGAAGGGGTACGTGTGAGACCTAGGGCATCGCGTCTCTCATCTATTTTTCGCCGATGATTCCTATCTTTTTATCAAAGCTTCGCTGCAAGGATGCGCCAATATCTTGGAGGTGTTGAATGAGTACAAATTATTGAGCGGACAAAAGGTGAATCTAGCAAAGTCGGCTGTTTGTTTGAGTGCGAACTTTGAAACTGAGGAGAAACAGGAAATGGCGGAGCTCTTGGGAGTTGGGGCGATTGGGGTCTAGGACAAATACCTGGGTCTTCCATCCTTGGTTGCCAGATCACAAGCAGACACTTTTCGATTGTTGGAGGAAAAGCTTCTTCTTAAAATCCAAGGGTGGAAGCAGAGACACCTATCTCCGACCGCTAAAGAAACTTTGCTTAAGGCAGTTGCAGCAGCTTTACCGGTCCATGCGATGACATGCTTTAAAATCCCAGCTACCTCGTGCCGAAGATTGGATAAGCATATGGCGAAGTTCTGGTGGGGTAAGTGGAAGGGCGACTGAAGAGTCATTGGAATTCATGGAGGAGACTATGTCGTAATAAAGCATGAGGGTGGCATTGGATTCCGTCAGTTTGAACTGTTCAATCAGGCGTTGCTGGCTAAAGTGGCGTGGCGTGTTAATTCGGAGCCTAACTCTTTGTTGGCACAGATCTATAAGGCTAAATATTTCTCGTAGGGTTCTATCTTCATGGCTTTTTCACGATCCCGTTCATCCTGGGGCTGGCATGGGGTGTTGTATGGCTGTCAATTGCTCAGGCAGGGGATGGTGTGGCAGATTGGGTCAGGGGAGAGCATTCCAATGATGTCGGAGGGCTGGATCCCGTTAATCCATCCAGCTCGGCCAGGGGTGCGTGTAGGTGCGAATTTGATGGGACATAAGTTGGTGTCGAATTTGATAGATATGGATACTAGGGAATGGTGCTCAGAATGCTGGGCATCGGTATTTGATCACGAGACGATTCGATGCATTTTGCAGATCCCGATTCCTCGGGTAGCTATGCCGGATAAGCTAGTTTGGCGTGAGGAGCCTTCGGGGGTTTATACGGTGAAATTTATGTATAGGCTGGCAAAGCGTAAGTTCTGGGTGGTGAGGAGAGGTAAATTGGAGTGCAGCACGATGGACCGGAGGCTATGGATTAAGGTTTGGGATATGCCCATCCAACCTAAGTTAAAAAAATTCGCGTGGGAACTCTTACAACGAATTCTGCTGACGATGGAGGCGTTGCTTGAGAAAAAGGTGTAGGTTCCTGCTCGGTGCCCGGTCTGTTGGGCGCTCGAAGAACCCACTGAGCATCTTTTTTTGTCTTGTCCAGTAGCAAGGGGCCTGTGGGAGGTCGTTGGTTCGCTACAGATTTGGATACTTTGACTTGGGAGTGTTTTAATATATTTTTCCGACGGTTTCTGGAAAGGGACACTTCCCGGCCTCGTGTCGTCCGATTGATGTGCTTGTTATGGAGGATTTGGAAGGGTTGGAATTTTGTGGTCTTCGAGTATCAACAGATTCTCCCAACTATCCTTCGGCTGGAGTTCGTCCATCAGGTGGCTGATTGGTTGCAAGTTCCTAATAGAGCAGAGATTGTTGGTGTTGGGCTCGCGACAACTTCGTTGGCGGGTCTTCCTTCTCTGTGTGTGTGGTGGTGGGGGGGGGGGGGGGGTTCCTTCGGGTGACTTGATATGTTTCTTTGATGGGGCTGTCCATGAGGGCTCTCATGTTGCAGGAGACTTGGTCCTACATGATGCGGCTGGTGTGGTGGCGACGTCGCATTGGTTGCTATTCCGTGGTCTTCAGAATCCGATGCTTGTTGAGTTGTCTACCTTACGGGATGCGATCCGGTGGTGCCATCATCGTGGGCTGGTGGGTGTTGTGTTTGAGGGTGATGCGAAGGTTGTTATCAACAAGGTCAATGCGGGCGATGTGCATGATGTTGCTTGTGGGGCTTTATTTGAGGAAGTGCGCCATCTGCTTTTGGAGTCACCTGGGTTTAGGGGTTTTTCCCGATTGAAGAGAGAGGGGAGGGGATTAAGTAAGGGGTTTTTGGGTTGGGTTTTCTGAATTTTTTTATTATTAATTTTTTTTATCATTATTAGGGGAAAAATTACAAAAATTCAAAATACTATTTTTTTAGTCCGGGTTCGCTGACGTGGCCGTCCAAATTGACGGTCAAACCCAACTTCGGGCCAAGTAAGAAAGTATGGTGCATAGTTCGGGCCAGGATAACAATTTCGGAAACCACGGGCCAAAGTAGAAAGTTTGTGTATAGTTCGGACCAAAAGAAGGTATTAACCCTAAAATTTGAGAGCGAAGGTGTGTCGGCCGACAACCCACTCTTACACATGGGTCTACCCCTGAGTGTGAACCATTCACTATATCAGTTCATAGTCCTATTGGATTTTAACAACATTGGTCTCAACATTTAGGTTAGTGTGTAGTTGTTCTTCTTTGACATAAAAGGACTATATACAAACTCAAAGACTGATACCTATGTTATTAGAATCAGACCAAAGTTACATACCTCTCTCTTATTTTTTTGAGTTCACATTGCCCTCGACTCTCATTATTTTTTCCATTCATTTTATACAACAAGTCGTATGAAACTACCTTTAGTTGGGCAATTGATCAAAGGCAAACATTTTTGTAACATTTTTGGCGAATCACACATCGATAAAGCACTAGAGATATCCATGATTCATAAGTAGAAACTGATCTTATTTAACAAAGACGCATTTGGGATGAAATGGAAAAGTTCTTGTAAGAACTTCAAAGTTAAGCATGCTTACTTTGAAGGATTGCAAGGATGGGTAACCTGATGAGAAGTCACATTGATGTGCACCTCAAGGCAAAATCCGTCAGGGTCAAGGCCCAAAGCGGCAAAGCAGACAATATCTTATCGAGAAAAGGTTCGTGATGTTACAATATCCTTCTTCCTTATGCATATCTCTTTTTTTTGTCACCATTACCAGCTCTTCCCGTCAATCAGCTTTACGAAATAAAAATGGTTTACTTAGCTTTAGAACAAAAAACATTATTATGAAAGACTATATATTATATAATCTAGTAATTATTCAAGTCAATTTAGCAGGTCACGTGTTAGTCAGGTTCGGGTCAATAGCGTTACGGATTTGAACAAGTTGTAGGTAAATCAGGTTACAGGACATTCGAATTGCGGATCAATCGGATTACGGATTGGGCGACTTACGAATCATTGACTTTTAGTCAATTCGAGTTGCAATTGGGTTTACCGGGCGAATTACTCGGTCAGGTTATGTTTTGACAACTCTAGTATTAACCTCTTTTACATGTATTTTTAACATTATGCTTTGTTAAGTAAAGAAAGATCAAAGTAAATAAAATTAGTTTTGGTTAAGTATTTTTGGCAAGTTCTAAATTCTAATATCTATGTTTCGGTAAAAGACAAGTTCTAATATCAAAGATACGTGTTTTGTAGTTTTGTTTAAATATCGAAGTCTAAATGTTACGCAACTTATCTTGACAAAACATGTAGATTTTGCAACAATCTAAATTAATTATTATATTTTCGTCATTGATTATGCCGTATTTATTGATGGAAAAATATATGTTCAAATAGAAGAAGTACACTGAAATTTTCGTCTTAACTAGTTATTATGACCTACATAAAAATAACGCACAAGTTATGTAAACAAAATAATGAAATTGACACTGAACTAGATTAGAACAAAAGGTTAAATTTGAGAAATTTGACACTTTGCTATTCCGCGTGGGAGCAATTTTCACTTTCTGTTGAGCTAGAAGGCAAAAATATAGGTCTAATTTTTGGGGTTTCTTGGACTTTTGTATTGGAGATAGTCCAACGGACAAGTTTGTTAACCCGATGGTCAGAACTCAGATATAGGGACTTTATCCCGATTCGTCAAACCCGCTACCCGGTCAAAACCTTACAAAACCCACGTTGGTTGGCTTTCACTGTTGCCAACTTGTCCTAACCTTGGGATTTTAATCCTTTGGAGTAAAAACATAAATGATGGATTCCAACTCTTCTAATCACGACTTATATCTATATTCCACACACGGTTTCAGTTCATTTAAAGTGTCAATCACGAACTTATATGGTGGATTTGAATTTGTATGATTTTTACTATATGTTGGATTCAAGTACGAACTATCATTTTGGTATTATGTTATTACTCCTGTGTTAAATAAGATTTGATAATTTACATACGTATGATTTTCTATATATCCAGGTTAAACTGATCTCAAACTAGGAACATTAATCCTTCACTCACTTGCTTAACCGGGAAACCGGGCCGGTTGACAACCTTACTGATGGGTGGGAATCTCCAACAAATGTCAACATTTTGGCAGAACAAAGAAATTTTCAATAAAAGAATCTATTGTCCAACCGTGTACGTAACTCGGTAACTGTTTCTTTTCTTTTTTGGATATAGTACATAACCAATTTTTGGCTGAACCAAATCAGTGTCCGAACCGAACCAATGACTGAATCCAAAATCTTCACTATGGCGAATTCAGTATGGACACCTACCAGCTTAAACGCAGCGTATCTGGCCTGGAAAGAGTCGGGGAGAGAGGAAGATATAGAGAAAGGGAGAGGGGACTATTTGGTTTTCATCATCTAAAGGCCAAAATTGCACATCTGCACAAACTCCATATCGCCGTCAATATACTTGGTCCACAGATGCTTGTACTGGTTCATGGCAATGTCCAGCCACGGCTTCATGTTCCCATTGTAGTGAATCACCGCAGCATTCCTGATCTCATCCATGCTGATTCCAGGGTTGTAGCCAAGCCCGAGGACGTGCCACGATTTGTCCAGCGACTTGGTCTTCGAGTAAAATGTGATCAAACCAGGTGGGAGGGTGCCCAACTTCCATAGACTGTGATTCTCATTCTAAAACAGGAAACAAAGAACGGGCGAACACACACACACATTGGTAAAACATCTGATCATGGATTAGCTACACTGTTACCATTCACGAATAAACCGGCTAAAGCGTAAAGAAGCACAAGGCTTACCATGTTCTGCCAGTGGTGATAAGTGTCTGTGCATTTCTCGCGTCGCCAAGCATCCAGATCAAATATGTTCATTCCAAAAGCCCAAGCGCAAGCTTTGGAATTGAAGTTGTCCCTAATCAGTGGATGTGAAAAGTTCAGGTAGTGTGAATAACGATGAAACGAACCAAAGCAAGTCTCAACAGCTCCGTTCACCCTTCCATCCAAATCAATCTTCCATAACCCAGTCAAGTCTTTCTGAACAACAACATCATCATCCAGAAACAACACCTTGTGCAGCTTGGGATACAGCTCCGGCAGATAGAAGCGGAGATGATTCAACATAGATATGTACTTTGGGTTCCTGAACTTCATGTTACTTGCATCACCACTACTACCATTCTCACCTTGATTCTTGTAGTAATAATTCTGCATATAAGAGCTTTCAAGTTGCTTCAGAACAGGGACGTACGAAGAAGTCAAGAAAGGAAAATCTTCCACAGCTTTTATCTCCACATGAGCACCTCCTTCCACGGGCCTCATCCTAAACCAGACCTTCATAGCTGCAAGATTCATCCTATCCGTAACCACATGAAAAACGTGCTTCCACGGTTCCTCTGCATTCATCACCACCGACCTCACCACCACAGAAACAGCAATCACATTATCCGAGAACAAAGCGTAGTGATACAAACTCGGGTCCTCGATTGCAGGGCTGGGCTCTTGCTCCGTGTAGTTCTCCGGATGTGCAATCCTCTCCTCCACAAGCCTCATAGCCAAGCAATGCAAGCTCTTGGGTATCGATTTGGCAGAAATGCTGCTAGCTATACCACCATTCTTCTTGGCCTTGCCCAGCTGCTCATTCACTGCAAAAATCGTGTCTTTCAGCTTCTGAATCTTTATCTGATTGTCATAGCTTTCCTTCGATTCCACTATCATGGATCGCGCGACTTTCACCTTCTCCTTCACCTCCTTCTCGAACTGTCTCAACACCTCCTCGTCCACCGCATCCTGCCCTTGGAACGAGTAACCGGGCTTCGTGGTCAGATCCGATAAATTCTTGGCCAAATCATCGAACATCTTCAGCTGCTTCGCAATGTCGAGCTTCAGCTTCCTGGCGTAGGCCGCGTAAGCGTTCACCAGGGTCATGTGATCAGTGGCTTGCTTGTATATCAAATCCAATCTGGTTTTCAGGGGATCCGACTTGATTGCCAAAAATGTTCGGTGCATATACGCATCCCCGCTATGAAATGACTGTTCCAAACAACAACAATCAAAAAGCCGTACAGCAATTAAATCAAAAACCAAATTCCCACAAAAAACCATCCATTAATGTACACAGTCAGTCCATTTCAGGCAAGATTCTCTCCAATCCGTAATCCTCTTTTCATTCTATTCTCACAAACAAAATAATTGAACGATTCAACAGTCCGTGTATGAATTGATTAGAATATCATCATCATCAGACAGTGGTTGGTGACTTACAGAGGGGAGCTGAGAAGAAGCGGACGGATGAGTGGTGAGTATGGCGGAGAGCGTGGCGACGAAGAGAAGGGTGAACATGGCGGACAGGAAGACCCGGTAGGAGAAGAAGCTTCGGAGGCCAGCATTGACACCGCCGGATCCAAGTCCACCTCCTCCTCGGCCACCTCGAACGGCGACCGCCATGGGAATCCCGACCGACGGTGACGGCAATCTGAAATTGGGATACTGAAGAAGTTCCGACGAGTGGAGGGCGAGATTGGGGAGATGGAGAGAAGAAGAAGAAGCTAAGAAGATCGATTATGGAGTCGGAGGAGGAGTGTATCGAGATCTAGAGAGAGTGGATCCATTTCCATTCCCATTTCCGCGTCGGTGAGGATTATTATTCTTGTTTTTTTTCCTTTTCCCCTCTCCTCCATGATAATGATATATTACGACTGTACTGCGTGTGTTAGTTTCATCATAGAAGACGGGAATTCGGTAATTGGCGGATAGGTGTAACTAATGGTCGGTTTGAATATGGGATTTGAGTGTTATATTTTTTTTGGCAAGAATTGTAAAATCGCATCGACGTATCGAAAAAAATTAGTTGAATGGTATTTTATAATGAAATTATGGTGTATTTATGATTTGATTAATTCATACTGTTAGATATCGTTTATCGATTTAACTACTGGTATGAAGTTTTTTTTTATCAAATCGTCGATATGGTACTGTTTTCAATCCTTGATACCAGACACTAGTGCTAAATATTATGTTTGATTGAAAAAAATGTATTATTTGGTTTTTTTCCCTCAAATATGTGAAATATCACCAACATGTTATTTGACAAATATTAGTGTAGGGGGTATGGAAAGAAGCTCAATAAAGGGTCCAATCATCATGAGTATGGAAGGAAGCCAAGAATAGGGCTCAAGGAATAAAGTACAGCCCAGAGTGAGGGCCCAACGGTAACAAGGCCCAGCCCAATGTGGAGCAAGTAACGATCTGGAGAAGTGGGTCCGACCTCTGATACAAGGTGCATAGGATAAAAGAGTGTAATGACCTAAAATATACGGAGGGCGCAACAGATGAGGTCAGGCGCCTCAAATCTCTAAACACAGTGTTATGTGGTCGAGGCGCATGGTAAGGTGAAGGTGCAGTGCATTTATTGTGGTGATGACATGGGGCTAATTTGGGGGGCAATGGTCGGCCAACCTCGAGGCATAAATAGTCGAGTAGGTGAAGCTCATTTACTCAGATTGGATTCTCTCACTAAATCTTACTCAACTTCTCTCTCTAAAATTGTTGTGCTAAGTTGACCGTCGGAGTGCTGACGGACCGGTAGGGTCCACGGTGCGCCTCGTGTGTCAGGACCTTCGCGTCTCAGTCACAAAGAAGGGAAGCGGCTAGAGAGCCTCACGAGAGAGAAATGAGGAACTTGACTCAAACAATTATAAAAGGATTGGTATTCTCCAAATAATAGGTTGTTGTCTTTTTTGTTTCAATAATGTCATCAATCCTTTTTTCATATCTAAATTAACCTCTCATTTTTGTTATACCTTTGTCTCTTCTTTCCAATTATCCACATAATCATTTATTGGTTGCTTCTCTTACCTTAATTGTGTCTAACACCACAAATACTTTAATATATTTTCATATACTATTATATTAAAACGAAGTATAAAACTCAGGACATATTAATACAGTAACATATGCATGTTGACCAAACATATGCAGTCACATTGTAGCATATTATATTTGTGTGGTAATTAATTAGTTCCAAATAATAAATAGAGATATGGTGGATGTAACTTGATGAGCGGGTTGATTGATTTTGGGTTTGTTTTCTGTACGTAGTAATTTAGTTGAGTTATATTATCATATATATACATCATAAATAAAATAACAACACATTTATGGCAACATTGTTTTCAGCCTAATTTGTGTATCAATAAACTAATCAATGTAACTGATACCATCCACTATTACTCTACTTTGGTTCCTAATAACAAGGGTTTTATCGTGCTAGTTAAGTAGGCTAATGCTCGTTTGAGCTATTAAGCCATCAACTTATAAATTTCAGCCTTTATACAAGCCTCGTTGTGCTATATGTATGTTTTATATTCTAACCATATACTCATTTCGTTAGACAGTGGGAGAGTTGCTTGCTACTACGTACCAAGCTTTATTTCTTAACAAGCCAAAAGGAAAGGAACTAAGTCACTCAGCTCAGAAATCTGAATGAGGCGAGTTGATACGAACTGTGGTAATTGAAGAGAAGGGAGTGCTAAAAGCGTTACATACTAGTATGGACATCAAGATCAAGATCACATCCACTTCCATATTTATTATGATTCTGTGACTATTTTGATCTTAAAATAAAAGAAAGCAAGAAAGTCATTTTTTCAACTTTTCTTTTTCATACCTGAGAATTATGTAGTCTCTTCTTAGTTACACTGTTGTACAAAATGAGGTTTATAGAAAGAAAAACAAACCAGTACTAGCAAAGTAAACCGATCATCATCATCATGCCCGAAAAAAGAAGCCGAAGGAGAAATAAGAAGGAAAAAAAAAAAAGAAGAAAAAGAAAACATATGTGATTAATCTATCCAATCTCGTATATATACTACTATTTTATTTTGTTTTATTTTTGGCGCGAGGGCGAATTATGATGGGATCTGGTCATCATCAGTTAGATTTGTTCATCCCGGTGGCATCCTTGACCGATTCAACAGCTCCCTGAGCCTTGGCCTTGATCTGCCCTCCTGCTTCTTGAACCGACTCCTTTGCTGATTGTGCCGCGTCCGCCGCCCTGTCCATCATCCCGCTCGCCTTCTCCTGTGTCGTCCCCCCCACATCAGAATATACGAAAACGTTACAACGTACTCCAATCGAGAGTAAAAAATCAGAACACGCAAAGCAGCGCGTCCTGTCGCTAAAGTTTTTTTTTATCGATTGACGACCATTTTACTAATAATAATTGTCGAAAACCTGATTATAAGCAACTATTTTTTCTATGATCATTGAGAAAATGGTAGCCGAAACACTTTTATTTTATTTTATTTGTAGCGGTAAATGGGCCGGGCCGGAGGCGATGATGAGTAATTGCGTACCTGAGCTTGGCCTTTGGCCTCGCCGGCGTTGTATGACATCTTCTCGGTGTTGCTTGCCATTTCTTATTCTTGTTGTTGTTACGTTTGCTTGATTTGCAGAAGAAAAGGGAGCTTATTTTATAGGGATGGGAGATGCCGACTCAAAACTTGACGCGTGTCCGTAGATCCTGACGTGTATTGAAGCTTGCCACGTGTCGACGTCCCAGTTTTTTTGTATTGTTCAAGGTAGAATGGATTTTGCATGGTGCCGGTCATCTATTCTATTATTGGCTTACTGCTCGAGAAAAAAAAAAAAAAAAGAGGGAAAGAAATGGACGATCAAAAATAGCCTTTCTTTTGTGTGGTTGTGGAGTGCACTGTGCAAGTTAGCCATTTAACCAGGCGATCGAAGGGGCTAACCCATTTTTAACCACAATGAAATTGTACCATTTCACAGTAATAAACTAATAATATAACTCTAAGTTTATAATAATTAAAAGGTTCAATTTACAACACGAAAGTAAGAATTGAGTACAAACTGAAACTTACATAAGCTTCTATGAAATGTCAGATTGATCTCTTTGGTTTAAAATTTAGAATCAAATTGATCCGGTTGAAAATTTTCATCGAGTATATTGAGATTATTTGAAATATTTTAAAATTAGCAATGTTAGAAATTCAACTGATCTGAATTTTTAGTTGAATGTATTGAGATTAGTTGAATGTATTGAGATTAGTTGAATAATTATTAGTATTTAGAATAAAATTGATTGGATAGAAATTCTAAATTATATTCTAAATGTTTATAAATATGTCTTCAAAAACTATGATAGTAGTTTTATATGCTTTTGAAGATGTTGGGAGTGGGAAATCCTGAAACCAATAAGGATCGAATGAAAGATAGAGGTTGTAGACTTTTTGCCAAAAGAAGTCACAAGTAGAGCGTCCCGACGGCCACCCTATGTCTCTTAGTCGACGATTTGGGGGGGGGGGGGACTCACTCTTAGTTTCAGGGGATCGTTGGAGCTTTGATGTCTTCGCTTCCTCGACGAGAAGTGGTGGGCCTGATGGACGCTTACAGGCAGCACCTGGTGCTCAGTAGTGTGTTGATCCTAAGAAGAGGAAGAAGGTAGCCAACAAAGACAGGTTTTTGGCTTCTTACAAAGGATTCAGTGATGTGTGCGGTCGGACTGATCATCCAAGATATGATCCTTGATTTTGGTGGTCATGTGGCCCCATATACCGTGGACATCGCATGAGTAGGATCGTGGGGTGCTTGAGTGCTATAATGGAAGTGCAACATTGAAGATGTCAAAGCAATACAAGTGGAGTGTAGAGGGTTCTCATGCGATGGTTCAGACCACAGGTTTGTCTCGCTTGATCGGATGCACAATGCCCCATTTTGATGCTACCCTACTAACGGCCTTCGTGGAGAGGTGGAGGTTGGACACCAACACATTCCACATGCCATTCATAGAGATGTCGATCCTTCCACACGATTTTCACTATATTCTCCATTTTCCAGTGGACGGAGCATTATTGAGGGATGACTCGCCACAATGGTTGACATGTGTGGTCTTATTCGAGGTGGAGATGCTGCATTGTTTTTTCTTCTATATGGACAAGAGACAGGATCACATTCGACTTGTGGCCAACTTGTTTTTGAAGAACTACCATGACGTGTTGGGAACGCTTGGGAGCTGGTACACTTGCCTAGCAAGTGAAAGAAAGATTCCATAACAAATAAAGTGTGGAGGTAAAAGAATGTCAATGTGTGAGACAATCTCTTATTGCACATTGGTGCACGTACATTGGGTAATTAGAAAGGTTCAATTGAGCATTGACTCGCAACTGTACGATGTTTCTTATCTAGTACGTACAATCCCTCAACCGAATGAAGTGTCATTTGAGTATCGTGCTTAGCGGACACGGATAAGTGAAATCATTATATATCTATCTATACCATAAGAGATAACTGAAAACTCAAAATCACATTAACCAAACAACAACACTCCACATTTCTTGATCCCTACCACAGGGGATACAATTATCCATTGTTAAATAAGCGAGATGTTAAGAAGAAAAAACTGTTCTTAACATTGCCCTAATTTCAATGTAAAACTTTAACGGACCGTTTATATCGGGTTTCATAAATGTATCATCAGTCATCACAAAACCGAACATTTTATCATGAGAACTTTGTTCAAATGTCTCGTTTGGCTCGATACTTGGCATAAGACATTGTTGGTTGCAACTGTTTTTTGTTAGATTGTTAAAATACAATTTTAACCTTCATTTCTTCTTATTCTTTTTGGCAACCCCCTTATCTTCATCCTTCTTTTCTACAATTTTGAGCTTGGCAAAACGAGACATTTGAAATTAGCAATTCATTAAAGCAAATAGAAACACAAGGTATCCAGACAAAGATCAAAAGAAGGTAAAGTTCCAATAAATTAATCAAATCGGTATAATCAACACTTCATGTGCTAGTAGAAGGACTACTTCATGGTTACTGAAGTAGAGGATTCTGAGTTCTAAAAAAATATGAAACTGGAGAATCCTGATACATTAGAATTATCGGGTTAACATTTAAGATCCAGGAAAATCACCTGGTACAAGTGCTCATCAAAGCACAAATATTCTTTTTTTTTTCAAAAGATGTGAAATTCATAAAGGAAAAAAATTTTAAAAAAAAAATAAATTGAACAAATGTCACAAGCCACAGTTATATACATAAACAATTGACCTTAACTCATAATCATAACCCCAATACAACATTTTTTTCATATAAATTCACAATTTGAAATCAAAACGCGCATACAGATTTCAGTACAAAACAGACCACAAAATACATGTTTTTTTTTTTTTTTTATTTCTCTTCGACGAAGTCATCCTCCTTCTCATCATCCTCGCTCCAGCAACCTCTCATCAGTATAGACGTGGGTGATCCCAAACCATTCTTCCTAACAAAGTTGTGGTAACAAACAATTCCTCCACCTTCTCCAATCACTTCACAGTTATTTCCCTCACAATAATACGCTTTCAAATCCATCAACCCAAACTTCATCACCATCATCATCCCCATCTCATCACCATCATCCACCACCGCAGGATCGCAATGCAACGAAACCGAGAACTGAGCCGGCTCGAAACAACCCAAAACCCTCTCAACCAACCGGTTCAAATCCACACCCGCCCCGAAAAAATCATACCCCGCAGCTTCGAAACTCGCGTAGCTGAAACCCTCCTCGGGCGTCACATGGATCGTCGAGATCGCGCCGTCTTCGAGTGCATTCATCGAGTACCCACACGGCTCGAAATCGTGATCACATATCTCCGACCCTGGAAGAATCTCCCTGATACCCGAATTCTCGGTCATCTCAGTTCCCGACGACGAGCGAGTTTTGTAGAACACATTAGCTCTCTTCGCGTTCAAGCCAGTCATGCACATTTCAAGAGTGTAGGTAGGTGCGACGATTCCATCGTCATGACGATGTTGAGTAGTACTCATAGCAGAGTAGACATGCCATTGTTGCGTCTCGTCGGGGCTGCCCAAGATGCAAGCTTGGGTCTGGAGGCCGAGCTGTCGACGAAAGTGGCCGTCGAGGAAAGATACTTCCTCGGAGAAGCTTCGATGAGGGAACAGCTGAGCTCCGGGGCACAGGAAGGTGCCTCGCGTGTACCTCACGGTACGAACGTCGAGGGGCACGGTTTCGAGGATGACCGGGATGGAGAGCAGCAGTTTCGTCGTCCCGCAGGTTTTGATGATGAGCTTGAAGGGATAGACGAAGAGGCTCGACTCCGAGAGCACGTAGGAGTCGAGGAAATCGTTCGAGAGGGTGTCGACGATGGTGCATTGTGCTGGCTCGAGGATTTTCTCCCACTGAGATTGAGATAAATCGCGGAGGTTCGTCAGTAATCCTCCTCCGTCGTGATCATAAGAATCGAAACGAGGCTCGTGAAACGATATCTCGAGTCGTTTTTCGTAGCCTTCGAACCCGATTGCTGAGGCTGAGAAGGCCATTTTTTTTATTTATTATGGTTCGCTTGAAAGGAGGAGGAAGGAAAGAGGGAGAATTTTTGTAGAGAGTAATGAATTGAAAGAAAGAAAAAAAAAATAGAGGAAACAGAAGGCAGTAGGGGTTATGTTAGTTATATGTAAACTAGTTGTGGGAACTCAAGATGGCATTCGAACGCACTGCATTGAAACAAAAGAAAACATTACAAAAAAAGGGAAATAATTATTTTTCTGCATGGCGAAAATTTCAATAATGAAGAAACAAGGGAGAGATTGAGATGACTGACGTTGGAGTAAGCAGCAGAACGGAACTTCTTGATTCCACCGTGGGGTCGAAGGTCTTCAATGCTGTAACCGAGAGGTGCGTCGTAGAATATTGTTTTACTGCCGTTGGAATTCTTCTTGCCACCTTTAGCCTCCATTACTTCATACAGTCTTTTCCTACACAAATCACCAAATATAACTAGTATTTGAAGAATCCTCCATTGCGATTGACATTTGAATCATGAAATGAATTTAAAGAGATTAAGAAGCAGGCAATTTCGAAAGAATTCGAGTTAAAAAAAAGTATATGAATGCAAGGAGTGTAGATCACCTGTGTTTTAACAAATCGAAATGTTAACCCGCCACACTCTTCTGGAACCAATCCTCTCTTTTCTATCTTATTATCTGTTTCTGATTGAAGATATCCAATTAACCCTGAGGGGAAAAAAATTTATTTCATTTCAAAATGCATATTGGAGAAATCACATAACATAAAAGATTAAAGAAGATATCCTAATCAAACACAAGAACAAGGAAAATTATATTATTGTTGTAATCATTACCGATTGAAAAAAAATGGGACAAAATCTGGTTCGAACCCACCAATAACAGCACCAATGTTTTTCTCGAAGAAGAACAATATTAACTGTTAGGAAGATGGGCTTCAGGCATTGAACACCAAGGGAGGAATTGATTCAATCGAAGGGAATTCTCAGGTGTGGTGAGATTTGGTTGTACCATCAACCATTCCTTTATACCTTCTCTGGAGGTTCATCGTTTCGTCTATTGTTGAAGCATACGTCTTTCCGCATTTTGAAATTTTCTAAAAAAACATTATTGTGTTGATGTCGTGGCGGCTGCTTGACCACTAGTATTTATCGTTACGTTATAATCCAATTGAGAGATTTCTGTTGTGCCAAATATGATCTGAAATGTGGTTGTCATACAGAAATCAGGAATAAAAGTTCGTTCACAAAGTGTTTACGACCATTTGGATGGGTAATTTTAGATGAAATAATGTGTAGAAGATGACACGTCAATAAGTTATGGTGTACATAATGCGTCATTTGACGATAAAAAAAAAAGAAGAAGATAAAGATGCATTGTTGCGACGATGCATTTGATGATAACATCTTTGGACAACATTATATACGTAAACAAGAACCAAGATTGATTAGACTAAATGGGTGTATGCATAAAATAATTATGAGGATAAACCTTTCTTCCAAGATTAGGTTAGGGAAATGTTTTTTCATGAAAAATTTAGATGAGGTCGCCTGTACCTGAAAACTATATAGATAAATCTTGGCGATGCATTTATCTGATCCAAAGTACTTAATTATATAATGTAAGAGTCCATGAGATGAAACTTATGCGACGTGGTATAAAGTCTTACAAGCCCCAATGACGACACATATTGGAAGAGAAGTCGATGGTAATGATCACATGTGCTTCGATTATCGGATCCATCATATGCATATGTCATACTCTGTACAACATTGAGTGTAACAATTAGGTATAGTCCCATTGGGCGTCGTTAATGGTGTATTCTAAACTACTTTTTTTTTTTGGAGAAATTATTCTAAACTACTTAAGAAGAGTAAGAACTGTGAAACCAATTAGGGGTGATATTCGGTCGGTAACCGGTTTACGGTATATCGAGTGTGGGTAAGTAGGAATCGATAACCGATACCGGTTTGTAACCGGTTTACCGGTTATTGAATTACCGGTAAACGGTTACAAACCGGTTTTACCGACTTACCGTAAAGAGTAGTTGCAGACGGTTTTTCGCTTAGGTTTACCGGAAAATTACCGAACCGAATTTCTGGACAATAGAGTGATGTTGTAATATTTTGATTTTTATGAGTTTTTTCTTCATTTTTGTAATTAATAAATTATTATTAAGTCTTATTTATAATATTTTTTAGGCCTATACTTACTTACTTTCATTCATGTATGTAATATTTGTGAATAATGAAGTATATGTTATTAGTTAATGCCTTAACTTGTCCGGTATCGGTATTACCGAATTACCGTCGGTATTTACCGATACTGGGGCCGGTAAACCGAGCTTCCCCATTTGACCCTCGACTGCCGATACCGCCGATAAACGGTTTATCGTTTACCCCGGTTACCGGTTTGGTAAAACGGTAAATCGTTTACCGACTTACCGTTTGTCACCCCTAAAACCAATTGTGAGACCAAATTAATTCATCCAATGCAGTCAAAAGACCGATTCTACCTAAAAGCGGAAAAGAGGTAAACTCGTAAAACGTAGAATTAAAGCGTAAAAGCGTAAGTTTTTTACGCATACTGAAAAATAACTAAAAATGTATTAAGTAGGACATATGCTATGCAAAATATGAATGCACGGAATTTAGATAAGTCAATAAATACATGCGATTCATGCCTAAAGTAGAACAACTTATAGCATCTTAATAATAAGTTTGTAAACATAAATTTTAACAATAAGCCCTTTTCCCACTATGCTAATGAATTTGGGAAAAGCCTAACGGGTGAATTAGATTACTCTATCGAAGTTGAGAATGCATACAAGTACCTTATATGTATCTTTTAATCTCAAAAGTATCATATTGTTGGTGATTTACTTTTAAAATATACTTTTTATAATTAATTTCATGAAAAGAATACTCATTTAGTGAACTAAAAGCGTAAAAACGTAAAGCGTTTTGGAGAACTAGAAGCGTAAAACCGTAAGCTTTAAAGCGCAATTTAGTCCGATTTTATATACTGAAGTTTTTATATGGTTTGGTGACCTAAAAACGTAAAATCGTAAGTTTTTAAGTTTTAAAACGCGATTTTTACTGCATTGAATTCATCTACTAAGACTGTTAGCATTAGATCAGACGGTTGATAAACGCTTTAGTGTTTGCACACGTAGAGTCAATATTTTACACTCAATATTTTAGGCTGCTGCTAGAGCCCATTTACATACTACCCAGCCCAACCCGCGAAGATGGGCCAGGTCCGAAGCGGAATAGACTGCCGATTTTCCTATGTAAAACGATGTCGCACTGGCATGCTCTTCTGGTCCTACTCCTTAGTCCTTAACGGTCTCTCTCGAGCCAGTGAACCAGTGGGTTAGTACTTATAGTAGCTGACTAGCTGTGTACTGAATTCGGAAAGCGAGGTTGCAAAAAATGAGCGCGCTATCTCTTCCGCTATGCTGCCGCCATGGATTCTCCTTCTCCGCCGGCAAGGCCATCAATTTAGCCTCCCCAGTTTCCTCACGCCGGAAACAACTGAATCCAAATCGGCGCCTTCCAGCATTCTCTACCGAGACACGGAGGTCGGCTACCTCACCGGCGCTCGTCTCAACTCGGAAACCACCACCCATTACCCGCACATTGCTCTGCCACTCCACTCCCCGGCGAAAATCCGGCGCCGTACCTGCCGCTGAGAAGGTGGTCGGCGACGGTAGTTCCAAAGCCGTCCAAGTAGCGCTGTGGGTTCTCGAAGGGGTTTACATTGTGTGGCTGTTTCTACTTCCTTATGCCCCCGTAAGTGATTCTTCCAGTTTGCGCGCAGGCAAGCCGTTTGTGGAATTGACTCAAAAGAGGAATTCTTGATTGTTTTTGTCCCTTTGGCAGGGTGATCCCGTGTGGGCTATTAGTTCAGAGACAGTGAATTCACTGATTGGCCTTTCCCTGAATTTCTTCTTCATCTTGCCCTTCCTCAATTCTGGTACGTCGAATCTGAATTCCGAAAGTATGCATTTTCGGCAGAGCTATTGATAATGGTTGATTGTTGATCCACTATCTCTGCAATGAACATTTTGGCAGCGCAGTCGGTATACATGTAATAGAAGCCCCCGTTATCCACCCTGTAAGGCTGTAAGATAACCACATCTTCCTGCAAACTAATACCAATTCCACAGGTACTAATTCATCTACATGGGTTTGTTTCGCTTTTGTTGGCATTGCACCAAATGCTTCTCTTTTCAGATGGCTGAAGGGCTATTCAACTTTGTGATCGGGTGGACTTTCATGTTTGCTCCGTTACTGTTTACGGATAACAAAAGGAATCGATATCCATGGTCTCTAGATGTTCTATGGGGATGCCAGATGTTCCTCACAAACAGTACGCTACCTTGTTCCCCCTTCTGTTTCCAATGCAGACACAGTTTCCACACATAAGTGATTCATCTACCTTCGGTTTTAATGGCAGCATTTCTGATACCGTATATGGCAATCCGAATGAACGAGGGAGACGCAGACGCTGCTCCGAGTAAGCAGTCGCAGCTAGGCAATGTAATGACACAAGGTGCACCCGTAGTTGGAGTGATTGGAGCTGCTGCTTGTCTGGTATCTGCAATATGGGCTGTTTTCGGGCGAGGGGACAGTGGGGATTTCGGGGGGATAACAGAACGATTGGAATTCTTGGTTAGTTATCTTGGATCAGAGAGGCTGGCATATGCATTCATCTGGGATATTTGCCTGTACATCGTCTTCCAGCCTTGGTTGATTGGTGAAAATCTGCAGAATGTGGAAGAAAGCAAAGTTGATGTTGTGAAATACCTTAGATTTGTGCCAGTGGTCGGGTTGGTGGCCTATATGCTCTTCTTGGACGCTGAAAAGGATGAGCAACTCTAGCTTTAAAACAAGTGGCTGTTTCTGGACTTCAATTGAATACTGCTCCAAATCGATCTTACTCTTATGTTTGTAAAGCCCTGCAATGTGTTTCAGTTTTCTGCCGATATATGTGTAATGACATAGCCTGATGGTTCTCAATAAAACACACTTCCTTCACTTATCTGTTGTTCCTTTTAACAAAAGAAGTAGAGCTCTCTTGTTTCTGTAAATACACCTCACATGACGGCAATCAAGACGATACCCATCAATTTACAAATGAACTGACAAAACACACCCCATATACAACTGGAGAACATCAATCTGTTAGCTGCTTAGAGTCTGGCCCCTGTGCTCCTTTCTCCGTCCAAGAGTCTCGAAGTTTTTACTATGCGAACTTAAGCTGGTTCCAATCAAGCAGTGAAGCACGCTTTTAAGACGCAACAATTGATGCGGTGGCATGGCCATCATCCTCCCAATATGTAGTGTAAGAATAAATGGTGTACACTGTACACTCAGATAACTGGATGCTGTGCTCCCACTTCCACGATACAGAATAAACAACTAAGTACCCCCTTGGCTCTCCTCTGTTTTACTTATTCCCATTTGTGCAGAGTTCTGTGGGTTGAACCGCCTTAGCGTTTTTCAGGTCATACTCAAGCTTCAACTCTTTCAATCGACCTGACACCTGTTATTGAAATCCCAGATTTCAGCATATCAAAACCCAAAAATGGGATCAACAGCAGGCAGTGCAGAATTTTGACTAAGAGCCAAACCATGAAACGTATATTAAGTGATTTCATAACCAAAGAAACATGACTATGAAAAAAACAAGATAGACAGTCAACCAAAGTCGGAGCATGTGAGGAAAAAAGGAACCTTGATTGAGTAGGCCATTGGCAACAACACATCCGGATTCATGGCGTCCTCAGGGAAAT